>JAPXFY010000018.1:20233630-20246130 GCA_030674185.1 Monoplex corrugatus | reverse complement strand
AATCTAAGCGCTGAGCGTATACATGCATACATACCTACATACATATGAGCGTATACATGCATACATACATGCTTACATACTTACATACATAAATCTAAGCTGAGCGTATACATGCATACATACATACATACATAAATCTAAGCGTATACATACATACATACATACATACATACATACATACGTACGCACATGCATACATAATAATTACAATATTTATATAGCGCAACTCTCGACAAAATCAAATCCAAGCGCCGAAAAGACACACACGCACACACGCACGCACGCACACACACGCACACACACACACACACACACAACACACACACACACACACACACACACACACACACACACACACACACACACACACACACACATGCATGGCCACAAATGGGGAGAAAAGAATAAAAGCAATAAAAGCAAGAATAAAACCAATGGAAAACCACAGAGAGCACATCATATACAATTATATATTAAAACAAAGTGATTCCCCTCCGAGCGGAGACAGGCTGCAGAGGGGGGTTGAGTGAGGTTAGGATTTTATGCAGAGGAGAAAAGGTGAGTTTTGAGAGCGGACTTGAAGGAGGCAAAAGTAGGTTGCTGACGGACTGAGAGAGGAAGTTTGTTCCAGGAGAGTGGACCAGAAACAGAGAAGGCTCGTGGACCATAGGTATTGAGCTTAGTGCGTGGAAAGCGAAAAGTCAGAGGATCGGAGGCAGAGCGGAGGGTACGTGAGGGAACATAGATCTCAAGTAGGCTTGACAGGTAATCGGGGGCTGCGTTATTGAGGCTTTTGTAGCACATGGTGTCTAGTTTGTACTGTATGCGCTTTGATACAGGGAGCCAGTGAAGTTGTGCCAGGAGAGGAGATATGTGGTCAGCTTTTTTCTTTTTGAGTACAAGGCGTACAGCATTGTTTTGAATGCGCTGTAGGATGTGAATGGTGGAGGCAGGAAGACCAGACAGGAGTGAATTGCAATAGTCAATGCGAGACATTATGAAGGAGAGAACGAGTTTTGCAGTTGTTTCGACAGAGAGATACTTCCTGATCAGGCTTATACGATGGAGATGATAGTAGCAAGATCTGGCAGTTTGAGAAACAAAGTTGTTCATGGACAGGGTAGAGTCAATGCAGACACCAAGGTTTTTAGCTGAATCAGAAATTGGGACTGATGTGTTACATAATGGGAGAGAAAGAGGAGGCAGCTGGGAAAGTTTCTGACGGGTGCCAATGAGGATAGCTTCTGTCTTGTCGTCATTAAGCTGAAGTCTATTGTGTGTCATCCAGTTCTTAATGTCCGAGTAACACTCAGTGGTGCGAGTCAACAGGCGCTGTATATTATCAGGTGAGTCACTGTCTTGAAGTTGGGTGTCATCAGCATAGAAGTGGTGTTTTATAGAGTGGGAGTTGATGATGGTGGACAGGGGGTAGGTATAAAGAGTGAAAAGAACAGGGCCAAGGACAGATCCTTGTGGAACACCACAGGTCAGGTATGCAGGTTGAGAGTAAGTGCCATTGATGAGAACAGTTTGTTTTCTGTTTGATAAATACGAAGTGAAAAAGGAGAGAGCAATGTCAGAGATGCCAAAAGTATGATGAAGTCTAGAAAGGAGAATACCATGGTCAATGGTATCGAAGGCTGCAGACAGATCAAGGAGTGTGAGGAGAGAGACTTTGCCAGTATCAGTTGCAAGGAGGAGATTGTTGAGAATGTGTAGTAGGGCAGTTTCAGTGCTATGGCACTGGCGGTAGGCTGACTGGAAAGGATTGAGGAGATTGTTGGCAGACAGGTGAGAGTTCAGCTGGTTGAGGACGACCTTTTCAAGGAGTTTTGACAAGAAAGAGAGATTAGAGATAGGCCTGTAATTTTTCAGTTCATTTGGGTCTAAATTGTGTTTCAACAGCAGCATCACCACCAACAATGATAACAAAAACAGTAGTAAGCAACGGCACAACAATAACAATCACAACACCAGCCATTATGCCAACAACATTAACACCCACGCCACCACAACCAACATCACAACGCGCCACCACCACCACCACCACCACCACAACCAACCTTGGCAGAAAAAAGGAATGTTATTATTGTGACTTAACCGTTTTTGTTGTTCTCTTCTTCTTGTTGTTGTTGATCTTCTTCTTCTTCTCCTTCTCCTCCTCCTTTTTCTTTCTCTTCTTCTTCTCTTACCACCACCACCACCACTACCTCCACCACCACCACTATTACTACCACTACTACTACTACCACTACTACTACTACTGTTGTTGTTGTTGCTGCTGCTGCTCCTAATACTGTTACTACTACTTACTGCTGCTTCTTCTCCTCCTCCTTCTCTTTCTTCTCCTTTGCCTCTTCCTTGTAGTTCTCTTCCTCCTCTACATAAGTATTCCAATTATTGTATAGTAAACACATTTCCGAAACTGAAATCTGAGGATGGCGAGCCGACAGAAGACCAGGTTAAACAGCTAGAAAGATTGGTGAAACACTACTCCAAGCTTTATGCTCAAGACCTCCCTGAACATCCAGGTATGGAAGCGGTCTTGCCCTCTTTCGGCGTGCTTGCAGAATTGGATGAGGAGCCGACCGAAGAAAAGCTTTCTGAAGCAGTATGTGCCCTGACAAATGGGAAGGCACCGGGCGAAGATGGTATGCCTGCTGAAATTTTTAAGGAAAATAAGGATGTTCTTCTCCCGCGGTTGCATGCATTGCTGCTGCAATGCTGGCGACAACGTGAAATACCACACAAAATGCGGGACGCCAAAATCGTTACCCTGTACAAAAATAAGGGTGACAGAGGCGACTGTAATAAGTACAGGGGGATATCTTTTCTTTCTATGGCGGGTAAGATCTTCGCTAGGGTCCTTCTGAAACGCCTGCAAAGGTTGGCTGATTGCATCCTGCCAGAGACACAGTTTGGTTTTAGGGCTGGTCGATCAACGACTGATATGGTCTTTACACTGCTCCAGCTGCAGGAAAAATGCAGGGAACAAAGAAAACCACTGTTCATCGCCTTTGTTGATCTGACGAAGGCATTTGACACTGTGAGCCGGACATCGCTCCATGACGTACTGGAAAAAAATCGGTTGTCCACCTGTTCTTTTGCAGTTAGTCATTTCTTTTCACGAGGACATGAATTCGTGCATTCAATTCGATGGAAATACATCAGAGCCGTTCAAGGTGAGGAGTGGTGTTAAACAAGGTTGTGTCCTGGCACACCACTCTCTTTGCCGTTTGTTTTGCTCCTCTCCTGCACCATGCTTTTGATGGGAGCGAGGATGGAGTTTTACCTCAAAACCAGGTTCGACGGATCTCTTTTCAATGTGAAAAGACTTAAGTCGAAACAACTGACGACTGAAATGTTGATCAGAGAGTTGCTTTTCGCTGATGATCCTGCGATAGCGGCTCACAGTGAAATCGAGCTTCAAAGACTAGTCGATCGTTCAGCAGAAGCATGCAATCTCTTTGGGTTAACGATTAGCGTCAAGAAAATTGAGGTAATTGGACAAGGGACAACCTCACCATCATATATAAAACTCGGTGGTGAGTCTCTGAAAACAGTAGATAAGTTTGTTTACTTGGGATCCACCATAACATCGACCCTATCTTTGGATGGGAAACTGACAAGCAGAATAGGAAAGGCTACAGCCGCATTCAAGAAACTTATGAAAAGAACATGAGAAAATGATAAGCTTAGGATAAAAACCAAGACTCTAATGTACCAAACATGCGTCCTCTCAGCGTTCCTTTACGGTAGTGAGACGTGGACCTTGTATGCTGATCAGGAGAGGAGGTTAAATAGTTTTCATATGAGGTGTTTACGAATCATTTTTAAGATTAAATGGAAAGATAGAGTCCCGGATACAGAAGTGCTCCAAAGAGCTGACATTCAGTCACTATATCCCATCTTGCGGTCTCGGCGTCTCGGGTGGCTTGGTCACGTTGCGTGCATGGATAACTCCAGAATCCCCAAGCAGATACTGTATGGGGATCTGTCTGAGGGCACGGGTAACGTTGGACGACCCAAGCTTCGCTTCAAGGACCTGTGTAAAACGTCCATGGCGGAATTTTCTATTAATGTTGCGAACTGGGATACGGTTGCCCAGGATCGAGTGGGGTGGAGAGTTGCTGTTTTCGCGGGAGCAAAGAGCTATGAAGAAGATAGAGTCGAACGCGCTATAGAGGCTAAATAAAGACGCAAATGCCCCACGGTGGATGACTCCACAGTATACTACTACTGTAATCGTTGTCAGAACCCGTGCCGATCGCGCATTGGTTGTTTTAGCCATGAGCGTCGCTGTGTTTTAAGATAACCAATTTTCCGTTGCCGAACGTCGCCATCGACGAAAAAGGCCACAGAAACATTTCCTTGATGGACGCTTTATAAGAATGTTACTTTTTTCGCTTTTTATTTATTCTTGTCCTTTTCATTTTTCTGTATATTTTTTAGATTTCGATTTTTTTCTCAGATGTACGTTCTTTCGCCCTCGCTGTACTGTACTTCCGTGGGCGTGCACACTCTAGGTGTTTTCATGCTTCCTTAATTGAAACTTTCATGGCTGAACACTTCAGTCGGAAAGCCTTTTCCAAATTTGTCCATGAAACAGGAAGAAAGTTAAGATTTTTTGTTGCTGTATTTTCTCACATTGGTTGAAATAAAGAAACTGATAAAAATAAGTTCACTATCAACAGGACAAATAAATACTGAATGGAGTTCAGCAACATATAATACACACGTAAGGAGGCACGCAGGCGCGCGCGCGCGCGCGCACACACACACGCACACACACACACACACACACACACACACACACACACACACACACACACACACACACACACAACACACTACGTCACAGACAACGTAAAAACACACAACACACAACACAGCACACACACACACACACACACACACACACACACACACACACAACACACACACACACACACACACACCACACAACACAGCTCTCACACACACACACACACACACACACACACACCACACACACACACACACACACACACACACACACACACACACAACACACTACGCACACAGACAACGTAAAAACACACAACAGTCTCACACACACAACAGTCTCACACACACACACATACACACACACCACACACACACACACACACACACACACCCACGCACGCACACACACACGCACGCACGCACGCACGCACGCACGCGCACACACACCCCATAACAACAACACACCACAATGCACCACGCACACAGACAACGTACAAACAAAAAAGCAAACACACAAACACATACCACACACACACACACACACACACACACACACACACACACACACACACACACACACACACACACACACACACACACACACACACACACACACACACACACAGTACTGACAACGTGTTGCCACTGAAGGCCAGAAGGTCAGACGCGTGTATCGAGCAGCAACAGCTTGTTTCCGTACTTTAAATTAAGTACGGATCCAGATTTACCACTTCCAAAAAATGCGGTCAATGTATATTTCATTCCCTGCTGCTATTGAAGGATGAATCACAAACCAACTGGGTCCGAGATAGTTTACGGTGACATAATGTTCTACCTAAATGATGTTGGCATTCATGTTAAAACGGATTCTCCATCTAAATGATGCAGTATAGAGATTTAAAGAGCCTTAGTTTTGGGGACATTATGCGCTATCTATATTATGTAAACGTTTATATTTAAACGGTTAATTTCGGGGACATAATGCTCTATCTAAATTATGTAGACGTTCATATTTAAACGGTTGGTTTTGGGGGGCATAATCTTCTATATAAATAATGCCGACGCTGAGATTTAAACAGAGACAATAAGTACTGAAGATCGCCATCGTGGATTATTTCATGCGTTATGACCAAATCGTGACCGTATTTGAAGATTTTTATAAATAGCATGCATTAAAGTATCTGGTAAAGCATTAACTACGAATGATATTTCAGCGCGTTCTTAGCGTTAGAATGAAACAAGAGTGAAGTGGCAGTATTTGAAGATTTTTCATAAACATCATACATTAAAGTATCTGCTAAAATATTAAGTACGACTGATTTTACAGCGCGTTTTTTTGTCAAGCAGAAGCGGCTTTAAACTGGGACTTTCCACATTTACCTCTCCCAAATGAAGCAGTACTTCAGAGGAGACAAATATCTCCGACCTGATCTCCGAGGTCAAGATGTGTGCAGACCTGCTAAATACCTGAACCCCTTTCGTATGTAAACACGCGAAGACCATCAAGCCCGCACGTTAAAGATCATGTGCGCCACGCCAGTGTTCTGTGCTTAACAATTCGTCAATCGGTCAATCAATCAACGAACCAATCCATCAGTCATACACTCAATCAGTCAATAAAGAAATCAACCAATCCTTCCATCCTCCCATCCATCCATCAGGCAATCCATCCACCTATCCATCCATCTTCTGTTTTTGCTTGTTTGTTACTTTGTATGTTTGATTGTATTGGTTTCCTCCTGCCCCCTACTTTGACTGCCCAGTTTGACATGCCATCTTTCTGAACTGCCTCATTTTGAGTTCTTCCTGCTCCACTAACAAGTCTCATTATGTGCAGTAAACAGTGAATCGCTATGCGTTTGGAGACTATCGCTCTACGAGGACGATTTATGATAATAGTAATGTTTGTGTTGTCTTTAGAACTGATGAGTGGCAGAATGGTTCAGACGTTCGCCTGCCAGTAACTAAACTCAAGGTTCCTTATAGAGGCCTCGACTTTTCTCCTCAGTTTGATCGGAAAATCGAACCGAATTTCTAGTCCTTCGGAAGGGGACGAAAAACGAGTCGTACCCGTGTGCCTTCTGGCTGCGCACGTTAAAGATCCCACGGCAGTTGAGAATCATGAAGAGCAGGACATTACCCGGCTGCCTTGGTAAAAACATTGCAGAGATAGGTTGATTTCCCAGGTCCCACCCCTTGAAGACCAATTAGCCTTCTTACCTTTCTGAGGTCTTGGTTAAAAATTATGTTGTCTTTATCTGTTTCAGCTGGCCTATTTTATGAGATATTTTTGTGTGATTTACTTTATTTTTCAAGATCTTGCCAGAGCATAGGGTTTTGTGCAGGCGCTGGCGGATTTTAAGGGAGCGCATATGGACTTGTCCGAGTGTGATGAATCCCTCTTGAACATAGTACAAACTCCAAACTCTTCCTGTTATTCATATATATATATATAATATATAATATATATATATATATATATATATATATATATATATATATATCATCAGCAGCAGCAACAGCAGGTGCCTGCCGCATGGCGTTGGCGACCATGGACTTCCAACCATCTCTATCTCTCGTTGCCCCCAGCATCTCCCCCACCCTCCTCATCCCCAGCCACTCTGCAAGTCCGTCCAGCATTCTCTCCCTGGGTCTGCCTGGTGCTCTCTTTCCTTCCAGCTTTCCCGTTGTGACCAGGTGCTCCAAATCCCCCTTCCTCATAAAATGGCCTATAAATGTTGCTTGTCTTTTCCTAATCTTCCTTTTGAGTGATCTACTTGTGTCTGCCTCCATCAAGACTGTCTCGTTTGTTTTCTTTGCTGTCCATGGTACTCTCAACATTCTTCTGAGAAACCACATCTCGGCTGCCTCGATCCTGCTCTGGCTTTGCTTGCTGACTGTCCACGCCTCGCATCCGTACAACAGTATTGGTTCTATATAACATTCAGGGACTCTCTTTCTGATGTTAATTGATAGGCATTTGTTGGTAAGAATGCTTGTCATCTTCTTGAATGCTGTTTTGGCTTAGCCGATTCTGCCAGCTATTTCCGATGTGCATCTGCCGTCTGATGAAATGACCGTTCCCGGGTATTTGAAATTATTAACCTGTGTCAAGGTTGTGCCATTTGCTGTTATTTTGCATGAGGGGATTTCATGTTTTTTACTGATCACCATGACTTCAGTCTTCCTGCTGTTTAGTTCCAACCCCTTATCTTTGCTTTCTGTTTCTAGTATATTCACAAGGTTTTGTAGGTCCCTTACATTTTCTGCAATTAGCACGGTGTCGTCTGCGTACCGAATGTTATCATTTTCCCTCCAACCTTTAATCCAGGGTCTTCTTCCAGGTTTCATATATATATAATGTATATATATAATTTTTAACCGCCTATCTTAGTGCAGCTGTTCGTTCCGGTTATCAGGTAACGGATCTGTTTTTCTTTTTAGTTGTTGTTGATCGCCCAAGTTGGTTCGTGAGGTTTTAAAAAAATTTTGTTGTTGTTGTTGATAAAGCTTGCTTGCAAATCATAACGTTGACATCGTGTTGAGAAGCCCGCTCAGTTAACTGCCCGGTGATGTCATCAGTGAGATAAAAGAGAGGGCTGGGGATAGGCTCTGTGGTTTATCATTATAATCATCATCATAATCATCATCATCATCATCACATCATCATCATCATCATCATCATCATCATCATCATCATCATCATCATCATCATTATTATTACTATTGTTATTATTGTTGTTGTTATATTGTTGTTGTTATTGTTGTTGTTGTCATTGTTGTTGTTATATTCCCCAAAGTTCAGCGCTTTTTCATCGTTTTGGAGTTCGTTAAGAGTTCTTTTCAAGAGGGATTAATCGCAACTGTACAATTTCATTCGCTTTCCACCTTCATCTGCTAGCAGATCTTATTTGGCAGACTCCTTAAGTCTGCGCAAAACCCTATGCACTGGCAAGGTGTAGGAATGGAAGATGGGGAGGGACAGGGAGATTAAGATCTACGAAGCACTAAGCTGACACCACGAAAATGCGACAATGAATGGAATGTTAAGATGAACAGAGAACAGGCCAGTTTTTCTGTTTCGGGTTGGGACTGTACTCGAGACATCAGGTCTTGAATCCACGGTTCTAACAAAACAGCACACACACACACACACACACACACACACACACACACACACACACACACACACACACACACACACACACACACACCACACACACACAACTCACATACATACAACGCACACACACACACACACGCACGCACGCACGCACGCACGCACACACAACCCGAAACAAAGTGAAACCTGGGAACATGGTGTGCTCAGCTACTTCTTTTGCTTGCACCTGCATCTCTCGCCTACCCCCTGACTATCAGCTTACACATTTATATACTGCACACAATAAACACACACCTACGCTCAAACTCGCGTTCACCTACACTCAGAATACATTCAAGGACTCGCATACAAAAGCATACACAAGTAGTAACACACACATACAGTCTCACATACACACACGCACGCACATACACACACACACACACTCACTCACATACATACATACGCACGCACACATAATCACGCGTGCACACACATACACGCACACATACATACACACACGCACATACATGCATACACACGCACGCACACACACACGCTCACGCACGCACACACGCACACGAGCACACACAAACGCGCATGCGCGCACACACACACACTCACGAGCACACACACATATACATGCATGCATACATACATACATACATACGAAACATACATACATATACATACATACATACGTACATGCATACACACATAGATACGTGCATAGGTACGTACGTACATACATAGAAGATTACACGTGTGAAAAAAATCAGTTTCAGATAATTTATTTATAAAGGTCAAGGTCTTTCAGTCAGAGAATAACAAAAGAAAAGGCTGTTGTTGGAGGAACATTGTCATGGTTTTCTTACCGGAGGGGGGGGGGGGGGAGAGAGCGGGTGTCTCTCTTACTCAGTCTGTGTGTGATGCTGTTAGTGGGCTCTGTGAACAGTCTCCTTGGTTTACCCTTTCACTCCCGCACCTTATCCGCCAGCTCCAAAAATTCAACCCTTTGACTCTGTCGCACCATCCGCCAACTTGACGAAGGCTAGTCGGCCGAGTTGGGACTGTGCTGTGCTGTGCTGTGCTGTGACGTGTTGTGTTGTCTCGTCTCGTCTCGTTTTGTCTTGTCTTGTCTGGTATGGTCTGGTCTCGTTTTGTCTTGTCTTATTATAACATTTTTATATGCGTTCTCGTCCATTTATGTGCATTTCTGGAACTTTGTGGAATTATGGATTCGAATGACATTGTATTAGATTGGCACTTTGTGTGCGATTACCTAAAAGAAAATGCGTGACCCGTCCATTCCGAAGTACACATACCGTAGAATGTTATCTTTTATATCATTAGCGTGTGTTTAGCGACACTTCATGAATATGTAGGCCTGTATATTTGAATTTTTGTGTATCTCTGTATATTTCATATTGGCAAACTATTTGCAAATGCTGGCAGGCAAGAAAATACGAAGATGACGACTTCATTCTGAATCACAAGTTTTAATGGCATTCATTGCCAGGAATCCGCCAAATTATTGCCGGCGGATTTGAGCAGAGGGGATGTAGAACTACCCGAATGCGATGTGTCCCTCAGGAATCGACTTCATACTTCAGAAGACATTGATCTTTTTTTTTTCATGTTCTTTATTCCACCACTATCACTCACTGGTCTGGCCTCCTCTGTGTGTCTGTTTCTCTTTGTCTGCCTGCATGTCTGTCTGTCTGTCTGTCTGTGTCTGTCTGTCTATAGGTCTCTCTCTCTCATCTCGCACAGACATAGACACACACACACACACTTACACACAGACACACACACATATACACGCGCGTGCGCACACTCACACGCTCGCATGCACACACGCATAAGACCTTCGCACAGAGAGAGAGAGAGAGAGAGAGAGAGAGAGAGAGAGAGAGAGAGAGAGAGAGAGACGTACATGAACACACACACACATACACACACACACCATGTACACACACACATACACACTCACACACACACACACACACACACACACACACATACACATACACACACACACAGGGACTCACTCATTCACACACACACACACACACAACACACACACACACACACACACACACACACACACACACACACACACACACACACACACACACACATCCTTCAGTCGATATCAAGCAGTCTTCCCTCAAATGAAGGAAAATGTTGCAATTTTAGCGTGCAGGGGCAAACAGTCACACAGACATCTTTTAAAAAAAATTAAATCATTCTCTTGTGATTATTCTGAACACGTTGTTGAGAAAGAGCGGGTTGAAGATGAAATAGACAGTCAAACATTCCCAACAGCCCAATTTTTATGCATAAGTTATAACAGAAATTCCCAAGTTTGTCCTTTTCAAGATCACTAACCTTGAAGACGCCTTAATTGAAATAAAATATATCTTGAGGTGTTTGAAGACAATAGTAGACTGTTACGAGAGTGAGAAGGTATGTGAAACATTGACAGAAGTTATTGAGAAAGTGCTGTTCGCACACCTTCTTGGACAGTGCTACTTTTACGCACATATTCTCCGTGTGACCTTGACCTTCGAGCTTTACCTTCCAAACGTATACATTCCCGATTTCGGAACGGTCCATAGCTCCCCCCGTGGGGATGCCGGGGGCTCTTTCAGTATAAATAGTATCCCCACCTTCTGCCTATTCTGTGCTAGAAATTTCCTCTTTTCTGTCACTCTCTTTGTTTCTGCCTTATTCCTTTGCTTTCTCTCATTTCAACCTATCATTTTCTGCCTTAATGGTTCGTTCACCTGTATGTATGTGTTTGGTAAAGTCCTACGTACTTGGGATTGATAATTGGATACATGTATTAAGTGCATTTTTGGCTCTAGGGAGGTGAGATATGCGGAAACAATTCCAGGTACTTCATGCCTGTTTTTATATGTGTTTTGGTGTCCTTAGGTTTGCTTATATTTGTATTCAGGTGTGTTTTTTAAATCCCCTGTGCGATAAATTGGACGGAGTGGTCAACGCCGGGGGCACGTCTTTAGATACATGTAATGTGCGCGAATGCATTGATATGTGTACTTAATTTTCTTTTCTTTTCTTTCATTTTTACCTGTTGAAGTTTTGTATGTTTTGAAGGGGTTATCGCCCTGATGTGCCTCTACGCAGTCGGCTGGGCTTTAAACAAGAATAACAATAACGGTCCACAGATTTGACTAGATTTTGGAAAAGATCCCCTGACAAAGTGCTGAGAACATTTTGCTAACACGTTGTCACAGACAGACACATAACCTTACACCTCCCTCAGGTCGATATGAAACAATCTCCTTTTTTCGTAAAGTTGATTCAAGGAGGATGGGAAAGGCTTGGAACAGCACAAACCACGAGGAAAGCTGATAAGTCGATTATCCGATATCTTAGGCTGTATCCAAACATGAAATGTCAGCTGAAATCGACCGTTAGAAAAAATGCGTCTGTTTTCCAGGACTAATCTGGATAGATTTCGTTCAATTTGTTCTCCACAGATTTATGACATGATCGATGACATTAAGGATGAAATGAGACACGGTTTCTTTCTTTGATAGAAAATCATCTTCTGGTTTACGTCAAAGCTGGACTGGAAAGATCCAGTCAGTGTGGCAGAGCG
>JAPXFY010000018.1:20203630-20228630 GCA_030674185.1 Monoplex corrugatus | reverse complement strand
ACACACACGAACATACGCTCACCTCACACGTGCACGTCCACACGCAAATGCACATATATGTGTGTGTGTGTGTGTGTGTGTGTGTGTGTGGTGGAGAGAGAGAGAGAGAGAGAGAGAGAGAGAGAGAGAGAGAGAGAGAGAGAGAGAGGGGGATATTACATGAAATGCCTTTTCCGAATTTGTAAGTCATCAGTTTCATGGGAATGTTTTTTCACAACTGTTCAGAATAAACATTATCAGATTCACAGAGTATGTGAGATATGTACAATGAAACGAAACAAGCTGCTATTCGAATGGCCTGTTGTGTGAAGGTCGTTCAAAAGATGTAATCCATATGCTGTTTTACTGTGTATTTCTAAATGACTGGAGACAAAACTGTGTCACGTTTCAGCATGCCAACATTCTTCTGATATCACTGTGAAACTGACGATACAAGATGAATGTCTGGAAGACGGTTTATATATTATGCAAATAAGCATCATATGCTTTACATGATCACCGCATTGGTGTGTTTTACAAACGCTAGATGCCTATGAAAATAGCAGTAATGTTTTGCCATGTCTGTTGCATACGTGCATTCATGAACATGAGCGTAGGCGTGCAAGTTTGTGTGTGTGTGTGCGTGTGCGTGTGGGTGTGTGTGTGTGTGTGTGTGTGTGTGTGTGTGTGTGTATGTGTGTGTGGGGTGTGTTGTTGTTATGGTGTGTATGTGCGTGTGTGTGTGTGTGCGCGCGCGCGCACGCGTGCGCGGGTGGTTGTGATGATGGTAAAGGCGCGCGTAAAGTGCCCTATGGAATTGGAATGAGACAGATGGTCTTCAGCAGTAAAACTGTTTTGATTTCGGAGTTTTCTTTCCCTTCCTCTATTTTGCCATCCCAGAGAACGTAATCTCTTGTACTAAACATTACGTTCATATGCACTGGCAATTCACAGGGCACTAAAAGTTACATTCATGTGCACTGGCAATTCACAGGGCACTAAAAGTTACGTTCATGTGCATTGGCAATTGACAGGGCACTAAAAGTTACGTTCATGTGCATTGGCAATTGACAGGGCACTAAAAGTTACGTTCATGTGCATTGGCAATTGACACGGCGCTAAAAGTTATGTCATGTGCATTGGCAATTGACAGGGCACTAAAAGTTATGTTCATGTGCATTGGCAATTGACAGGGCACTAAAAGTTATGTTCATGTGCATTGGCAATTCACAGGGCACTAAAAGTTACGTTCATGTGCATTGGCAATTCACAGGGCACTAAAAGTTACGTTCATGTGCATTGGCAATTGACAGGGCGCTAAAAGTTACGTTCATGTGCATTGGCAATTGACAGGGCACTAAAAGTTATGTTCATGTGCATTGGCAATTGACAGGGCACTAAAAGTTACATTCATGTGCATTGGCAATTCACAGCGCACTAAAAGTTATGTTCATGTGCATTGGCAATTCACAGGGCACTAAAAGTTACGTTCATGTGCATTGGCAATTGACAGGGCACTAAAAGTTATGTTCATGTGCATTGGCAATTGACAGGGCACTAAAAGTTACGTTCATGTGCATTGGCAATTCACAGGGCACTAAAAGTGTTTCGTTCTTTCTACAGCCAACTCGGAAGACAGGGCAATGCTTCTTCGTCTTTACTCGTCGCTGTCTGATTCTCAACTGGCTACAGTATACACTACGCACAAAAAGTTAAGGATCACTTGCACAAAAATTCATAACTTTCAAAATAAGAAAGCTAATGCGTTGAAGTTTGTCAAACATTTAATTCCATGCTTTAGTGATAACGATACACAATTGCCTTCAATTTCGAGCAATCGTTTGGTGTGTACATTTGATCAAAGTGGGTACGTATCTAAATTTGATTTCCCAAAGTCATTGAAATCACAAGACAGGGCATTCTGATGCTCCCAAAAGTTCAGTAATGCGTGTAACCGCCATGGCTCTCCTGGCACTCGACGCAGCGAGTCCTCATCGAGTTGACCAGGTTGGTGAAGATCCTCTGTGGAAGCGCCTGCCACTCAGCCTGCAGCATCTGGTAGAGGTGTTGGGCATCCCTGGGAGGGGGGTGGTTGCTCCTCACTTTGCGATCCAGCTCATCCCAGAGGTTCTCAATCGGGTTGAGATCGGGACTGCATGCTGGCCACTCCATTCTGTTGACTCCAGACTGCTGCAGGAAGTCGTTGACCACCCTTGCCCTGTGGGGGCGAGCGTTGTCATCCTGGTAGACAGCCGTCAGTCCCATCTGCTGCAGTGTAGGCACAGCCAGCGGTCGAAGGATCTCATCCCGGTATCGGAGGCCAGTCAGGTTACCCTGTACATGATACAAGGGTGTTCTGTGGTGAAGGCTGAAGGCCCCCCAGACCATTACAGAACCTCCACCAAAGGCCACCTTTTCTTGGACAGTGGTGTCAATAAAGCGTTGCCCTGGGCGCCTCCAGACCCTCAGTCGGCGTCGTTGTGGTTCATGGTGAAGCGTGATTCATCACTGAACAGGACCTGGGACCATTGCTGACGTGTCCACCTCACGTGACGTCTGCAGAAGGCGCGGCGTGCTGCCCTATGGACTGGAGTTAAGCGTGGCCGTACAGCTGGGCGACGAGAACGGAGGTTAAACCCATGAAGGCGGTTCCGTATGGTCTGCTGGCTGATGTTGATGTTAGTAGCCACCCTCAGCTGCCTTCGAATGATGCTGGAAGAGGCTGTTCTTGTCTGCAGGGCTTGTTGTTCAATGAGACGATCTTCACGTGGGTTTGTCTTCTTCGGTCGACCAGATCTGCGTCTTTCATGGACCCTCCCAGTGGCTGTGAAGCGTTGAATCAGTCTGACAATGACCGAGATGGACACCTGAAGTCGCCTGGCCACTTCTCGCTTGGGAACACCATCTTGGAACCATGCAACAGCTCGTCCCCTCTCAAACTCGCTCAATTTTCGTCGTGGAGGCATTGTCAGATCAGGCCTACTACTGGTGGAATGTCTTCTTATAAAGCCAAGCAAGAGACAGCATCTCACACATAAACAGCAGTGCTTGCACGTGCATAATTGTTTTTCCATCTGGCTTGTGCAATGTGTTCAGGCAGAACGGTCCAAAACAAGGTCCTTTTTCGCAAGTTTCCGCTTTTCCGTTTGCGGCCAAGCTCAGTAGTAGAGAATCCCGTGCAATTTTCGCACTAACACAACATCGCCCACTTACAGCTGAACAAGAATTCATAACAATTTGGCTGGACTGAGAAATAAATAACAGTAGCGAACTGAGTTTATTACGCACCTGTTTTCTCATAGTGATCCTTAACTTTTTGTGCGTAGCTTATATACATTTCACAGTGAACAGCAATCAGTTATCATTTAAACGAATATCATGCCGTGCTGTTATCCGCACGCTGTTTACTGTCAACACACGTCACAACGTCACATCTCCCTTTCTTTAAGGAAACAAAATCAGTAATTTTTCCTATCTTTCAGTCCATACGAAATAAATGTGTTTCCTACCTTTATCACAACATTAACTTAACAAACACTCATTCTCACGCACAGGGCCCAATCATTCATTCACCTGATTTTATCTCTGATCATATAATACTATCCATCATTATCATGTCCATATTTCGCAATGCTTTCAGTTTATCTGATTGTGGTAGAGTCTTCAGTTTCATTCATATTTCAGGAAATCTGGCCTTTTGCTTTGTCTTCCAGATCTTGTTCTGTAAGGAGAACTAACTGGTTCGGGTTGTCCTGTCCTTGTTTGTTTGAAAACTTCATCTGGCTCCTTGATGCTGGTTGTCTCAGACATTTTGATGACTGGTGACTGATCAGATGAGTTCTCATGGACAGACGATGTTGGCGTCCTGACATCTATTCCAGTTCCAGTTTTCTTGTTATCTTCCAGCATCTGTTTTGATGGTACGATGATTTGCTGTTGCTTGCCCGATGTGTCGCTTTCCTGATGTCTTCCAGAAATCATCCTTCTCTGGACAAGTCGTTGAGGGTTGATTGTCTGCTGAAGCTCCGTTTCTGTTGTGTCTCGTAGCTGACGACGATTCCTTCTGTACTGACGTCCGTCCTCTGTGCGAATGTTGTATGACCGGATGTTCACCTGTTGGTCTACTTTGGTGCTGATCCACTTTTTGGATCCTGGAGGTTGGAATTTCACAATCTGTCCCGGACTCAGTTCTGTCAGCTCTACTGCGCTTCTGTTGTAGTAGTGCGCTTGCTTCAGTTTCCTTTTCTCAAGTTCTTTCTTGATTGGTACAACTGTAGGTTGGAGTAATGTCTTTGACGTCGGTACTTGTGTTCGTGTTCTTCTGCCGAACAGTCTCTGAGCAGGCGAACTGTTTACAGTCTCTGTCGGGATGTTTCTCAGCTCAAGTAAAGCGAGGAAGGGATCTTGATTGTTGTGTTCTGCTTTCTTCATGCATGTCTTTGCAGCCTTCACCGCGCTCTCTGCTTTTCCATTGGACTGAGGGTAGTGTGGTGAGCTTGTTACGTGTTCAAACCCATATGTTTTTCTGAACTTTCCAAACTGGTTTGATGTGAATTGAGTTCCACAGTCTGTTGTCAGGCGTTCTGGTATTCCGTGTCTTGCCAAGTGTCTCTTCAGACTGATGATGACCTCTTTGGATTCTCTTGTTTGTAACCGATCAATCTCAAAGAAATCAGAGTAGTGATCGACCGTGACCAGGTATTCATTGTCATTATGTTCAAAGATGTCACAAGCAATGTGTTGCCAGGGCAGGTCAGGGATCTCTGTACTGATAAGTGGTTCCTTCTGCTGACCACGTTGGTATGTGTTACAGGCGCTGCATGTTTTGACAAAATCTTCAATGTCCATGTTCATCCTGGGCCAGTAGACTACCTCACGTGCTCTTCTTATGCAGCTCTGAATTCCTGAGTGGCTTGCATGAAGTTTCTCAAGGATGTCTGCTCTTTCGCTTTCAGGTACAATTACTCTGTGGCTTTTGAAGAGAAGTCCGTTGTGGACTGACAGTTCCTCCCTGAAAGGAAAGTATTGTTGTAACTGTAATGAAAGTTGTTGTTTCTCCTCTGGCCAGCCTTGTAGAATGACAGCTTTCAGGGTTTTCATGGTTGCATCTTTCTGAGTTGCTTGCTGCAGACTGTTCAGTCTCTCTTGGCTGATGGCCAGTTCTTGCAATGAGTCTGTTTTCTCCAGATCTGTGAGGAAAACAGCTTCCTTGTGGGTGACTTGCTGTTCCGCTTTTCCACAGACTGCTCTGCTGAGGGTATCAGCCAGGTGCATCTCAGATCCACGCTTGTATACTACCGTGTACCTGAACTTCTGAGTTCTGAGTAGCATCCTCTGAATCCTCTTAGGTGCTGAGAGCAGGCTCTTCTTTTGAATGGTCTCTAGTGGTTTGTGGTCGGTCTCCACCAGGATGTCTCTTCCATAGACGTATCTCTCAAACCTTTCCAGACCGAAGAGTATTGCCAACATCTCCTTTTCTATTTGAGCATAGCTCGTGATGCGTACTGAATCGGTTGACCATCCTGCATGAGACAAGCTCCAAGTCCAAACTGTGAAGCATCACACTGAAGGGTGGTTGTACGCTTTCCTGAAGAGTCAAAGTAGCGAAGTACCGGTGGCTCAGAGAGTATCTTCTTCACTTTCTTCAGGGCTTCTCCGTGGACGTCTTCATCCCATCTGAAGTGGACGTCTTTTTTTTTACCAGTTCTCTGAGTGGTGCTGCTGCCTCAGACAGGTTCGGTGCAAATTTCTGAAGGTATCCGACTACACCGAGTAGTCTCTGCACAGCTGCTTTGTCTTCTGGCACTGGGAGTTGTTGGACAGCGTCCACTTTCTTTGGGTCGGCTTTCAAGCCTTCTCTTGAGAAGATGTGTCCCAAATATGATATCTCTGTTCGTTTTATCTCAACCTTCCCCTTGTTGAGTTTGATTCCAGTCTCTCGGCATCGTTGTAGCAAACGGTTCAGGTTGGTATCATGAACTTGTGCTCCTGCTTCGTCGGTTGGTCCTCTGCCAAAAACAAAGATGTCATCATGAACCGCCACCACGCCTGGCAGTCCTGCCAGAGCGATGTCAATCCTCCTCTGGAATTCTTCTGGGGCTGGTGAAATCCCAAAGGGCATTCGTTTCCATCGATATTTGCCAAAAGGCGTCTCAAATGTTGTCAGGTAGCTGCTGTCTTCGTCCAGTTCAAAGTGCCAAAACCCGTTTTTCGCGTCCAGGTGTGTGAAGTATTTTGCATCTTTGAGGAGAGGCAGTACGTCATCAATGGTTGGCATGGGGTACTCGTTTCTCCTGAGGGCTTTGTTCAGTGGCTTAGGGTCGATGCACAGTCTGACTTTCCCATTGCTCTTTGTTGTTACAACCAAACTGCTTATCCACTCCGTTGGCGTGTCTACTTTAGTGACCACGTCCAGTTTTTTCAACCTCTTCAGCACGTCCTTCACTTTCTCTTGCACTGCTATCGGCCACTTTCTGCAAGGCATCTTCACTGGAGCAATATTGGGGTCTGTTTCTAGGTGTAATTTCCCTTCTAGTTTTCCTTCTCCTTCAAAGACATCGTTGTACTTTGTGAGCATATCTTTTGCATTTTCCTCCTCTTTCTGATTCGCCGCTATCGTTGCAATGTTCTCTTCATTGATCGTCAACAATTGCATGTGCTGTACAGCTTTCAGTCCCAGTACTGGCTTACAGTCCGTTTTGGTGATCGCGAAGTTGACTTTGTATTTCCTTCTGTTCTTGAGGTTTTTCACTCGCAGCACTATCTCCCCCACAGGCTTCATTTCTGTTCCGTTGAACATCACCAGCTTCTTCTTCGTCTCTTGCAGGTCAGAATTTCTTTCATCTCCTGTGACTTCTCTGTACAGGCTCTCAGACATCACGTTTGTTGTTGCACCTGTGTCAAGAAGAAATGTTACCGGCATCTTATTTATCAACATTTTTGCTCGTATGTTTCTCTCCTTTTTTCTGGTTTTGTCTTCGATCCCGAGGATTTCATTATCGCGTTCAGTGTCAGTCTCCTCTTCTTCGAAGTGTCGAACTCTTTTTTTCTTTTGATTTTTCTTGGGTGTTCTGCAGCATGAAGTAAAGTGCTTATTTCCTCCACAAGCTTTGCATTTTCTTCCAAATGCTGGACATTTCTCTTTTGCTCTTGGGTGCTTTCCACCACAATATCCGCATTTCTCTCTGTACTCTGGTTTGTTTCCTTTGCTATACTGCTTTTCTGTCTTTTTTTCTTTGAAAGCTTGGACTTCCTGCGTGTCTTGCGTATTTCTCATCATACGGTTTGACGTTGACTTGATTCATGCGCTCTGCACATATCAATACATGCAGTCAATGTCAGCTGTCGCACTTCCAGTAATTTTGATCGCAGAGTCTCGTCATGTACACCCAGTACGATTTGATCTCTCAACAGTCTGTCTTCCAGTGTTAACATAGTTACAGGTCTTGATCAGTCTCCGCAGTTCTGCTACAAACTGTTCGATAGATTCTCCTGCTGCTTGATGTCTGCAGTTGAATCTGAATGCTTCGTAAGTTTCATTGGTTGAACTCACTCAGTATTCTTCGAATTTCTGGAGAACAGTGTCAATGTCATTTCTTTCAGCTTCATTAGCAAATGCCAATCCTTCATAGATGTCCATAGCATCCAGCCCGATGCAAGAAAGAAAAACTGCTGTTCTGTATGTTGAGTCTTCTTCTGTCTGTGTTGTCACAATTTCATAGCTGTCCCAAAGCCTCTTGAATTTCCTCCAGCTGCTCTGCAGGTTTCCTCCATTCACATCAAGTTTAGGAGGCAAGGGAATCTTGGCATGTCGTCGACTGGCTTTTCTCTCTTCTTGTTCATCTTCCATGGTTGAACTTTAGTCTTCAATATTCTGGATTTTTGTTAAGAGTTCGTAATCACGATTCTGACACCATGTTTCGTTCTTTCTACAGCCAACTCGGAAGACAGGGCAATGCTTCTTCGTCTTTACTCGTCGCTGTCTGATTCTCAACTGACTACAGTATATATTACATTTCACAGTGAACAGTAATCAGTTTTCATTTAAACGAATATCATGCCGTGCTGTTATCCGCACGCTGTTTGCTGTCAACACACGTCACAAAAAGTTACGTTCATGTGCATTGGCAATTCACAGGGCACTAAAAGTTACGTTCATGTGCATTGGCAATTCACAGGGCACTAAAAGTTACGTTCATGTGCATTGGCAATTCACAGGGCACTAAAAGTTACGTTCATGTGCATTGGCAATTGACAGGAGCATTTTGTTACAAAGATTCAGACAATATCAACATAGATAGGGACGAATAAAAGTAAGAGGCATCTGATAACATTGTCTCCGATGAAAGAGCACACACACACAGCGCGCGCGCGCGTGCGCGTACACACACACACACACACACACACACTTACACGCACACTTACACACACACACACACACATAATCTTACACATTCTTACGCGCACACACACATACATACATGCACACATATATACATATATACGTACATACACACACACACTCTCTCTCTCTCTTTCTCACGCGCACACAAATACACACACACACACTCTTACACATACACACTCTTACATACACACACACACACACACACACACACACACACACACACACACACTTACACACACACACACACACACACACACACACACACACACACACACTTACACACACACAAACACACATACACACACACAGTCTCTCTCTCTCTCTCACTCACACACACACACAACACACCACACACACACACACACACACACACACACACACACACACACACACACACACTCACACACACACACAGAGCGTGTGCGCTGAATATGGACCTTATATGGCACCGTAAAACTGACTGTACGTGATGAATGTCTACAAGACATTGGACTGTTTATTATGCAAGTAGGCATCGTTGTGTGTTACGTGATCACCCCATTGGGTGTATTTTACTTTTCGTCTGATGTCTGTGAAAACTGTGCGAGAGGGCGATCGAATATGACCGAGATCTCCATCTTGTATTCGTTGATCAAGAAAAGGCCTTTGATCGAGTCAACAGAGACAAGCTATGGAATGTCCTCGAGCAGTACGACGTCAAGGGCCAGCTGCTAGACAACATTCGGGCCATCTACGCCAACAGCAGGAGTGCAGTCCGCACCGCCAGTAGAACATCTGACTGGTTCCCAGTGACATCGGGAGTAAGGCAGGGCTGTAATCTCTCCCCTCTTCTCTTTGTGATCTATATGGATCAGATTACGAAGGAGGCAAACCCAGACCCTGAGGCACTCAATGAACTCATGTTTGCGGATGACCAGGCAATGGTGAACAATGACAAGATACAGCTACAAGAGCACACAGACCAGCTCAGTGAAAGCTGCGAGACATACGGCATGAAGATCAGCGTCAGCAAGACCGAGGTCATGACTGCAGTAAGAGACCAAACAAACTGGATATCAACATCAACGGAACCCAGTTGAAGCAAACCAGTGAATTTGAATACCTGGGCAGCATCTTCACTGAAAATGGCAAACTAGACGAGAAATCGAGACCAGATGCCAGAAAGCCAACGCAGTCAGCTACCAACTTGCCCCTCTCCTGAAACACCCCAGCATTCCCACCAGCACTAAGGCGAAACTCATCAGCGCAATTTTTCTACCAACGCTGACATACCAGTGCCAGACATGGTCCCTAACTAAAGTCCTCGAGAGAAAACTGCCTGAGGAAAGCAGTAAACAAGACAAGGCGGGGACAAGATCAGAAATGAGGTGGTACGAGACATGGTAGGAGCAACACCAACCCTACAACACATCGAACATATGAGGATCAAGTGGTTCGGACACCTCACACGTATGCCCCTAAACAATCCAGCTCTTCGGGCATACAACACCAGATACTCTGGCTGGAGAGCCAGAGGAAGACCAAGACGACGATGGAGCGACTCCGTGGCAGACACCCTCAGAGCTCATGAGATGTCCCTTCTCCAGGCCACCCGCCTTGCTGCCGACAGACGACTGTATCTCCCTGCGACGCCCACCGGTACAAGCGGAAGGAAAAAGTAAAAGTAAAAGTAAGTCTGTGAAAATCCTGTAGCAGTGATATTTTGAAGTCGATCGGGTGTCACCTGCGCAGCATGACATTCCTTACCGGACAAAGGTTCTCTGTAGGAGCCCCTATTTATGTTGTTTGATTTTCTGTTCTTTCGGCCGGACATGAGTATTCAGGGAATGTGCAATGGTGATTTCCTGTAACCTTCCATCGATTTTGATTATGTACAGACTTTCAGCTAGTCTTTGTCGTTCCCATGACTACCCACGAGGCAGTGGTGATGTTCTGTTAGGGTTTACTCTTAGTCTTGGTCTGTCCCGAGGCACCCCTAAGGCGGTTCTTTCGTTCTTTCTACAGCCAACTCGGAAGACAGGGCAATGCTTCTTCGTCTTTACTCCTCACTGTCTGATTCTCAACTGACTATATATACATTTCACAGTGAACAGCAATCAGTTATCATTTAAACGAATATCATGCCGTGCTGCTATCCGCACGCTGTTTACTGTCAACACACGTCAATCTCCCTTTTTTAAGGAAACAAAATCAATAATCATTTTTCCTATCTTTCAGTCCATACGAAATGAATGTGTTTCCTACCTTTATCACAACATTAACTTAACAAACACTCATTCTTTCTCTCACGCACAGGGCCCAATCATTCATTCACCTCATTTTATCTCGGATCATTATACTATCCATCATCATCATGTCCATATTTCGCAATGCTTTCAGTTTATCTGATTGTGGTAGAGTCTTCAGTTTCATTCATATTTCAGGAAATCTGGCCTTTTGCTTTGTCTTCCAGATCTTGTTCTGCAAGGAGAACTAACTCGTTCGGGTTGTCCTGTCCTTGTTTGTTTGATAACTTCATCTGGCTCCTTGATGCTGGTTGTCTCAGACATTTTGATGACTGGTGACTGATCAGATGAGTTCTCACGGACAGACGATGCTGGCGTCCTGACATCTGTACTGTTCCAGTTCCAGTTTTCTTGTTATCTTCCAGCATCTGTTTTGATGGAATGATGATTTGCTGTTGCTTGCCCGATGTGTCGCTTTCCTGATGTCACAAATATTGGGGTCTGTTTCTAGGTGTAATTTCCCTTCTAGTTTTCCTTCTCCTTCAAAGACATCGTTCTGTTGATTATACTGAGGCTTTTGATTGGTAAGACACAACGAATGAATCGGGCATTCAAGAAAGTGAAAAGCGTTCTTACCAACAAATGTCTATCAGTTAACATCAGGAAGAGAGTTCTTGAGTGTTACATAGAACCGATACTGTTGTACGGATATGAAGCCTGGACAGTCAACAGCAAAGTCAGAACAATATTGAGGTAACTGAAATGTGGTTTCTAAGAATAATGGACAGCAAAGTTAAGAAATCAGACCAGGTTTAAAGAGGCAACACATAAAGAACATTAATAAAGAAGATGAAGAAAAGATAAAGAACAGTTATAGTACATTTATGAAGCAAGAGAAATTTGAGCACCTAGTCACAACAGGAAAGCTGGAGGGAAAAGGAGTACCAGGTAAAACATATTGGACAGACTTGCGAAATGGTTGAAGATAGGGTGAGACAAATGCTTGCAGAAACAAAGGATAGATTCATATGGAGGGCCATTGATTGCCAATGCCATGCAGCAGGACACATGATTATAATGAGTGATATTTTCTGCCCATACATGCATTCATGAGCGTGATCGTACGTGTACAGGTGTGTGTGTGTGTGTGTGTGTGTGTGTGCGCGCGCGCGTGTGCGTGCGTGTGTGTGTTTGTCTGTGCGAGTGTGTGTGTACGCGCGTGTGTGTGTGTGTGTGTATATCCCCATCTCTCACTCTCACATACACGCCTTAATGTGTAAATGGAGGCTGTGTGTACATTTGCAAACCAAAACAACCCTGTCATGTATTATTTATGCTACACACTCGCTGCAGCGGGCCAGTCACATAACAAACAGGTGATTTGCTTTCTCATCTTTGTCCTCTGGGACCAATAGGCGCTGCTCAGAGAGTTTATTGTTTTGTGTGTGTGTGTGTGTGTGTGTGGTGTGTGTGTGTGTGTGTGTGTGTGTGTGTGTGTGTGGTGTGCGCGCGCCTGCGTGTGTATGTGCTTACATGTATGTGTTTGTGTGTGTGCGTGCGTGCGTGTGTGTGTATGTATGTGTGCATGCGTGTGTGTGTGTGCGTGCACGTGCTTGCGTACGTGTATGTGTATGTGTGTGTGTGTGTGTGAGAGAGAGAGTGTGTGTGTGTATACATGTGTGTATGTGTATGTGTGTGTGTGTGTGTGCGAGAGAGAGAGAGAGAGAGACAGTGTCACTGACAGACGGACGGACAGACAAACAGACATCCCCCATGTGATAAATTGGACGCAAATGTGCTCACATGTGTACTTAATTTTCTTTTTTTTTTTATCCTGTTGAAGCATTGCGCATGTTTTGAAACGGTTATAAGCCCTGTTATGGCTCTATACAGTCGGCTGGGCTTTAAATATAAATAACAGTAATAATGGTGAACGCCAGGGGCATCTCCTTAGATGTTATGTGCCAATGTATTGATCATCATCATCATCAGGTGCCTTGCCGCATGGCGTTGGCGATTATGGACTTTCATCTGTCTCTATCTCTTGTTGCCTCAAGCATCTTTTCCACCCTCTCTGTCTTCAGCCACTCTACAAGTCCGTCTAGTATCTTCTCCCTGGGTGTACCTGGTGCTGTCTTTCCCTCCAGCTTTCCCGTTGTGACCAGGTGTTCCAATTCCCCTTTCCTCATAAAATGGCCTATGAATGTTGCCTGCGTTTTCCTAATCTTCCTTATGAATGATCTACTTGTGTCTGCCTCCATCAGTACTGTCTCGTTTGTTTTCTTTGCTGTCCATGAAACTCTCAACATCCTTCTTAGAAACCACATCTGGGCTGCCTCAATCTTGTTCTGGCTTTGCTTGTTGACTGTCCACGCCTCGCAACCGTATAACAGTATTGATTCTATATAACATTCAAGAACTCTCTTCCTGATGTTAATTGATAGGCATTTGTTGGTAAGAATGCTCTCCATCTTCTGCACTGATATGTGTGCTTAATGTTTTTTTTACTTTTTCTTTCCCATTAAAGTATTGTACATGTTTTGAAACTGTTATTGCCCTGACATGGCTTTGTGCAGTCGGCTGAGATACAAACAACACGGAGAGTCTGGTTTGCTCTATCCTTTATGTTTGCAAGCTGAAGAAGACGAAATACTTTTTCTCCTGTGTTGTCCAGCTTTAGATGAAATCAGTTCAAGGTTTATCCCTTAAAAAGTATTAAAGATGCCCAAACATGTTTAAACTGTGTTTGTTAATGTGTTCAACTCGTTTCGATTATATTAAGAATTTTTGGTTTGTTCCTGCTCAGAGCAGCTAAATTCAGGGAAATTGCTTTATCGTAATATAAGTACATTTTGTTGTTGATTGTTAATCCTATGATATGATATCTGATTATTTCATTGTACTTATAAGCATCCCTTCAGTAGGGGCTATGGCCTTTCTTGAATAAAAATTCTGAACTCTCTCTCTCTCTCTCTCTGTCAGTCTGTCTCTCTCTCTTCCCCTCCCTCCCCCCCTTTCCTACCCCCAAACAAACTACTTCCCTCTACTACTTCCCTTTGCTATCCGTCTTTGCTGGAACACTGTGCATGTGTATGATGTGTACCTGACTCTCTGTCCATCAGTGGTCTGTTCTTGGAGAGGATCGGTACATTTTAGACAACCACGCACCGCCTCTGAAAATGTTATCATCAACTTGATTCCTCTCTCACTCCCTCTCTCTCCCCTCCCCTCCCCCTTCTCATACTCTGTCTGTCTTTCTGGCTGCCCGTCTGTCTCTCTCTGCCTGTCTGTCTGTCTGTCTGTCTCTCTCTCTCTCCCCACACACACACGCGCGCGCACACACACGCACACACACACACACACACACGCACACACACACACACACGCGCGCGCGCGACACACACACACACACACACACACACACACACACATATGTGTGTGTATGTGCGCGCGTGCGTGCGCACGTGTGTCCGTCTCTCTTTCACCATGTTTTAGCAAGATTCTCTTTTCAATTTCTGAGTGGAATTTGTACCTAAGGAACCTTTCAGAATATTTAAAATCTGTCTGCACTGTTGTAATAGTCTATCATTGTCCTCGCTTCACGTCATGTGTTATTTCAACTAAAGTTCTGTGTAGCAGGACGACAGTGACTTCCAGAAGTATAGAATCAGGTTTGTGTGTGTGTGTGTGAGAGAGAGAGAGAGAGAGAGAGAGAGAGAGTGTGTGTGTGTGTGTGTGTATGTTTGTGTGTGTGTGTGTGTGTGTGTGTGTGTGTGTGTGTGTGTGTGTGTGTGTGTGTGTGTGTGTGTGTGTGTGTGTGTGTGTAGAAAGAGAGATTGTTAAAATGTCTTGACTTTCTTGTTATGTCTCCTGTCCTTTGTCCCTGTTATCTAAAAAAAAGTATTAATAATGATAATATACAACAATAACAACGACAGTAGTAGTAGTAATAATAGAAGTAGTAGTAGTAATGATAATAATAATAATAATATTAACAATAATAATGATAACCATGATAATGATAATTACATAAATAACAATAATAGTGATAATGATAATTACAGTACGCTCATATTTATGTTTCCATCAATTTCGCTTCAGATTTGCGTTTCATAGATCCCTCCTCACCCCACCCCCACCCCTTCTCCATTTCAAGACCTTGCAAGCACATACGGGTTTTGTGCAGGCTGCCCGATAATTGCTGGCAGACTTGGGTGGAGCGCACATGGAACTGCCCAAGTGCAATGAATCCCCCTTGACCAGACTCCAAATCGTGTTGGATAGGTGACATACACTGCGTGGGGGGTGGGGGTGCGGGATCTGCTGGTGGTGGGTGATAGTTACAGCTATTTTTGCTTAAAGCCCAACCGACTGCATAGAGCCATATCAGGGCTATAACCGTTTCAAAACATACACCGTACTTCTACAGGAACAAAAAGGAAAATAAAATTAAGTGTATTCACGCACATAATCTAAGTGGACACCCCTGGCGCTGACCATTCCGTCCAATTCATCGCACGCCGAATTTAAACAACAAACCTGAAGACAAGTTTAAACATTGTTAACTAAGGACACTAAATCCAAAACAAGTGCGACTGCCCGCGTTGAAGCAAACAGGAACCAGAAAAAAACACGAAAAAATAATAAGAACGCGTATTTAATACAACGAGACAAGACAGGAAAAAAGAACAAGAACGCGTATTTAATACAAGACAAGACAGGTGCCTGTCTTGTCTTGTATTAAATACGCGTTCTTATTCTTTTTTCGTATTTTTTCCTGGTTCCTAAGGACACTAAAACATATAAAAACGGGCCTAAATTACCTAAAATTGCTTCTACATATCTCATTTTCCTAGAGCCAAAAATGCATTTAATACATATACCCAGTTGTCAATCCTAAGAGAAAGTACGTAAGACTCTATCGAACACATACAGGTGAATGGACCATTAACGCAGAAAATGATAGAAAGAAATGATAGAAAGCAACGGAACAAGGCAGAAACAAAGAGTGACGGTATAGAAGAAATTACTTGCACAGAATTTACAGAAGGTGGGGATACTATTCATACTGAAATAGCCCCCGGCATCCTCACGGGGGGTGTTGAGTGATTGTTTAGAAAAAAGAAAGGTGTAGAGGATGGGACAGCGAAAAAGGCATTCCATTGTCCATCTTAATGCTCCAGTCACCCTAGTGGTGTCAGCGTTTCATACGTCCCGCTCCGCTTCCCATCTCAAGACCTTGCAGGATCGAGGAGTTTGGAAGTTTTGGATGGAGCGCATACGGAATTGTCCAGATACAATAAATCCGTCTTGAACAAAATCCAATCTCTTAAAAAGTATCCGTAAAATAGACAAGAGTCGCCTGCGTGGTCCCAGTCTTCCCATTAGGTACATTTCTGTTTTGGGTCCCCTGGAGCCTAAAAATCCTACACCCATATGGTATGATGGGGGTTTGAACCACTAATCTTCCAGTCGTCAGTCCGTGGGGCTAACCACTTCGACACTACGACTAGTGAAAGAGAGATAAGTTACCTATTGTTTGAGTATGTCTTCTTTCTCTCCAATCCCTCCTTCCCACTTTTTACCTGTTACCTGATCATGGGGGATTGTTTTCGGCCTGTACCGTATTGGTTGATGAAATAGTCATCTGTCTCGGTTTCTGTCTCCATCACGGAGCTTGGAGTCTGTTTAACCCTTTGACTCCCACACCTTATCCACCAACTGCAAAAACGTAACCCTTTGACTCCCTCGGGAGTCAAAGAGTTAGGAGGGATTCATTGCCGGTTCGCTGCTCATGGTAATGTTCACATCGTTCTGGTAGTGTCGGCTTAGTGTTTCATAAGTCACGCTTTCCTCCGCGTTTTAAGACAGACACGCACATACAGAGAGAGAGAGAGTGGGTGGGGGGGGGGGGGGGGCAGCAGGCACGCAGGCGGGGAGAATCAACTTCATCCAAAGACAGATTCATTTTTGTCCATATGTCCTTACGAGGACCGAAAAATACAGAAAACACAAAAGAAGGAAATCTACACTCACTGAATTTTGTTGACAATCATGAGCTTATGAATATTGGTGGATCTTACATTGGGAACGCTGAGAGAAAACGGGTAGGTCGAGCTCATTAGGAAGATTGTTTCGTTCAAGTGATATGTGCTAGAAAATCAACAAGAGACAAACAAAAAAATAGACAAAGCAAAAACAAAACAAGACAAAAAACAAAACGACCGTTAATGTTGTAGACGTAGGTTGTTGAGTTTACAATTATTGGATTTTCCCACCCCCTTCCCGTTTTAAAACAAAAAAGTCGTTAAAAGATATGAAAGAAGATAATGACATAAATTGTTTTACTTTTTTTGAAGTTCCACGGATCTTGCAATTATATCTGTCTTTGGAGATTACGAACTGCTTCTGGTGTGTGTATGCGTGTGTTCATTGTGTATTCATTGTGTGTGTGTGTGTGTGTGTGTGTGTGTGTGTGTGTGTGTGTGTGTGTGTGTATGTGTGTGTGTGTGCGTGCGTGCGCGTGCGTGTGTGCGCGCATGTGTGCGTGCAGGTGTAAAATTGTGCACATTTTTGGGTTTTACAGATTTGGCAACACTGTCATAGGAAAGCTGTACGGATGATCGCAGCTGCAGTTGTCTCCAGTTGTCACGAAAGTAGGTGAGTACCTTGCAGTGTTATGTGTGTATTTGTCTTCCTCTTTTTACTCTTTTTTTCTTTTGCCTTGTACTATGCCCAGCAAACTTGTCTTTTTACTTCGTATACAACGAACCAAAAAGCGTAGCCGAGAGAGGAAAACAACATATAGGAATGTGTGAGGAATGAAGACAAAGACAAATTCAGACGAGGAAAAACAAAGTAAAAGAGAAAAGCAAGCACTGATTCAGCTTGCGTGAGTCGTCCCTTGTTGTGGCCAGAAAAGAATGCAACCGTTTTGACTTGGTAAGTATACAAGTTAAACAGGGATTTGAGAAAAAAATCCTCTTTATTCTAGTTAAACGGGAATTTGAGAAAATTTCTCATTATACTAGTTAAACATGAATTTGAGAAAAATCCTCATATGCAAGCTAAACGGGGATTTGAGAGAAATCGTCATATACTAGCCGAACGGGGATTTGAGAAAAAAAATCCTCACTGTACTAGTTAAACAGTGATTTGAGAAAATATCCTCAATATGCTAGTTAAACGGCAATTTGAGGAAAACTTCATTATACTGCTTAAACAGGGATTTGAGAGAAAAAATCCTCATTATACTACAGTTAAACAGGGATTTAAGGGGGAAAAGTCGTCGTGTCATCTCCCATTTCTGTATTTTGTTCTATTTTCCCTTGTATATTTTCCTGAAACATGGTACTGAGTCCTCTGGGTCTTGTCATATGAACAGGCCATATCAGTATGAAATCCAAATCAAGTATGACTGCCCACGTTCAAGCAAACAGGAGCCATTCATCTGCCATTCCACTGTGCAATTCCACGAATATTAAAGAAAACAAAGCTTATCTGCAAGTCAGTTCATCACCATGTACCCTGCCGCATGGTGTTGGTGATCATGGCCCTCCATATGCATCTATTCCTTGTCGCCGCAAGCACATCTTCCTCCCTGTCTGTCCTCAGCCACCCTGCAAGTCCATCCAATATTTTCTTCCTGGGTCTACCTGGTTTTCTCTTTCCAGCTTTCCTGTGACCAGGTGCTCTAATTCCCCTTCCTTCATAAAATGGCCTAAAAATGTTGCTTGTCTTTTCCTAATCCTATTTTTCAATGATCTTCTTGTGTCTGACTCCATCAGGACTGTCTCGTTTGTTTTCTTTGCTGTCGTTTTCTTTGCTGTTTTTGCAAGTAATTTAGGGGTGAGGAAATCCTTCGTGGGGATGCTGGGGGCTTTTCAGTATAAATAGTATCCCACCTTCTGGACATTCTGTGTTAGAAATTTCCTCTTTACTGTCTCTCTCTTTGTTTCTGCCTTGTTTCTTTGCTTTCTGTCACTTCTTCGTATCATTTTCTGCCTTGCCGATCCATTCACCTGTATATGTTCGATAAAATCTTACATACTTTCTCTTAGGACTGATGATTGGGTACATATGTCCAATTTTTTGGCTCTAGGGAAACAACATATGCGGAAGCAGTTTTAGGTAACTTAGGCCCGTTCTTATGTATGTTTTAGAGTTCTTAATTATGTTTAAATATGCATTCAGGTATGTTTTTTAAATCCCCTATGTGGTAAATTGGACAGTGTTCAATGCCTGGGGCATGTTCTTAGATTATGTTGGCGAATACATTGATATATGTACTTATAATCCAACAGCTACAAACAATGTTTCGAATTCGTATGGGACAAAAGAAGGGATAAAGTTAAAAGAAAAGTAGCAATTCAAGATATACAAAAAGGTGGAATTAAAATCCCTCACATAGCAGCATTCATTAATTCGCTAAAACTAACATGGTTAAAGAAGTGCTATGCCCAGACGTACAATGCAAAATGGAAACAAATTCTGATTAAAGAATGCCAACAAGTTGAAGTGCTAGAGGAATATGGGTCTTTGGTACTTAAAATTGGAGGTCATCCAGTAAATATGTTTTCAAAAGCTATATAGACTTTTTTTTTGAAAGAATTGATTCATACAACAATAGACATATTGATGGAATCCCTATTTTACAATAACAAATTCAAAATTGATTTTGATGATTGGGCAGAAGACAATGTTCTTCATGTAAAAGATTTGCTAAAAGAGGACGGTAAATTTAGAATGTTAACGAGTTCCAAAACGTCTTGCAACGTCCGGTTCAAAGACTTAAATACTTTGGCCGCGTGAGTTCTATCAAAGAATTCTTGAGAAAAAATAAGCTAAAATTAGAAAACAACAATAACGAAGAAACTGAATAACACAAAGCATTCAGCCAAATGATTCGTGCTCCTAAGGGAACAAAAATATTCTATGAAACACTGAATGGTAAACCAATGTTACCTAATGCATATGGGGGATGGGAAAGAACTCTGCAGATAGAAATTCCTTGAGCAAACATTTTCAAGGAAACAAAAAGAATAAAAGTAGGTTAAAAATAATTTCAAAAAAAAAAATTATTTATCGGGTTTTGGTGACAAATTCAATTCTAAAAGATATGAGAGTCATAGAAAACAATAGGTGTAGCTTTTGGGAAGAAGGGAAAAATTCTATTTCGCATCACTTGTGGGAATGTCAACCTGTGCAAAGGTTTTGGACAGAATTCACAGAATACATGAAAGGAAAATGTACAAACTGTGATAGATTGGAACTAAATCAGTTATTAGTACTCTTTGGAAATTACAATAAAACAAAAACAGATAATTGTGTATTGCATATTTTATTGTTAGCAAAATATACTATTTACAAATGTAGAATAAAAAAGAGTAAAACCGAAACTGAAATTATTCTTAAGAGATGTAAAAGAAGCTTATGAGATAGACAGACATGTATATATAACAATAGCGTGCAATGTGATAAACTTGTACAGAAATGGGCATCATACACAAATTTGATACAAACTGATTAAGACAAAAGGAGTGAAATATTGTTATAAAAGGTTTTTTTCAATAGATGTCATCTATTAAACATATACAATTACATAATTTTTGCCAAGAAATGTATGGTTTTTATAGCAGCCTTGGTTGATCTAAGTCGACATTGACCACAAGGTGTTTGTTGTATAATTGCGCTTGTCTAATTATATATGTGTTTGTATATATATGTAACGGTATGTTGACAGCTTAATAAAGTTCTGCAATGTAATTGCCATTAAACACTATATAAGATGACTACGTTTATTTTGCTGAACAACATTGAATGGTAAACATAAGGACTAAGTTTACTTAAAGATTATATTATGCACTGTACTAGATATTGATATTGAGAATATGATCGATGATTACCCCTATGTACAATAAGAATGTTGTAACATTGTTTGTGCAAACCTTGTTCGATTAAAAAAAAACTGGAATATAAAAAAAAAATCTGATATCCCAACCCACAGCGTTGGATACTGGTTTGTTGGCTGCCCATCTTAAATATTTCCATCATTCTGGTGATGTCAGCTTAGTGTTTCATTGGTCGCTTATCCCCGCCTTAACCATTTCAAGATCTTGTCATCGCATAGAATTCTGTATGCTTGGTAGAATAGTAGCTATCTAGGCTGTATGTTTGGTAGAATAGTAGCTGTCTACTGGTGGCTATTTGGGCTTCACGTTTGGTAGAATGATGGCTATCTGGGCTTCATGTTTGATAGAATAGTGGCTATTTGGGCTTCATGTTTGGTAGAATGATGGCTATTTGGGCTTTATGTTTGGTGGAATAGTAACTATGTGGGCTTTGGTAGAATAGTAGCTATTAGGGCTTCAGGTTTCATAGAATAATAGGTGTCTGGGCTTCAATTTTGGTAGAATAGTAGCTATCAGTGCTTCAGGTCTGGTGGAATAGTAGCTGTCTTTATCCCCTGACCACTGTCCAAAAAAGGAATTGCGTTAATATTAGATTGTGATGACGATTCGACAGAAACATTTCAAATCGAAGCGAGTTTGAGTAGTGATGGGTGAAGCTTTTTCTGTGTTGTGTATGTTGATGGTGTGCGTGTGTGTGTGCAATGGCAAAACCAGCTCTACTAATACACTATGCAGAACGACTGATCGATAGTGAAGCGTTTGAAAGAGAAGTCCCAACTTCATGACTCCCTCCCCCCCCCCCACTTGGGTGTCTTGACGTCCTGGTCGTCTATGACCTGGGAAACTAAACTACCAGAAGACAGCATCGGAAAAAACGCTCACAAAATGATTAAAAAAAACCCCAGTGAGTGGGAGTTGGAGAGGAAGGCGGGGAGAGGTGAAGTTTCTTCCATAATCTTGAGGTCGTAGGGGGGAGTGAGGTTGTAGAGATCAACTTTTTCATAGGTACCCATCTCCTGTCCCTCGCTGCTTTGTCTTCCACCAACCCTGAAGAGGAGGTTGGGTACCCAACACACAGCTGTACACACAACAGTTTTTCACAGGCCAGAATGGAACCTGTGCAGTCAGATTAAAAGGAAGGGGAGGTCCACCTGTACGCTAACCAGACTTCATGTAGACTGGTGTTATTTACTAAAACATGGAAAGAAAGGGGGGGTGAACCTGTATCTATCTCGGTGGGATTCAAACCTACGCTCCTAGAGAGTAGTCAGTATTGAAGGCGACTCGTGGTGTTCAGGCGTTGCAGTAAATCTGGTTTCGCTTTCTGTACTCCTGTACCACTCGGTAGATGTAGCGGTACTGTACCTGGAAAAATACACGCACACACGGACGCACAGACACACGCGTGCGAGCGCGAACACACACACGCGCATGCGCGCGCTCGCACACACACACACACACGCACGCACACACACACACGCACACACACACGCACTCTCGCACGTGCGCGCGCGCGCACACACACATACACATACAACACACACACTCACACACAACACGCACACACACACACACACACACACACACACACACACACACACACACACACACACACACACACACACACACACACACACACACACACACCATGAGGTAAATAAAGTTTAACGATAACACAGAAAAGACGCTGAATTTGCGTGTCCCGTTTCTTACTACATAATCTGAAATGATACCAGAAAAATACTGTCCTGATCCGTGTAAAATTTAGATTTGATACACTATTGTGCGTATGTATGTATGTACGTACGTACGTATGTATGTATGTATGGATGTATGAATGTATGTATGTATGTGTGTGTACACACACACACACACACACAAAACACACACACACACACACACACACACACATATATACAGACGCGCGCGCGCGCGCACGCGCACACACACACACATATATGTATATATTATATATGTATGTATGTATGTATGTATGTATGTATGTAAACTGAACTGTGTGTGTGTGTGTTCGTTCGTTCTTTGATTTAACGTCTTTTCACTATAAGTGATATTTGACAGGGGAGGGGGGGGGGGGGGATAAAAATGAAGAAATGAAATAAAATGTAGAACGATAGTTGGACGGGTTGGATTGGGGCAGAGGGGAGACAGAGTAAAAAGACATAAGTAGGTGGGAGAACAGAAATATGGAACGAAAACTTAACACTAACAATTAACTTCAACAATGTGAATGGAAATTGTAACACTAAAACACAAACCAAATAAAGTTAAAGTAATGCATTAACAGGACTGAGAACTAATGATTCTGAAAATTTCACTAACAAAGACTGATCTGATGTAACTTTTTGGAAATGAGTTTCAGAATAATTTTCTTGAGTAAACATTTTGGTAAAAAACAACGTAGCATTTTGCAGTAGAATAAACAGTGAAACAGTGTGAACTGTTCGCCGCAAATATACTTGACATTTTTACAGTATTTTGTTTTCAATGCGTTTAGATGAATACGAAAACGAACAGCAACAATCGATCTTAAATGATACATGGAAGAATACTGCAATTGTTTACATACATTTTGAACGGTAAGTTCTATCATTTGTTGTGACACAAACTATTCATTTAAATGTTCAAGAAATCGAGTCCATGAGACTGATTTGAGCAAGTTGCAAGCTTCTTTTACGGAAGTATGATCATGTAATTCTATAGAATTATCAGAATTCTGCGCGCCTTACTTAGCTGCTCTGTCAACTACTTCGTTGCCGTGAAGACCAACGTGAGAAGGCACCCAGCATAAACTGATATCTGTACCGTTGACTCTTAAACGATCTGTGTGTGTGTGTGTGTGTGTGGCGCGCGCGTACCGGAGGGTCATTCGGAGGTCCATTCATGTGTATGTATGTGTTGTGTGTGTGTGTGCGTGTGTGCGTGTGCGTGTGCGTGTGTGTGTGTGGTGTGTGTGTGTGTGTGTGTGTGTGTGTGTGTGTGTGTGTGTGTAAACAGAGAAACAGAGAGAGAGAGAGAGAGATGGAATGTGTGTGTGAATGTTTTGGGGTGTGTGTGTGTGTGTGTGTGTGTGTGTGTGTGTGTGTGTGTGGTGTGTGTGTGTATGTGTGTGTATGTTTGTGGGTGTATGTTTATATACATGTGTACATGTCCATCCATCTGTATATCTATGTATCTTATGTAACTATGTATCTTATGTAACTGTGTATCTATGTATCTTATATAACTATGTCTCTATGTCTCTATCCATCTACACACGTGCGCGAGTGCATCTGTCTATCTATCTATCTATCTATCTATCTATGTGTGTGTGTATGTGTATCACAGAAATATAGAGAGAAATGGCGAGATAATCTCAGATGTTCATGGGTGGATTTTACCCAAACTTTGACCAAAAGTGTGAACTGTGGATGAGTCACAAAGCATAAACTTGTAAATCAGAGCGCCATGGTCAAGTAAACAGAGACCAACAAATTACATGTACCCAACATCAGCACTTGTCCAGGATAGTGTGTCAATAGCACTATTTCAGAAACTAATGACAGTATTTGTAATCCGTTGTCACAATGGTGACAAGCTACCATGTCCTCACTTTACGTTAAGTTTGATTGTAAATGAACTTTCTTCAAGATCACATTGACTTTAAGAAATACACAATTTGCATGAAAAAAAGGTAATTGTGTGTGTATGTGTGTGTGTGTGTGTGTGTGTGTGTGTGTGTGTGTGTGTGTGTGTGTGTGTGTGTGTATGTGTGTGTGTGTGTGTGCGTGCGTGCTTGGTTGGTGTGTGTGTGTGTGTGTGTGTGTGTGTGTGTGTGTGTGTGTGTGTGTGTGTGTGTGTGTGTTAAAGGGGAGATCGTTAGTATGGCCCTGCTATCTTACCTGTCTGTTATTCTCATTTTTCAGTCTTCTTTCTTGCCTCGTGGCCTAAGCACATGTCTGTTTCCAGAACTTCTCGTCCCGTCGTTTTTGTTAGCATATTAACATTGTGAACCTTTGTCACGGAATGAGTCGTTTGTTCCCCATGGTCATTTCAGTTTATTTCAGAATTTGTATGTAATATGTATGCTCTTCCTAATGGTCAAATTCGTTTTAGAAAGAGATACTTACATTCAGAGATACAGATGTTAGAACATGGTACCCTTCTGATATGACATTTTGAGCAAAATGTGGAAAACCGTTTCACAGATTCAGCACTAACTTTCCTCAGCAGCCAAAACGTAATCTTCATGAAATTTGTACACTCTTGTCAATTACGTATGTGTGGTGCGGTGGTAATCTGCAGCAAAAGCTGGAAGAGTGATTGGTTGTGAAAACCAGTCGTTTTCGAAGTTTTTTTAACGCCTGTAAACTGTCGGGCAGATGTTTATAATGGCTTCTTAAGAAGGAAACAACCACAGTATCAGAATTTACAGGTACTATCATGTTCAGGAAGAGTTACAGTGTCAAATGGCTGATGTG
>JAPXFY010000018.1:20166043-20203530 GCA_030674185.1 Monoplex corrugatus | reverse complement strand
GGAAATGTTGATCACCGAGCGGTCAGAAATTCTTGAAAGGTGGGCGGATCATTTCGACAGTGTCTTGAACCGCCCTTCCTCAATAAATGAAGCAGCCATTGATCGCCTCCCTCAAATAGAAAAGAACAACCAACTTGATGTACCACCTAACATACAAGAGGTCACAAAGGCCATCGGCCAACTCTCCTGTGGCAAGGCCCTGGCGCTGACGCCATACCTGCTGAGATCTACAAAGCGGGAGGTCCAATGCTCACACAAAGATTAACTGAGATGTTTGTAACATTCTGGAACAGTCAATCACTCCCTCAAGACTTCAAGGATGCCTCAATAGTCCACCTATACAAGAGGAAGGGAAACAAACAATCATGTGACAACTACAGAGGAATATCACTACTGTCCATTGCAGGCAAGATATTAGCAAGGGTGCTGCTGTACCGCCTCACTAATCAACTTGAGCAGGGTCTGTTGCCAGAGAGTCAATGTGGATTTCGGGCTGGGAGAGGTACGGTGGACATGATCTTTGCTGCTCGTCAACTGCAAGAAATGGCGCAGGAACAACACCGAGCACTGTACACAACCTTTGTCGACTTGACAAAGGCGTTTGACACAGTGAGTCGCGAGGGGCTGTGAAAGATAATGGCGAAGTTCTGCTGCCCTCCAGCCTTCGTAAATATGGTGCGACAATTCCACGAGGGTATGATGGCACGGGTCCTTGATGACGGAGAAATGTCCAGAGACTTTCCAGTCAGCAATGGCGTGAAACAAGGATGCGTCCTTGCACCCACACTATTCTCTATGATGTTCTTGGCAATGTTATCAGATGCATTCTCTCCAGAAGACCCTGGCATAGATATACGCTACCGCACAGACGGCAAGTTGTACAACACAAGACGCCTCAAGGCGACCACTAAATGCAGTTACAGCACTCTTTGTGACCTTTTCGCAGACGATTGTGCGTTAAATGCTTACAGTGGTGAACAGATGCAACAATGCATGGACAAATTTTCAACTGCTTGCGACAACTTCGGTCTTACAATAAGCACCAAGAAAACCGAAGTCATGTATCAGCCTCCTCCAGGTGTTCCATATACTGAACCAAATATCGAGGTCAAGGGCACAAAACTACATGTAGTCAACAACTTCACATATCTCGGCAGTTCCCTATCACGTTGTGTGCATATCGACGACGAAGTCAACAAACGCATAGCTAAGGCCAGCACTGCATTTGGGAGGCTGCTCCTACTGTATGGGACAGAAGAGGTATCTCGGCCACAACTAAACTCAAAGTGTACAAAGCAGTGGTCCTCACCACTCTCCTCTACGGCAGTGAGACCTGGACTGTTTACAGTAGACACGCAAGGAAACTGAATCATTTTCACACCAAAAGCCTCAGAAAGATTCTCAATATCTGATGGCAAGAGAAGATCCCTGATACAGAAGTACTAGAGAGAGCCAATCTCCCCTCCATCTACACTTTACTTCAAAAGAGTGAAGTTCGCTGGGCTGGCCATGTGTACCGGATGTCTGACACCAGAATTCCGAAGCAACTCCTCTACGGGGAACTAGCGTCTGGCAAGAGAACAGTTGGAGGCCAGAGAAAACGGTTTAAAGACAGCTTGAAGGCATCGCTAAAGTCCCTCAACATAGACTGGGAGAATTGGGAAAACCTTGCCCTCGACCGTACAGTCTGGCGTAGAAGAATCAAAACCGGATGTACCACTTCAGAAATGTCTCGTATCCAATCTGCACAAGAAAAACGAGCTGCACGGAAAGCTAGGGCTGCAAACCCTTCAACCACAGTAACCGACCATAGATGTCCAACCTGTGGACGTTACTTCTGTGCCCGGATCGGATTGATCAGTCACCTTCGGACACACTGACTCAAAGCAACTTCATGAAGCCGTGGTCATTGTCGACGACGACAGACGAACACCATGTGTAGAATAGCGAGGACTAAATGGAAACAGAGCAACCAGGACCTCACCCTACTATCCTCGAACAATAAGGTGTTTTAAAGTTTCAAAAATCTTTCTTTTCAACTGCCGAATTTGTTTTCCTTTCTCTTCCTTTCCTTACACAGATGAGTTAAGTTTTATAAAAACAAATCATCACAACCTCCCAAACGAACCTGCACTACAAATGTTGTTCACTGTGCGTATTTGCAGAGTGTCCATCAGGAACCTATGGCCCCTACTGTCTTCACAACTGTAGTGTCCACTGTGACACCTGTGACAGGGCCACTGGTCACTGCACCTGTACACCTGGATACCTGGAGCCTTACTGTACTGAACGTATGTAGCAGTTGAGGGGAGGGAAGAGGAGAGAGAAAGAGAGAGAGAGAGAGAGCGTGTGTGTGTATGCGCGTGTGTGTGTGTGTATGTGTGTGTGTGTGGAGTGAAATTGAGTGGCATAGAGAGAGAGAGAGAGAAGAGAGAGAGAGACAAGAGAGAGAGAGAGAGAGAGAGGAGAGATCCCAGGCAGTTGAAAATCGTGAGGAGCAGGGCATTTCCTGGCTGTCTTGGTATAAAACATTGGAGAGATAGGTTGATTTCCCAGGCCCCACCCTTGAAGACCAATTAGCCTTCTTGCCTTTCTGAAGTTTTCGTTACAAAAATGTCACGATGAACATGAATTTGAATCTAGGGAGAGGGGATGGGCGCTGCCCTCGTGGTGCTGGCCCTGGGAAAAGTTGGAGTCTCTGCCACCAGATCCCATGGTTATTGAACTATTTACGTAGGACCTCAGGACCTGGTCAGCTTGTGGATTTATGTGCAGGCTTAGGGCTTGTACCGTGATCATACTGGATCTTCTCCATCACATGGCACCTGTGACGATAGTGATTATGGAATTCCTCCCGAGCGCGTAGACGTCATCTTAAGAACAGAAACTGAGACTGAACTGTGCCTCGTTATTTGTCTGTGTCTAATGTCCTCCTGTGTTTGCTAACAGCGTGTACAAACGGCACCTTCGGCGACAACTGCAGTCATGCATGCAGTGAGGGATGTCAGGATATGTGTGACAAGTTGACAGGCAACTGCACGTGCAATCCTGGATGGAAGGGACCCGCCTGTCATGGTATGTCTGACATAGGAAGCGTATAAATCATAAATGGAACGTAGGAATCATACTTGTTGCTGATTCATGGATGGTCAGAAAGCACTACAGTTTCAGGTACGTGTGTACATGGCATTCAGTGTCCACTGATTTAGTCGGTCTCTCATCGGAAAGACGTAGGAAAGGTTTTTATTTTCTTTTCTCTTGTTTTTTTTTTGTTTTGTTTGTTTTTTAGGATCCTTGCACTCAGGGAGGTTACCTTTGTGCTCAGTTTTTGTTGTTGTTTGTTTTGTTTTTTGTGTCGTCCCATTTTCTACGCCACTTAATGGCTATAGAAGCTGGAACAAATTTTACAATGGATGATGGTGACAATGAGGATGATAATCATGATGCAATGGAGTTCCATCTAGGACTGAGACTGCGTGACAGGGCTATGCTCTACGCTTACTATCGTAATATGTCCTGGCATCAACAAGGCCTGAGAGATACAGACACCTGCAGCATTGATCAGAAGATATGAGCAACACCCTCAGTGACGCATCCATGAAGTGAATGAAACTCCACTGTGTGGTCCCAGTCTTCCCAATGAGCCCATAGCACGCCCAACTCTGGGTAGGAGCCAGATAGAGCCAAAAAAATCCCACAATGATTTTGAAGGGACTGATGGGGATTCGAACCCACAACCTTCCAGTCTATAATCCACTGCGTTTACCACTACACCACGGTGACTGGTAGACGTAGGAAAGCTTTTTACAACCCACATAACCAGACAGAGTGGCGAAGTGGTTAGTACAACATAACACAGAATGGGAAGTCGCGGGTTCTTATTCTTCTTGTTGCTTAAAGCCTAGCCTACTGCACAGAGCCATATCAGGGCTATAACCGTTGCAGTACACACACAGTACTTCAACAGGAAAAAAGGAACAGAAAATTAAATACACATATCAATGCCTTCATGCACACAATGTAAAGAGATGTCCCTGGCTTTGACCACTCCCTCCAATTCATCACACAGGCGATTTAAAAAACAAACCTGTATACAAATTTAAACATAACTATATGGACACTAAAACATAAATAAAAACGGTCTAGATTACGTAAAATTGCTTCCGCATATCTCATATCCCTGGAGCCAAATATCCACTTAATATATGTACCCAATTATCAATCCTAAGAGACAGTACGCAAAACATACTGGTGAACAGACCAGTAAGGCAGAAAATGATAGGAAGAAATGTCAGAAAGCAAAGAAGCAAGGCAGTAACAAAGAGAGTGACAGAAACCAGGACATGTCTAGCACAGAATTTCCAGAGTGTGGGGATACTAATTATACTGAGAGAGTCCCCGGCATCCCCACGGGGGTGGGGTGGTGGAGTGGTGGGGGGTGGAGGGTGACAGGGGTAGTAGTGGGTTAGAATCCCCATAAATCTGAAAAATAAAAAAAGACTTCTTGACTATGCACATTCCAATCGACCACAACTTGTGAAGTGACTGATCAGCAGACTTTATCTATATAATCTCTGTGAAGAGAATTCCATGCCTTTCTCAAACATATCAATAACCTGATATCGCCAAACATCGACTTATGCCCCCATTTACGGGAATGGTCACATACGCATTGTTTCAGGGGTGACCAAGGACGAGATGCAGGACGAAACTGATATTGGCACGATTGAGGGAACTGCCCTTGGTGCCCTGGTGGTGGTGGTGGTGGTGGTGGTAGCGTTGGTGGTGATCTTCATTATCAGGTGACAGTAACCCTAACCTTTGTCTATCATACTTACATATATGAACAAGCTATGTGACAACAACTCTAATCTTTGTCTATCATACTTACATATATGAACAAGCTATGTGACAACAACTCTGATCTTTGTCTATCATACATATCTGAAAAAGAAACCTTTGTCTATCATACTTACACATGTGAACAAGCAATGTGACAACAACTCCAACCTTTGTCTATCATACTTACATATATGAACAAGCTATGTGACAACAACTCCAACCTTTGTCTATCATACTTACATATATCAACAAGCTATGTGACAACAAGTCTAACCTTTTTCTCTATCATACTTACATATATCAACAAGCTATGTGACAACAACTCCCACCTTTGTCTATCGTACTTACATATATCAACAAGCTATGTGACAACAACTCTAACGTTTATCTATCATACTTACATATGTCAACAAGCTATGTGACAACAAGTCTAACGTTTATCTATCATACTTACATATATCAACAAGCTATGTGACAACAAGTGTAACGTTTATCTATCATACTTACATGTATCAACGAGCTATATGACAGCAAGTCTAACGTTTATCTATCATACTTACATATATCAACAAGCTATGTGACAACAAGTCTAACGTTTATCTATCATACTTACATATATCAACAAGCTATGTGACAACAAGTCTAACGTTTATCTATCATACTTACATATATCAACAAGCTATGTGACAACAACTCTAACGTTTATCTATCATACTTACATGCATGGAGAAGCTATGTGACAACAAGTCTAACCTCTGTCTATTGTACTTACATATATCAACAAGCCATGTGACAACAAGTCTAACCTTTGTCTATTATACTTACTTGTATGAACAAACTATGTGACCCTAACTCTAACCTTTGTCTATCATACTTACATATGAACAAGCTATGTGACAACAACTCTGACCTTTGTCTGCCATACTTACATATGAACAAGTTATGTGACAATAATTGTAACCTTTTGTCTGCCATACTTACGTATGAACAAGCTATGTGATAACAACTCTGATCTTTGTCTGCCGTACTTACATATGAACAAGTTATGTGACAACAACTGTAACCTTTTGTCTGCCATACTTACATATGAACAAGCTATGTGACAACAACTCTGATCTTTGTCTATCATACTTACATGCATCAACAAGATATGTGACAACTCTAACTTTTGTCTATCATACATAAATATAGGTAGAAAGAAACTCTAGGGAGAGCTAGACAACAGAAGGTCTTCAGAGAAGTAACCCCCTTTAGACAAGTGTTTCGGCCCTGAATTCCTTACACTCTCGGGGAGCCGGGCCACATCCAGGTCATGACTCCTGGATGCCCTTCTGCTGTTGTCTTTTTTTTTTTTTTTTTTCCCACGCCGGGGATCGAACCTGGGCGATTCTGCGCTTCAGAACTGCGGTACGCGGTTTTACCAATGTGCTAACGGGGCACACATCATCTGTAGGGAATTTAATCCTTATGAAGTTCACTTTTTTGGTTCCTCCTTGCCCAGATCCAGCTTGAGCTCCTTTCTGCTGCCTCTGCCATCGCTTTAAGGGCTCTAGTCCTCTTCTTCCCAGAAATGGCGAGTTGTTTCATGAGATCATAAGCGGAGGTGCCCACAAACCCTCTTGCCCCGACCTCTATGGCGAAGATTTTGACCCGCAGACCTGCTTTCTTCAGGGTGCTGGCAAGACCGGCGTATTTTTCGGTCTTGTAGATATGTGCTTCTTCCATTCTGCTTTCGTATGGCACAGTGAGTTCTATCAGAATCACTTGTTTCGAGGAGTCAGAGTGGAGAGCGATGTCTGGTCTCATGCCTGTCTTGCTGATGACATCTGGGTAATTTCTCCACTCTGGGAGGTCTGCTGTACACTCCCAGTCGACTGCTCCATCCAGAAGACCCTTTGGCAATGTGCTGGTTGTCATAGCCCTTTCGGGCCAGACCTGTTTCCCTCCTGCTTTGTAGAACGTTGTCATAGCAATTGGTGCGTTTGGGGTCATGGTTTTTTCGCTAACCACATCTGTGATCACTTTCAGAACTTGGTTGTGCCTCCATGTATACCTTCCTTGGGCTAGCGCTACTTTGCAAGAGCTTAGGACATGTTCCACTGTTTGTTTCTTCTGACAGAGCGGACATGCTGGGTCGTCTGCTTTCCCCCATTTCACTAAGTTTGCATTCGAGGGGAGCAGGTCATATACAGATCTGAGGAGGAAGCTTATCTTTAGAGGAGCCATGTGCCACATATCGTTCCAGCTGAGACTTCTTTGGAGTGCACTGTCCCATGTTGTCCATTGCCCCTGTTGACCTTGCTGGACTGCCTTCTGCACTCTTTTGACATCTTCTTCTTCCTTCAACTCCTATATGATCATGTCTCTTTTTTCCTTCCCTTTGGCTTTGGACCACCACTGCATTTTTGTTGCTCCCAGTCCCTGTCTGTTGGTTTGCGTGTGTCCAATTATTTCTTTGATGCTGAGGTTTCTCTTGGCATTGTTTACAGCCTCTTGGACTTTCCACTTTCTGCCAGTTCTCAGCTTTGGATGAACTGCTCTCACGATATTGTCCTCCGATTCCTCCAGCATGCTCAACAGTCTTGCTTTTCCAACTTTGTATTCCTCCACTATGGATTTCAGAGGTAGCTTCAGCATTGCTTGACGACAGTAGAATGCAACATCAGTGAGACCAGGTGGGACACCGAGCCATTTTCTTGTGTATTTGTTGATTTTGGCTTCCATTGCTTCCACTGTGCTGGTGCAAATGTCATAGATTAGCAGTGGCCACAGCAGCTTTGGTATCAGCATGAACTGTAGACACCAGACTTTGTATTTGCCTGGCAGTCCGCAGTTATCTATTTTCTTCAGGCCTTCTTCTGCTGTTTGCTTGGTTTCACATCCCCTTTGTGTGTCTTTCAGGGAGTCATCATACCATCTTCCGAGACTTTTTACTGGCTCTTCTGTGACAGTGGGGATGGCTTGGTTGGCTACCATGAATTTGACTGAATCTGCCACTTTTCCTTTTCGCAGTGAGAGACTTCGGGATTTCTTAGGTTTGAACCTCATTCTTGAAGAGGCCACCAGCTCATCCAGCTGCTTTATGATTTGGTGTGTCTCTTCCTCATCCGTGGACAAGACTGTTGTGTCATCCATGAAAGCTTTCAGAGGAGGCATCTGGTATCCATCTCCCAGATTCACTGGACCTGAACTCTTCATTGCAGCTTTCAAGATGACTTCCATTGCCAACACGAACAGTATGGGAGAGATTGCACAGCCCATTGCAATGCCCACCTCTAGGTCTATCCAGTCCGTGGTGTATTCTTTGGTAGAGAACCGCATTGAGAACCCTTGGAAATACTTCCTCAGCATTGTTCGGATGTTTTCTGGGATGTGATACATTTCAAGAGCCAGCTGGATCATATCGTGTGGAACTGATCCATATGCATTCGCCAGATCAAGCCAAACTACGTCAATGTCTCTCTTCTCTGTTCTTGCTTTTTGGATGGCATCCCAAATCAACGTGGCATGTTCCAAGCATCCAGGCATTCCTGGTATGCCTCCCTTTTGGACTGACATATCCAGATACTTGTTTTCAGTCAGGTATTTTGTCAATCTTGCTGCCATAACAGAGAAGAAGATTTTCCCCTCGACGTTCAGAAGTGATATTGGCCTGAACTGATTGATGCTGCTGGAGTTCTGCTCCTTCGGAATGTACACTCCTTCAGCTCTCATCCATTGGTCGCTGATCTTCTGGTTCCTCCATGCTGATCGAATCATCTTGTGGAGCCACTCGAGCACTTTTGGGCATTTCTTGTAGAGCAGGTATGGTATTCCGTTTGGTCCAGGTGCTGACTTGGCTCTGGCTTTCTTTACTACGTTCTTCACTTCATCCAGTGTTGGTGGTTTGTTATTGAATTTTCCTTCTGGCGCTGCAGGCCAAACCAGATTTTGGATTTCAAGTGGTGCCTCGCGCTGAGAATCGGAATATGTTTCCCTGAGATGCTGCTCTAGGGTTTCCTTGCCCACTGTGAGAGTCCCTGATTTGGGTTGTTCAAACAGCTTTCTTGCAAAGTCAAAGGGATCTTTGAAGAAACGATCTTGAGTCTTCTTCTTTTTGCTCTTTCTTCGCCTTGCTGATTCCACTTTGCTGAGAGCATTGTGTTTGGCCTTCAGATCTTTCCAGAGTTCCAGGAGCCCTTGCTTCTCGAATTCTGAGGCAGTTTTCATTCGCTTTTTAAGCTTCCTTTTCTCCCTCCGGATGCTCTCCATCTGTTGCTGTCTTCTGGATTTCTGGGGAGGCGTTTTTGTCTTTGGCTGCTTCACTCCATAAGTGTCCCTGCAGATAGAGTATATGATGTCTCCGTATGTGTCAAGTTTGTGTTCCAGCGTACTGTTCCCTATTAGCGCATTCAGCTTAAGGACAAGTTCCTCATCTAATTTCTCCCATTGTTCTTTTGCACCGGCAGGCGGCAAATTGAGTTTTCCACGTTTGGCGTTAAGAGCTTGTGCAAAATCCGCATCAGAACCGTCAGCGTGGATGTCCTTGGCACTATGGTTTAATTCCTGGCCTTGGTCATCCAACGTCTCACCTGCTATCGCAGTGCGCTGCTGCTGGTTCGTATGTGTCTTCAAACAGCCCATTTTTGTCCTGTGGATCTTCATGCCGCGTTTGGTGGTGAATCTCCTTCCACACGCACACGGAAATTCCAACTGGTCATTAATCATGGTCCGTTGTGCGTTTCCAGTCGTGATGGAGTCAGTGCCGATGGATTCATCATTCTCTCCCCCTTTCGGTGAATCCTGGGAGCATCTTTCATTTGGAAAACTCGTGGCATGTTATCAAAGGCAAGGTGGGAAGCCAACCCACAAAGCCCGCAGATCTAGTCTTTCCCAGTGTCCTTCGGTCTTTCCCGAATGTCCTCCGAACTATTCCCGGAAGTCAATGGACTGACCATGTGCAGGTAGAAAGAAACTCTAGGGAGAGCTAGACATATATATACATGCTACGTGACAACTCCTCTAACATTTGTTTGTCATCTTTACATATCAACAAGAAATGTGACAACTCTAACATTTGTTTTGTCTTTCGTCCTTACATATAAACAAGCGATGTGACAACTATTTTACCAAAACCCTCCTCTCGTCTAAACCATTACTCCACAAGTCAACGTTCATTCTATTCCAGGCCCCATATGTATGGAACAAGCTTCCTCTATCACTCTGTGGTTCTGATTCTCTGTCATCGTTCAAATCTTCTCTGAAAACTGCCCTTTTCACATCTTGATAAACATTTTTTTTATTTAACCCCCCCCCCCCCCCCCCCCCCCCACTCGGTCTGTCCTGTGAGGATGGGAAAATGACATACATTTGGTCCAAGTCCAGTGTACGCACATTTGAATGTCCACTTGTGGGTTATAAAAAAAACACACACACATATACACACAATACTGAAACGAATTGAAATGTATTTAATATTCAGTTCATTCTATTGTTCAACAGACGAAGAAGACGAAGCGATAAGACAACAGACCAACTGACGTCACCAAATGACATCGACACAAGGTCAGGCTCAATGCCAGAGGCAAGATCAGGGTCAAAGCCAATGCACCTGAACCAGGATGAAATCTACGAGAACATGCTGACGTCACCAGAAGATCCAGTAGCCCAGACGGCAGCTGAAGGAGGTCTAGGTATGTGTATATATGCATATGCATATACATATATATGTGTGCGTTTGCGTATGTATATGTGTATATATATGTATGTATGTGTATATCTGTATGTGTATTTATATCTATCTATCTATCTATCTATCTATATATGTGTATTGCAACAAATGCTTGTTTTTCTACATTTTGTTAGATCTGTTGAGTATGCATTGTATACATTTCAAGACGTTTGTAAATGCTGTGCATCTGAAAATGATTAAAAACAAGTTTAAAAAAAGGTCTAGGTATGTAGGGTATGACATGTGCCTCCTGATTGTTAAAGATTGCAGTATCATTCTATCTTCCAGGTACTCGCAGCCCCCGTGGGAATGCCGGGTGCTCTTTCAGTATAAACAGTATCCCCACCTTCTGGAAGTTTTGTGCTAGAAATTTCCTCTTTTCTGTCACTCTCTTTGGTTTTTGTTTGTTTGTTTGTTTGTTTGTTCTTCCTTTGCTTTCTGCCATTTCTTCCTATCATTTTCTGCCTTTCTAGTCCATTCACCTGTATGTGTTCGATAAAATCTGAGTACTTTTCTCTTAGGATTGATAATTGGGTACATGTGTTAAGTGCATTTGTGGCTCTAGGGATATGAGATACGTGGAAGCAATTTCAGATAATTTAGGCCGTTTCTGTATACATTTCAGTGTCCTTAATTATACTTAGATTTCTATTCAGATATGTATTTTTAAATCCCCTATGCAATGAATTGGACGGAATGGTAAATACCAGTCTATCTATCACTAGACAATGGGCCGCACACCAATCCAAAGAAACATCCACCCCAGACTCAGGCCAGACAGAAGAAGGAAAAGAGCCAAACGAAACCCCCCACCACAAAACCAGCCCATCGAGAGGTCTACCAGAACGTGGGCTTCAGCTGCGACGACCTTGACCTTGGCACACAAAACCACAGCAGCTCGGAGAATCCCACACTGCCCGCGGAAGAGAAAGTAGAAGTGGAAGACTACGAGATTATGGGAACGGAAGGGGAGAGAAGCGGTGACGTCGACAAGAACGAGCGTGGCGTGTACTACAACGATGACGTCTACATGACGTCACAAGGCTCGGACCTGAAGCTGGACAGGGTGCAGCAATTCCTGCTGGACAAACTTCGTGGGGATGACTTGGACGAACAGTTTGAGGTGAGATTCTGTGCAAAGTCTTTTTTTTTTCTCCATATCTAGAGGGTAAGTGCGATAGCCGAGTAGTCAGGACACGAATGTTCCAACTGGACCGTCTGGACTCGAATCTGCCTGTTTGATAAAGGATGTGCATTTTTCCCTACCTCCCTGGTAGGTCAGCATAATAATATGCAGACCTTTTTTCCCTTTTCTTTTTTTAAGATCATCGCATTTAGGTAGATTACACTTGTGCTCACCTTTTTTCTTCTTTTTGTTTTCCTATGCCACCTTTATGGCTACAAAGCTGTCACAGTTTTTACAATGCCATAATGATGATGATGATGATCATGATACTATGGAGTTTCATCCAGGACTGAGACTGCGTGGCAGGGTTGTAAGCTACGCTTACTATCACATAAACCCTGGTGTCAACCAGGCCCGAGAGATACAGACAAGTGTTGGGCAAACAGTTTAGCAACGCCCTCAATGGCGCATCCATGAAGTACATGAGACTCGACTGTGTAGTCCCAGCCTTCCCAACGAACCCATAGCACGCCCAACTCAGGGTGAGAGCCTGGTTGGATCTGACAAATCCCACAATGATTTTTGAAGGGACTGATGAGATTCGAACCCACAACCTTCCAGTCGGTAGTCCGGTGCATTGATCAAGTTCAAGTTCATATTGCTTATAGCCCAGCCGACAACTAAAGCCATACCAGGACTAACACCACGTCAAAAACGACAACCTGGTTAAGATAAAAGACAACAGCTTAAAAGCCATGCTCACCGTTAACCTTTCAGGTCTAAAATGCAGGTAAAGAAAAAACAGCTGTAATATCACATCATGCGAAATTTATGGATCTCTTGAAAAAAAAAGGAAATTTGCATCAGGAGGGACATCTCAGAAGAGTTTCTTTAAGGAGTCTGTCGTGTAGTGCTTTTGTCTAACATCGTACAAGTCCCAGCAATCAAGGAAGAGGTGTGTGATGCTCAACGGTGCTTTAACCACTACACTACGGTGACTGGCATGTACAGACCTGCTAGTGCCTGAACAACACACCTTTCCTGTGTATACGTATGCAGAACATCAATTGTGTACATTAAAGATCCGATGGGCCATATCAGTGTTGGTGGCTCACGGAAACAGACCTAAATTATCAACATTCGTTTCTTTTGTGGTTTGTGAGTGTTGAGTCTTTATTGCCTTCTCTCCTGACGAAAGAAATGTCAAAACATCAAAACACGAACCAGAAAAAACAACCAAAACTGAATAAGAACGCGTATTTACTACAACAAGACAAGACAGGCGCAAAATTTCACAAATAAACAGTAGGGACGTTTCAGTCTTTTTCTCCTGATTTTTGTATCTGGTGTTTGTTTGTGATCTTACGGTTGACAAGAGTCAGTTGGCCGAAATTTTGCACCTGTATTGTCTTGTTGTATTAAATATGCGTTCTTACTTTTTTTTCGTGTTTTTTTCTTCTTCTGGTACCTGTTTGCTTGAATGCAGGCAGTCGCACTTGTTTTGGATATTAAAACACGTAACGAGACCCGGTACAAAACGCCAATGGCTTGGTACAAACATTGTACTGATATATCTGGTCTTTGTAACCATGTGAATGCTTGAATGTTTTAGAAACGGTGAATGTCGTAGTTCACAGCATTTTCCGTTTGGACTTTTTGATCTCAATTTCTATGTGCATGTTTTTTTTCGTCTTGGGTAAATAGGCTTCCCAGTTACTTAACGTCTGTGCTTTCGATGAAGGTTGCCCTTTTGAATCTGATATCCCGTTTGTCAGATGTTCATCCTGCTGTCATAATCTCTGTTTTGCTGTGCATAATTTTATACCGATAGTTTTCATAGTTTGTTCTTTAATTTTTTCCTATGTTTTCGGGGCTGTACTCTTTATAATCACACAATCATCAATGAATAATAGAAATCTAATCAAAGAATTCCGGCGTTCGAGCAAATAGGAACAGAAACACACGCCAATAAAATAAGCACGCTTATCCAATGTACAAAACAAGACAGACACAAATTTTTGACCTACTGGCCTTTGTCAAGCGTACATAAAAGACAGCTTAGAACAAATACACATAAACCAGAGGAAAAACAGCAAGACTTCTTGGACGTGCCGCTGAGCTGGAGAAAAAATGTGAATAGTAGTTCACTGAGAGTTTCTGGATCAGGATAACTGGGTTAACAAGTTAACAAGATGTTAACAAGAAGTTAACAAGAAACTCCACGAGAGTGCAGATGGGACCCAGAGCACCAATGCCTGGCCACTCTCTGACAATCACCTCCCAAGCTCCCGACGCCACTGAACATCATTTCATCAAGCAAAGGCGGCTGTCCATGCGTTGCCTGACTCATTCGAACCCAGTCTTCAATGAGAGCCTCTGGATCAGGATAATCATGAATAACTGTTCACTGAGAGCTTCTGGATCAGAATAATTGTGAATACTAGTTCATTCAGGGCTTCTGGATCAGGATAATTGTAAAAAGTAGTTGATTCAGAGTTTCTGGATTAGGATAATTGTGAATAATAGTTCATTCAGATCTTTTGGATCAGGATAACTGTGAATAGTAGTTCATTGAGATCTTCGGGATTAGGATAATTGTGAATAATAGTTCATTCAGATCTTTTGGATCAGAATAACTGTGAATAGTAGTTCATTCAGAGCTTATGGATCGGGATAATTGTAAATAGTTGTTCATTCAGAGCTTATGGATCAGGATAATTGTAAATAGTTGTTCATTCAGAGCTTATAGATCAGGATAACTGTGAATAGTTGTTCATTCAGAGCTTATGGATCAGGATAATTGTGAATAGTTCAATAAGAGCTTATGGATCAGGATAATTGTGAATAGTTCAATGAAAGCTTCTGGATCAGGATAATTGTGAATAATAGTTCATTGTGACTTTCTTGATCAGGATAATTGTGAATGATAGTACATTGTGACTTTCTGGATCAGGACAATGGTGTTAACAAGTCAACAAGATGTTAACAAGAAGTTAACAAGAAACACCACAAGGATGTGGATGGGACCTGGGCACCAATGCCTCGCCACTCTCTGGACAATCACTTCCCAAGCCCCTGAGGCCAATTGATAGTCATTTCATCAAGCAAACGTGGGCTGTCCACGCGCTGCCTGACCCATTCGGACCCAGCCAACATTGAGAGCCTCTGGATCAGAATAATTGTGAATAGTAGTTCATTCAGAGCCTCTGGATCAGGATAATTGTGAATAGTAATTCATTCAGAGCTTCTGAACAGGATAATTGTGAATAGTAGTTTCATTCAGAGCTTCTGGATCAGGATAATTGTGAATAGTAGTTTACTAAACAGCTTCTGGATCAGGATAATTGTGAATAGTAGTTACTGACAGCTTCTGGACCAGGATAATTGTGAATAGTAGTTTATACAGAGCTTCTGGATCAGGATAATTGTGAAAGTAGTTTACTGAAAGCTTCTAGACCAGGATAATTGTGACTAGTAGTGCACAGAGAGTCTCTGGATCAGATAATTGTGAATAGTAGTTCAATGAAAACTTCTGGATCAGGATAATAGTGTCAACAATTAACAAGATGTTAACAAGAAGTTAACAAGAAACACCACAAGGATGAAGATAGGATCTGGAGCACCAATGCCTCGCCACTCTCGGGACTCTCACCTCCCAAGCCCACGACGCCAATCGATAGTCATTTCATCAAGCAAAGTGGGGGGGGGGGGGGGACTGTCCATTCACTGCCTGACCCATTCAGACCCAGTCACCATTGAGAGCCTCTGGATAAGGATAACTGTGAATATCAGTTCATTCAGAGCTTCTGGATCAGGATAACTGTGAGTAGTAGTTCATTCAGAGCTCAGGATAATTGTGAATAGCAGTTCATTCAGAGCTTCTGGATCAGGATAACTGTGAGTAGTAGTTCATTCAGAGCTTCTGGATCAGGATAACTGTGAATAGTAGTTCATTCAGAGCTTCTGGATCAGGATAACTGTGAATAGTCAGTTCATTCAGAGCTTCTGGATCAGGATAACTGGAATAGTAGTTCATTCAGAGCTTCTGGATCAGGATAACTGTGAGTAGTAGTTCATTCAGAGCTTCTGGATCAGGATAATTGTGAACAGTAGTTTCACTGAGATCTTCTCAATTAGGATAATTGTAAATGGTAGTTCACTGAAATCTTCTCAATCAGGATAATTGTGAATACTAGTTCACTGAGAGCTTCTGGATCATAGTAATTGTGAATAGTAGTTCATTAAGACGTTCTGGATCAGAGTGTGCACATTGAATAATTGTGCCCATGCAGAAGAAGATAATGATGACAAAAGCTGTCCTATCATGACGGCTAAAGTTGTGATCTCCATATTTTGACCACAGATGTTACCAAAGGGTTTGCTCAGGCCGCATGACACTGGAGCGGACCAGGAAAACTTCTACCGCAACCGATTCCGCACCATTTTGCCCTGTAAGTACATATGTTTGTATTGTGTCAGTCGTCTGGTTGTGTGTCTGTCTGTCTGTTTTCTGTCTGTGTGTGTCTAATTGTCTGTCTGTCTGTCTGGTTGTCTGTCTGTCTGGTTGTCTGTGTCTGTCTGGTTTGTCTGTCTGTCTGTCTGGTTGTCTGTCTATCCATCTGTCTGGTTTGTGTGTGTGTGTGTCTGTCTGGTTGTCCATCTGTCTGTCTGCCTGTCATTCTGGCTAGTTGTCTGTCCGTCCGTCCGTCCGTCTGTGTGTGTGTGTGTGTGTGTGTGTGTGTGTGTCTGTCTGTCTGTATCTGCCTATTGCCAAGCTTGATACAACGAGGGACAGATTGCCTTCCAGTACCTGACTGATGGACTGACGAACATTACGCTGTTTGGTGTTTGTTTGCAGTTTGTGCAAGAGGCATTCTTTGCACTCGGGCAATTCCACTCAGATCTGCCAGCAGTTGTCCGGTAGACTCCTTGAGACTACGCAAAACCCTATGCTCCGATGACTACACTGTGATGATGTTGCTTCCAGCATTAAACTAGCACCAATTATTTCTACCACTGTTACCAGTGATAGGCCGATACAATACCAGTATAAAATATAGACTAGGTAAAACATAGGCGAGGTAGGGTCTCAAGACCTGGCCAGTCCATGGGTTTATGTGCAGGCTGAAGGCTTGTGCCATGATCATCATACATACACATCACACCTGCGACGTTAGTGCATGTGGAATTCGTTCCGAGCTCGGAGACGTCTTCTTGAGAAACTGAAACTGGAACCTACTAATTGTCACCACTACCACTGTTGTTACTAACACTCCACCCCCATCCCCACTACTACTAGTGTTCTTTTTTCTGTTTTTTCCCCTTCCTTTTTACAACTCTGGACTAATGCTGAGGTCTTGGTGCTAGAATGTTTGGCACAAGGCGTGATATTCTGGTAATCATGATGAATGATGAGATGATGATGATGATGACTCATAACGACAACACAACCAGTAACAACCAAAATATCACTTTATTATTATGTTCGTTTCGATTACAAACCCACTGTCAACGTACAGTTTGCAATCACGTGAACAACATCAACAACAACAACAACAACAACAACAAGACTATCACTTTATTACTGTAATGTTTAGTTCATTGACAAACCAACGCCCACGTACCGTTTGCTGTCACGTGCTTTTTTTTTCAGACGAAGACACACGAGTTGTGCTTCGCGGAGTTCGGGATTCTGGTTCCAACGACTACATCAATGCCAGTTACGTCAGGGTGAGTGGTCATGTCGTGTCGTGTCGTGTTGTGTCGTGTCGTGTCGTGCGTGTCGGAATAGAGTAGAGTGGATTGGATTGGAGTGAAGTTGAAAGGAGAGGAACGGAGTGGAGTGGAGTGGAGCGGTGTGTCATGGAGTGGTGTGGAGTGGTATGGAGTGGTGGTGTGGTGTGGAGTGATGGTGTGGAGTGGTGTGGTGTGGAAAGGTGTGGTGTCGACTGTGGTGTGGGTGTGGAGTGGTGGTGTGGTGTGGTGTGCAGTGGTGGTGTGGTGTGATGGTGTGGAATGGTGGTGTGGTGTGGTGTGGAGGAGGTTGTGGTGTGGTGTGGTGTGGTATGGTGTGGTGTGGTATGGTATGGTATGGTGTGGTGTGGTGTGGTATGTTTTGGTGTGGTGTGGTGTGGTGTGTTGTGGTTCGGAGTGGAGTGGTGTGGTACTTCAAGGCTCAGAATGACAGAAAGCGACCTTACCAAGCTGTCAACGTTCCACACAAAGAACTTCCGAAGAATCATACAAACCTTCTGGATCAACACCATCCCCAACCAACAACTACTTGCCCAGTACAATCAAGAGAGTATAGGCATTATCAGCATGAAAAGATGATAGAGATGGATTTGGTACATCATCCGAAGATGATAACATCACCCGGACTGCCCTTCACTGGACACCAAAAGGAAGAAGTGAGAGAGAAAGGCTGAAGACGTCCTGGCTAGGAACAACAGATCCCAAGACCCTGAAAGACACCTGTTGTGCTATGCACAGGCTGGTCCACCACGCACAGGATTGGAAAATCTCTGTTGCTACCCTACGTAACAAAGGACATACTGGGCAGTGAGTCAATAAAAGTTCATGGCACGGCAATTGACGCTGATGTGTCTTGATACAAGAGAGATACCGTTTCTGTGAAACTACTGCTGCTACTACTAACTACTACTACTACTACCACCACCAACTACTACTAATATAATAATAATAACAATAACAGTATTCACGCCGCACCAAATCTTGGCAATTCAAATCAAAGCGCACTCACGCACCAGGCATACGCATCCAATCAACAAAGACTATCTCACAGCATTTAAAAAAAAAACTTACACAAGCTGAAGGAAAGTAATTGTAGAATTCATTGTTGGGAAAAGAGATGGGTTTAAGATCAGATTCAAAAGCAGAAAGGTTAGATGTTAAGCGAAGAGAGAGTGGAAGTCTATTCCAAGTAGACAGTTTTGAGACAGTAAAACAACGCTGGCCAACAGTCGATAGTTTAAATCTAGTAACTTGAAGGGAAAGAATATCTGAAGCTGAGCGCAAGGTGCGATCTGGCGTATAAATATTGATTGTTGTCGCAAAGATATGATGAAACAGACTAGTAAATAGATTTTTAACACAAGGTATCCAGCTTGTCTTCAGTTCTTTTTAAGACAGGCAACCAGTGTAGAGAGCGAGAGAAATTCGTGATTTCAATAAACTGTTTATAAACAGCATCTTTCAAGATCATTGCTTTAACTTATTTCAAGATAAAGCACAATGTTACCTAATAAACCTCTGTTTATTATGAATACTAATTTCCATTAATGTTCTATATTTTCAGGGCCATCATTCCCCAAAGGACTACATCGCTTCTCAAGGTAAAATTACTGCATTATCTAAAAATCAACCTGATGTTTGGATGGTTTAGAGTATAAAAAGCTCATTTTCTATTCGTATTATCGTACAAGTTAGAAACTGGCTTGTGGTGAACAGCACAGTCAGTCAGTCAGTCGGTACTGTTACTATTATTTCTGTTTAAAGCCCAGCCGACTGCGTAGATCCATATCAGGGCTCTGACCTGTTTCAAAACATACACAATACTTCAACTGAAAAAAAAACAGCTAAATACACATATCAATGCATTCGCGCATATAATCTAAGGAGATGCAGCTGGCATTGACCACTCCGTCGAATTTATCACACAGAAGATTTAAAAAACACACCTGAACACAAATTTAACCATAACTAAGAACACTAAAACATCTTTAAAAAAACAGGCCTAAACTACCTAAAATTGCTTCCGCGCATCTCACATTTCCCTAGAGCCAAAATTACACTTAATACAAGTACCCAATTATCAATCCTAAGAGAAAGTATGCAAGACTTAATCGAACACATACAGGTGAATGGACCAGAAAGGCAAAAAAATGATAGAAAGAAATGACAGAAAGCAAATGAGCAAGGCAGAAACAAAAGAGAGCGACAGAAAAGAGGAAATTTCTAGCATAGAATGTCCAGAAGGTGGGGATACTGTTTATAATGAAAGAGCCCAAGGCATCCCACGGGGGAGGGGGGGGGCGAGTCAATCAGTAGAATGAAAACATAAGCAAACACCCAAATCAAAGAGATTACCAGCAGTCAAGTAAACAGGAACTGGATATACAACAGCTGGGATGTGAGATGACTTTATATTGAGTGGCTAGTTGTGTTGTTATTCAGCCCTTTAAGTAGAGTTGAGACAAGTTTATATTGAGTGGCTAGTTGTGTTGTTATTCAGCCCTTTAGTATTTGTGAGTGAGACAAGTTTACATGATGCTAGTGTGTTGTTATCGCCCTTAAATTGTGAGATTACACAGTATACTGAGTGGCTAGTTGTGTTGTTATTCAGCCCTTTAAATATTTGTGAAATGTGACACAAGTTCATACTGAGTGGCTAGTTGTTTGTTATTCAGCCCTTTAAATATTTGTGAGATGTGACACAAGTTCATACTGAGTGGCTAGTTGTGTTGTTATTCAGCCCTTTAAATATTTGTGAGATGTGACACAAGTTCATACTGAGTGGCTAGTTGTTTGTTATTCAGCCCTTTAAATATTTGTGAGATGTGACACAAGTTCATACTGAGTGGCTAGTTGTGTTGTTATTCAGCCCTTTAAATATTTGTGAGAGATGTGACACAAGTTCATACTGAGTGGCTAGTTGTGTTGTTATTCAGCCCTTTAAATATTTGTGAGATGTGACACAAGTTCATACTGATTTGGCTAGTGTGTTGTTATTCAGCCTTTAAGTATTTGTGAGATGTGACACAAGTTCATACTAGTGGCTAGTTGTGTAGTTATTCAGCCCTTAAGTATTTGTGAGATGTGACACAATTCATACTGAGTGCTAGTGTGTTGTTATTCAGCCCTTTAAATATTTGTGAGATGTTAGACAAGTTTATACTGAGTGGCTAGTTGTGTTGTTATTCAGCCCTTTAAATATTTGTGAGATGTTAGACAAGTTTATACTGAGTGGCTAGTTGTGTTGTTATTCAGCCCTTTAAATATTTGTTTATTCCATTTGTCTGATCTTTCTTTGAAGATAATATACACAGATACGTAACCAAGATATGTAACCAAGACTGTTCCAATGACAGACTGATACAGTACTAGTATAAAAATGTAGGCTAAGTAAAACATAGGCTAGGTAAGACCTCAGGACCTGGCCAGCTCATGGGTGTATGTGCAGGCTTAAGGCTTGTGCCATATCATCATACATTTTACACAGGGCATCTGTACCGTTAGTGCATACGGAATTTATTCATTGTTTAATAACAAATAATACACAAGTTACTTTTTGTCCGATCCCATCACACTGTGGTATCCTATATAACGATCTGGTCGACATAATAGTAAAAAATGCAGCAATGAATAGGGCTGGCAGTACTAAACTTGATTTACCACTCGCTGAACACGAAATGAATGCTATATTAGAAAACAAAGTAAAAGCGCAATGTGACCTTTGACCCTTCTCGGTAAATTACCAGCGTTTTAAAAGACTAGAGATAACTTTAGCTTACAGATTATCTCTCAACTCACTTCGAACTAAATTTAGTAAAACCATCAAATGTATTTGTGGTGATTGTATAACAGTCAATCACCTTTTATGTTGTCTCCGAATGCGACCGTATTTTCCTGCGTCATTAACGAACTTAAAACAGAAACATACTGATTTCACTCTGTATTTACACATTGCTAGGCGTTTACTGCATAGTCCCGCAGATCGTTTTCTTTGATTCAGCCGGTTGTTTATACCTGTAATCCCCACTTTTTTAAATACAATTCTTTTCATTCGATAAGACAATCCTCTGCTCCCCCTTGTATCTCACCAGATCATAACAGATGACTTGCCGAACGCCAGCACAGGACCTTATATGCTCGTAGCACACACACACACACACACACACACACATACACACACACACACACACACACACACACACACACACACACACACACACACACATATGCACACACGCATACATACATACACACGACCCTGAGCAAACCAGTGAGGCCTGATCGTTCTAATGTTCTGATTGTTTTTCTCTTGTTCGTTAAATTGTTTGATGTTACCTTAACTGATACAATGCCTTCATGATTTCATGGATTCAATCATTTTTTCTTTTTCCTTTTTTCCCCGTCTAAAAGCACGCATGTGAACAGACGTTTAAAGAAATCATCATCATCATCATCATCATCATTATCATCATCAGGTGCCTTGCCGCATGGCGATGGCGATTATGGACTTCCAATCTGTCTCTATCACTTGTTGCCTCAAGCATCTCTTCCACCCTCCTTGTCCCCAGCCACTCTGTAAATCCGTCTAGTATCTTCTCCCTGGGTCTACCCAGTACTCTCTTTCCCTCCAGCTTTCCCATTGTGACCAGGTGCCCAATTCCCCTTTCCTCATAAAATGGCCTATAAATGTTGCCTGTCTTTTCCTAATCTTCCCTATGAATGATCTACTTGTGTCTGCCTCCATCAAGACTGTCTCATTTGTTTTCTTTGCTGTCCATGAAAATCTCAACATTCTTCTCAAAAACCACACTTCGGCTGCCTCAATGTTTTTCTGGCTTTGCGTGTTGACTGTCCACGCCTCACAACCGTATAACATTATCGATTCTATATAACATTCAAGAACTCTATTCCTGATGTAGACCTGCCAGTGTAGACCTGCCAGTGCCTAAACCCTTTCTGTGTGTATATGAGTGCAGAAAATCAAACATGCACGTCATAAATCCTGTAAATCATGTCAGTGGCTGGCTTATGGAAACATGAAAATATTCAAAATGCAGATAACAGTAAGTTTGGAAAGAAAACGTTTTGGTAATATGTTCTACGTTTGAGGAAAAAAGTATCATTCTCATTGTTATTGTCTTCTGCTGCCCCCCCCCCCCCCTCTCTCTCTTATCATTGTCATTTTCATCTGCTCCCTTACTTCTCTCTCGTCTCTCCATGTTTTGTAATCATTGTTTACCTGCATTCCTTCATGAAGGCTATGGTCTTTATGTGAATAAACCATCTCTCTCTCTCTCTCTGTCTGTTTGTCTGTCTCTTTTTTCTTCTCTTCAGTCCATCCCCTCCTCTTTCTCTCTCTCTCTGCTCTTCCGTCCATCCCTCTCTCTCTCTCTCTACCCCCCTCTCTCTCTTTATCTTTGTCTCTCTTCTTCCTCGCCCATCCACCATTTTCTTCAGGCTCACTGTCTTTCTCTCTGTGTCCGAAACTGGTCCTTATTGGTCTCTGACCCACTGGCTTCATGTCGACTTGCAGGACCCAAGGAGGTTACGTTGGGAGACTTCTGGACGATGGTGTGGCAAGATCACGTGACCCACATCGTCATGCTGACCAACATCAACGAGGGGAAGAAAGTGGGTCACTGGGACATGATGTTGATGATAATGATGATGATGGTGGTGGTGGTGATGGTGGCGGTGATGATGATGATGCTGTTGATGCTGCTGCTGCTGCTGCTGCTGATGGTGATGATGATGGCGATGATTACTTTGACGACGACAATGATGACGACAATAATAATAGAGATGGTGGGTGACGGTGATATGACAGCAATGAAGATGGTGAAGATAAAGACGGCAAGGACGGTAGCGTAGATAGGTTTGTCAACGATAATAATGGCGATAATCTTGTAATAATGACAACGATAGTGGAAAAAACAGCGATAATACTAGAAGTGGAAAAGCAGTAATAGTAGATGTACCGTAACAGCAACTCTGTTGATCACTACAATTACTGCCGCTACTACTATTTCTATGGTGCTTCTATTACTACTACAACTGTTAATTGTACCATGATTACAACTGCCATTTTTTTTCAAAAAGGGAATGACTACGACGACGAACAAGATACACATGTATATATATACATTAATATATATAGATATATATGTAGATATATATATATATATACATATATATATATATAAATATACATATATGTATACAGATATAGTCGTATAGAACAAGACATGAAGAAAATAAAGAAGCCAGATCTGGCACAAATTTTCAATGCTAGTGCGCTGGGAGTTTTTCTTTACATTATGTGATAAAGTGAAAATTATATATATATATATATATATATATATATACATATATATGTATATATTTATACACACACACACACACACACACACACATATATATATATAATATATATATATATATATATATATATATACATAATATATATATTACTACACGTCATTATTGAAGGGCCAGGAACGTTTTTGAGTCAATTTTTGAAAGGAGAAATAACCTATTTTCTCTTACTCTTTTCTCCAATTCGTTGCCGTAACTGAATGGATAAGAGCTCAGACAACATTGCAGTTTCCTTTTGGCACGTGTTTGGGGATTTGCCGATTTGCAATGGGCGGCCCAAGGAAGACAATTTCCACACGAAATTGTCGAATCTTCAGCAGGGTCTCTCTGACGACGCAGGCAAGGTAGCGACAAAATTCGCTTTGCACGTGCAAGGCAAGCCCTTTTTGAACACTACTCCAGCCAAAGTTGCCCGCAGACGAGGATAAAAAGGACCCGTTCTTGGTTCGTTTTAACCATGCTTGCAAGACGACGGATGACGGATGAGCAGCGGGGGAGAGCCCTCGCTCTGCTTGATGAAGGCCTAGCGCAGCGGGAAGTTGCTAGACGACTTGAAGTGTCGCATTCCACAATCCAGAGACTGCTGGAGCGCTTCAATGAGACTGGAGCAGTCCAGGAAAGGCGTCACACGGGTCGACCCAGAGTAACGACAAGACAGCAAGACCGCTACCTTGCCCTCTCCGTCCTGAGGGAAAGGGCATCCACTGCGGTGACCTTGAGGGGTCAGCTGAGGGACGCAACAGGTGCTAACATCAGCTGCAGCACGGTGAGAAGACGGCTACATGAGGCAAACTTGAGGTCACGGAGACCGGCTGTCCGACCCGTGCTGTCACCAGTCAACAGAGTGCGCCGCATGACCTGGGCCAGGGAGCACGTGACCTGGACAAGGCAACAGTGGGCCCGGGTCTTGTTTTCGGATGAGTCCAGGTTCACCCTGACCTTTAACGATGGCCGGGCTCGGGTGTGGCGACGTCAAGGGGAGAGGTTCGCTGACGCCACTGTCCAAGAGCATAACCGGTACGGCGGCGGGTCGGTGATGTGTGGGGTGGCATGAGCCGTGGTACCCGGACCCCCCTGCTCCCCATTGACGGCATCCTGAACGGGGTCCGGTACCGGGACGAGGTTCTGGCGGCCGTGGCACTGCCTGCGCTTGTGGACCTTGGTCAAGGCGCCATCTTCCAGGACGACAATGCACCTGCGCATCGAGCACGCCTTGTGACCGACTTCCTGGAGCAGCATGAAGTCGTCCGTATGGCCTGGCCAGCGTGCTCACCTGACCTGAACCCAATTGAACACCTCTGGGATGTGCTCGGGAGGCGCATCAGGGACAACCACCCCCCACCGGGCACCCTGGCCAGGCTGGTCGACATCCTGCAGATCGAGTGGGCGGCCATCCTTCAGGACACACTCCGTACCCTTGTGGGGTCGATGCATCGGCGCTGTGAAGCATGCATCCAGGCTCGGGCGGACACACGCGATATTGAAAACAGATTGGCCAAATCTGACACTTTCTGTTTTTTGAAAAGGGGGGGATGTTCCTTTAAATGCATGTGCTGTTCACTAATGGGTCATTGTGCTAATTTCTTTTTCCAAAACAGGTGTGGAAATGATGAAATAAAACATAGAATCAATTCTAAACATTGTCAATTATTTCAACTTAAAATTAGAGAGGAAGGAAGAAGTGGCCCTTAAATTATGATTAGGAGTATATATATATATATATATATATATATATATAGAGAGAGAGAGAGAGAGAGAGAGACATAGGCACACACACACACAGACACACACACACACACATATATATGTATATACGAATGTGTGCACAAGTGTAAACAAATATACACACACTGTGCACGTGTGTGTGTATGTGTGTGTGTGAAATCTGGCTTTCAAGGCAAAGGCCTCGCCACAGAGATTGGATCAAGGGGATTGAAAGGCACATCAGCCTATGACCTTACGAAACATCTCTGAATGTTTGAGAGAGAGAGGACCACAGCTTAAACGACAATGGCAGAAGCAGCAGAAAAGAGTTCCAGCTGGATCAGGTCAAGGAGGAACAAAAGTGAACCTCAAGATGGCGCCGGATCATGGCGACAAGGCTATTCGCTGTGCTGTGTTGTGTCTTTTGTTGGCGTGCCTGGCTGTGGAGAGGTGTGAATGTGTGCTGAGATATTCTCGTGAGGATCTACTTTCCCTTCGGACTTCTTTGAATCGTGAGCAAAGGCCTGTTTTTACTTTATCTCATCCTGATTTTACCATTGACAGTGAACTCAGTCAATCGCCATATCACACATCACACGAAAGAGGGGAAGACGCGGTGATGCTTTGGCACGTTACCGACGTCACGGCGTGTCTCGCCCCCCTCTACCAGCGGTGCTGCTGTCCAATGTTAGAAGTCTAAGGAACAAAACAGACGAACTCGCATCACTACTACAAGACAGAAGAGACTATAGGGACTGTTCGATTCTCTGCTTTACGGAAACATGGCTACATAAATATATCCCTGACAATTTTATTCTAATGAAGGGTTTCAGTCTCTATCGATCGGACAGAGTCCCTGAACTTTGTGATAAATCGGTTGAGGGTGGTGTTTGTACCATGATCAAAACAGATGGTGCACAGACGCTGATGTTCTGTCAAATTCTTGTTCTCCAGAACTTGAGACCCTATTCATTAGGTGCCGCCCCTTCTATTCCCCCCGTGAGTTTTCTAGTGTGATTGTAGCGGCGGTTTACATTCCACCGCAGGCCAACGCCAAGTCAGCCATCTGTCAGCTTGCTGATCAAGTCACTGCAATAGAAAACCAACATCCAGACTCTTTCATCCTTGTTCTCGGTGACTTTAACCATACGAAGCTCAATTCTTCTCTCCCAAAATTCAAACAGCAAGTCACCTGCCCCACCCGTGAAGATAAAATCCTAGACCATTGTTATTGTGCTTTTTCGGGCGCCTATAGCTCGGTCGCACGTGCACCACTCGGTGCTTCGGACCACGCCACCGTCCTTCTCCTTCCCACCTATAAACAGAAACTGAAGGCAATGAAACCCGTGAGGAAAGAAATAAAGCAATGGTCGGCCGCATCGGTTGAGACCCTGCAGGCCTGTTTTGATATAACAGATTGGTCAATGTTCAAGGACGCATGCCCGGACCTCGATGAATTCGTAGACACAGTCACGTCTTACATCCACTTCTGTGAAGACTTGTGCATTCCTGCAAAGTCCATTACCATCTACGGAAATTCTAAGCCATGGCTTTCAAAAGAGATCAAAGTCAAAATTTCAAAAAAAGATTCTCTTTACAAATGTGGGAATAAAACAGAATTCAACAAAGCAAAACGGGAAGCAGAGGCAGAGATCGTGAAGGCAAAGAAGAAGTATTGTCAGAAACTGGAGAGCCAGTTTGCCTCCAACGACGTTCGTGCAGTTTGGCAGGGGCTGCACACAATCACACAAATGAAGAACAAATCAAACACGCTAAATACGGACCACACACTACCAGATCAACTCAACAACTTCTATGCACGCTTCGACAGGCAGAACAAGGCTTCCCCCACCAGCACTGCCCCACCCTCACCAGGGCATACCCTCCCCCCTCCTCCTCCCTCCCCCTCCTTCCTTCCCACTCTCCCGTCCCTCCACCTTCCTCCTCAACAAGGCCTCCCCTCCACCCCCTTCTCCCTCCTCTGCCCCTCCTCCCTTCCCTACCTCCACAAGGCCTCCACCCTCTCCCTCTCTATCCCCTTCCCCTTCCTCCACCCCTCCCCCTCCTCCCCATCCACCCCCTCCCCCAGCCCCTCTTGTGGTTAGCGAACACACAGTCAGATCCTTCTTCAAAAAACAAAACACGAGGAAAGCATCGGCCCAGACAACGTCTCCCCTTCAGTGATCAAGATCTGCGCTGACCAACTAGCACCTGTTTTCTGCTACATCTTCAACAGGTCGCTAGAGCTCTGTCGTGTTCCCTCTTGCTTCAAAGCGGCCAACATCATCCCAGTCCCCAAAAAGCCAAAAGTGTTGACACTCAATGACTTTAGGCCTGTTGCGCTGACCTCCATCGTGATGAAGGTCTTCGAAAGAATTGTCCTGCAACATCTTAAATCAGCAACTGACCATCTTCTTGATCCCCTTCAGTTCGCATACAGGGCAAACAGATCAGTGGACGATGCGGTCTCTCTTCTCATGCACTACCTCCTACAACACCTTGACTCTCCCAAAACATACGCACGCATTCTCTTTGTCGATTTTAGCTCAGCTTTTAACACAATCATCCCAGCTAAACTACACACAAAACTCTCAGACCTCAACATCAGACCCCAAATGTGCATGTGGATCACAGACTTTCTATCCAACAGGAAACAGGTCGTGAAAGTGAACGGCATCCATTCCTCCCCCCTCACTCTGAGCACTGGTGCTCCTCAGGGCTGTGTCTTGTCCCCTTTTGTTCACTCTGCACACGAACGATTGCCGCTCATCAAGTGACACGGTCAAGTACTTTAAGTTCTCCGATGATACCACGGTAGAGGGCCTGATCAACAACGGCGACGAGTCCGCATACTTCAACGAAATACAGAAACTTATTAGATGGTGTGACAGTAACAATCTGGAACTAAATGCTGTTAAAACTAAGGAATTGATTGTGGACACCAGAAGATCCAAGACCCCTGTCACTCCCCTTGTGATTAAGGGAGAGTCCGTAGAAGTTGTAGAAACATTCAAGATTCTAGGTACGACAATATCAAGCTCGTTGAAGTGGGAGGAGAACACCAGCAACATTGTGTCTAAATCCCAACAAAGACTGTTCTTCCTCCGCCAACTCAAAAAGTTCGGTGTTGGTCAAAATATACTCGTGCAGTTCTACCGGGCGGTGATAGAGAGCGTTCTGACCTTTTCGATCACTGCCTGGTACGGCGCCCTCCCCGCAGCCGAGAGGGAGAGGCTCAACAGAGTTGTCCGGACCGCCTCGAAAATTATTGGGTCCACTTTGGAGCCCCTTGAGTCCATCTATCTTTGAAGAATGGAAAAGAAGGTCAAATCCATCGTGGCCGACGAGGGCCATCCGGCAAATTCTTCTCCCCCCTCCGTTCCGGTAAACGATTCAGGTCCTTTAAGGCCAGGACAAGCTGGTTAAGCAACAGCTTCTATGTGAAGGCGGCCCGTGACACTGTCCCTACTTAGACTTGTTCACGTGAGATGTGCCGGGGCTTTGGAGTTAAGGATGAGCAGAGGAGAGAGCGTGCGGATGTGTACAATTGACTTATGTTGGAGCAAACATTGTGTGCATAGCATGGTGGGGTTGTATGTGAGAGAGAGAGTATAGAGAGGGTGTGTGGGTGCGTGTGTGTGCATGTGTATGTGTATATGTGTGTGTGTTGTGTGTGTGTGTTTCTTCGATTCCGTGGATGACCGACGAATTTGTCTTTTATGATGTTGAACATTGTAATTGTTGTGAGGCGTGAGTGTGATTGTATGCATAGCCAAAACATTTTCCACGTGTCTGAGCACTGGGCTAAAATAAAATCTTGTTCTTGTTCTTCTCGTTTAACCTTGTCCTCTTAGTCTACATACTCATTTTATAGTATTTAACTCATTTTGATTTTAATGTGCATATCGCATTGCATCTTTAATCAAATTTTTTCTATACCTACCAAAGTTGTTTTTCAATGAGTATTGCCTTTTTTGTTCATTGTTAAAAGTCCTGACCAAGGCATCTGACTCTTATGATGTGCTTTTTTAACCGTACATATTTAGATTTAGTCATTATCTTTGATATTGTTTCGACAAAGAGGGAGGGGGAGAGAGATGAGGGGAGGAAGAGGGTGAGAGAGGGGTGAAAGAGAGAGTGAGAGAGAGTAAGAGTATGTGTGTACATTTGTTTATGCGTTCTTGTGCCTATATGCATTTTAATGCGAATGCCAAAACAATTTCCCATTGTGATGCTTTAGGCTAAATAAAATTCTTGTATTCTTGTATTCTTCTTGTATTCTTGTATAAGGTTTCAAACTCCCTTTTATGTCGCCTGTGTATGACAGCTAAGTGATTAGGACATCCGTTGCAAAGATGATATGGCCTTGAGATGCCTGACCACCTTGGATGCGTGGGTTCGAACTCAGGTGGATGACAAATTTCTTAAAAAATAAATAAGTAAATAAGCAACAGCAGAGGGATATCCAGGAGTCATGACCTGGAGCGTCCAGCCCTCTTAGAGTGTCAGGAGTTAAAGGCCGAAACACATGAATGATGGTAACACGTGTTTTGCTGTCTGGCTCATCCAGAACTTCTTGCGATTAGTGAACTTGCTAAATCTTTTTTTTCTTTTTTCACGTTGTCTACGTCCTTGGAAATTTGTCTACAGAAAAAGTGTGACGTGTACTGGCCTGCTCCTGGAACAACGCAACACTACGGGTCCATTGAGGTCACTGGACTTGAAGTTTGTCACAGGTCGGATTACGTCATAAGGACCTTTGACGTCAGAGTAAGGGTAAGGATTTGCATACCAGTGTGTGAAATAAACGTGTGGGACGTCTCTGAGTGTGTCCTAAGGATGTTGTGTTGTCGGCCTTTGTTATCATGGCTTCCCCTCTCCACACCTGAAGTTTTCTTTCGGCGCATGCGTCTGTTCCTTGCGTCCTCTCATCTCTGCCGTTTTCTTTTCTTGCTCCTTGTCATGTCACGTTTATTGATTTACTGCTGACTTGTGTTTCTCTCTACAAAATTTTCTGTAAAGCGCATACTGCTTTGGAGCTTCCATGCTAGAACGTTGCGCTGTACAAGTCTTTATGATGATGATGATCAAGATGATGATAATGATCATGCTGATGGTGATCATGATCATGCTGATGATTGTTATATGTTAACACTGATATGGCTGTAGTAGTCAGCTGGGCTATAAACATTATGAACCTACTGTTGTAGTGTTGTTGTTAAGACGAAGAAAAACCACACTGAAAAAAATAAAACTTATCAGCAAAGTCATACTGGTAGACACAGACACAGACTAACAGAGCGATTACAAACAAAACAAAACACACACACACACACTCACTCACTCACCACCACACACACACACACAACACACACACACACACACACACCACACACACACACACACACACACACACACACACACACACACACTCATTCTTTCTCTCATTCACGCGCGCACACACACACACACACACACACACACACACACACACACACACACACACATACACACACACGCACACTCTGACTATATGAGAATGTAGTTTGAAACTCGACTCAACAGGGTTTTCTATCAAAAGACAATTCCTCACACGATGTTGTAGACTGACAAACGAATGACAAAGATCTCAAGGAAAGACAGAAATGTCGCCTCCACGGCAAACTACGACCTTCGCTGAGAAAATGTCATTCATATCCCGATCAAGTGGCGGCACTCTTCCGTCACTACCCCCTGGCAACCCATGAGATCCAATGTCTTATATATAGTTTTAATCCTCAGCGTTCAGCATAGCTACTAAGCAATAGTTTTTATTGTTCCCACCCCCCCACCCCCCCCCTCAACCCAATTCGATTGGCACACACCACAAGCAATAGTGTACTGACCCACAGATTTCAAACGCTCGAAAATATACAAACGAACAAACAGATCTTTGTGGAAGAAGAAGAAACCGAATGGACTGTGTCATGAGGGTGAAGCAGAGACACAAACTAGTAACAAGATCACAGTACTTCATCATGAACGTACTACACGTCAGCTCAGACTTTTAGCTGTTTGCACAGATAACCACGCTATCATTCATATCCATGGTCTGAACGCTTTTGCTGCAAACATGGCTTAAATATGAACAGATTTATCTTTAAAGAAACGAAACAGACACACAGACATATAGATAAAAAAAATACCTGGAGATGGACAAAAAGTTAATAGGAGAACAAATTGCAAATAGAACTGAACAATGTACACAGTAAGAAATCTGAATCATAGTGACCACAGAACAAAAACTGAACAATGTACACAGTAAGAAATGTGAAATCATAGTGACCACAGGACAAAAAAAATGAACAATGTACACAGTAAGAAATGTGAATCAGTGACCACAGAACAAAAAGAACTGAACAATGTACACAGTAAGAAATGTAAATCATAGTGACCACCAGGACAAAAAGAATGAACAATGTACAGAGTAAGAAATGTGAATCATATGTGACCACCAGGACAAAAAAATGAACAATGACAGAGTAAGAAATGTGAATCATAGTGACCACAGAACAAAAAGAACTGAACAATGTACAGAGTAAGAAATGTGAATCAGTGACCACAGGACAAAAAGAACTGAACAATGTACAGAGTAAGAAATGTGAATCATAGTGACCACAGAACAAAAAGAACTGAACAATGTACAGAGTAAGAAATGTGAATCATAGTGACCACCAGGACAAAAAAACTGAACAATGTACAGAGTAAGAAATGTGAATCATAGTGACCACCAGAACAAAAAGAACTGAACAATGTACAGAGTAAGAAATGTGAATCATAGTGACCACAGAACAAAAAGAATCGAATAATGTACAGTAAGAAATGTGAATCATAGTGACCACCAGAACAAAAACTGAACAATGTACACAGTAAGAAATGTGAATCATAGTGACCACAGAACAAAATGAACAATGTACGTAAAAATGGAATCAGTGACCACACAAAAGAATGAACAATGCACAGATAAGAATGTAATCTAGTGAATCAGGCAAAATAGATGAACAATGTCACAAGTAAGAAATGTGAATCATAGTGACCACCACAAAGACTGAACAAGTACAAGTAAGAAATGTGAATCATAGTGACCACCAGGACAAAAAGAACTGAACAATGTACAGTAAGAAATGTGAATCATAGTGACCACCAGAACAAAAAAGAACTGAACAATGTACAGAGTAAGAAATGTGAATCATAGTGACCACAAGACAAAAAGAATCGAAACAATGTACAGATAAGAAATGTGAATCATAGTGACCACCAGAAAAACTGAACAATGTACACGTAAGAAATGTGAACTAGTGACACGAAAAAACTGAACAATGTACAGCAGTAAGAAATGTGAATCATAGTGACCACCAGGACAAAAAGAATCGAACAATGTACAGAGTAAGAAATGTGAATCATAGTGACCACAGACAAAGACTGACATGACAAGTAAAATGTGAATCATAGTGACACTAGACAAAGAATGACAATGACAGTAGAAATGTGAATCATAGTGACCACCAGGACAAAAACTGAACAATGTACACAGTAAGAAATGTGAATCATAGTGACCACCAGGACAAAAGAACTGAACAATGCAAAAGTAAGAATGTGAATCATAGTGACCACCAGGACAAAATGAACTGAACAATGTACAGCAGTAAGAAATGTGAATCATAGTGACCACCAGGACAAAAAGAATCGAACAATGTACAAGTAAGAAATGTGAATCATAGTGACCACCAGAGACAAAAACATGATACACATGTACACAGTAAGAAATGTGAATCATAGTGACCACCAGGACAAAAAACTGAACAATGTACAAGTAAGAAATGTGAATCATAGTGACCACCAGGACAAAATGAACTGAACAATGTACACAGTAAGAATGTGAATCATAGTGACCACCAGGACAAAAAAACTGAACAATGTACACAAGTAAGAAATGTGAATCATAGTGACCACCAGACAAAAAAACTGAACAATGTACACAGTAAGAAATGTGAATCATAGTGACCACCAGGACAAAAACAACTGAACAATGTACACAGTAAGAAATGTGAATCATAGTGACCACCAGGACAAAAACAACTGAACAATGTACACAGTAAGAAATGTGAATCATAGTGACCACCAGGACAAAAAGAACTGAACAATGCACAGAGTAAGAAATGTGAATCATAGTGACCACCAGGACAAAAAGAACTGAACAATGTACACAGTAAGAAATGTGAATCATAGTGACCACCAGGACAAAAAGAACTGAACAATGTACACAGTAAGAAATGTGAATCATAGTGACCACCAGGACAAAATGAACTGAACAATGTACACAGTAAGAAATGTGAATCATAGTGACCACCAGGACAAAAAACTGAACAATGTACAGAGTAAGAAATGTGAATCATAGTGACCACCAGACAAAAAACTGAACAATGTACACAGTAAGAAATGTGAATCTAGTGACCACCAGGACAAAAGAACTGAACAATGTACACAGTAAGAAATGTGAATCATAGTGACCACCAGGACAAAATGAACTGAACAATGTACACAGTAAGAAATGTGAATCATAGTGACCACCAGGACAAAAAGAATCGAACAATGACAGAGTAAGAAATGTGAATCATAGTGACCACCAGGACAAAAAAACTGAACAATGTACAAGTAAGAAATGTGAATCATAGTGACCACCAGGACAAAAAACTGAACAATGTACACAGTAAGAAATGTGAATCATAGTGACCACCAGGACAAAAAGAACTGAACAATGTACACAGTAAGAATGTGAATCATAGTGACCACCAGGACAAAAACAACTGAACAATGTACACAATAAAAATGTGAATCATAGTGACCACCAGGACAAAAAACTGAACAATGTACACAGTAAGAAATGTGAATCATAGTGACCACCAGGACAAAAACAACTGAACAATGTACACAATAAGAAATGTGAATCATAGTGACCACCAGGACAAAAAAACTGAACAATGTACACAGTAAGAAATGTGAATCATAGTGACCACAGGACAAAAGATCGAACATGCACAGTATAATGTAATTTAGTGACCACAGGACAATAAGAACTGAACAATGTACACAGTAAGAAATGTGAATCATAGTGACCACCAGTACCAACGTTCAAGCCAACAGAAACCAGAAACCCATGAATCAGAACGTGTACTGAATTTACCCCCATTCCTTTGTTTACCTGTAAACTTTGGTTCTTCCTGAGTTGTCTGTACTTTGTTTTATTCATTTGTTTCTTTGTGTTCCTTTACCATGCAGCCCAGCTTTTTACTTATTCTTTCTTGTTCTTTTTTTTCCTTTGCCGTGCTGTTAAGCTGATAAGTGAACATACGTGCTTTCTTTCTCTCTTTCTTTCATTATTTTTTCCTTTACTGTGCTGCTCCGCTGATAAGTGAATATACGCGCTTTCTTGCTTCCTTTCTTTTCTTTCTTTCTTTCTTTTCCATTCCTCTTTGCTTTCTTTTTCGTCTTTCTTTTTCCTGTCTTTCCTTGTTTCTTTCTTTTTCTTTCTTTCTCTTTCTTACCTTCCTTTCTTTCTTTCTCTCATTCATTCTTTCTTCTCCATCTGTATCTGATCACTCAGAAGCGTTCTTTCATCTTGTCTTTCCTGCTTGTTCTGTCTGTCTGTCTTTCTTCCTGACCAACCCCGTTTTTCTTGGTCACATTTCAGGGGGAGGCCGGTCGTCACGTGAGTCAGTATCACTAGTCACGTGGCCTGACCACGGCGTGCCGACCAGCACATGCATGGTCAACTTTTGGCGGTCTGTCACCGCTTCCCACCGTCACCACAACGCTCCTTCACCCCTCCTCGTGCACTGCTCGTGAGCTGCTTTTTTCTCCTATTCATAGCTGTCTTTACTCAGAGTGAAAGACAAATAAGAACAAGAATAATGATATTAACAACAACAACATGATGATGATGATGATATGATGATATAATGATAATAAAAAATCTTCAATAAATTAATAAATACCACTACTACTATTACTGCTGCTGCTGCTACTGATAATCATAATAGTCACAATAACAACAATAATAATAATAATAATAATAATAACACTAACAACAATAAGAAGATGAAGAAAGAAAGAAAAAAGAAAAAGAAGAAGAAGAGAATGAACGAATGAAAGAAAAGAAAGAAGTAAATAAATAAACGAATGAAAGAAAGAATGAATGACTCAATGTTACAGACGTCAATTTATGTGTGACTGACAGAAATAGATTGAAAGTAGATTGTGTGTATGTAGGTGCTGTTCTATGTTTCCCCAACCACACACAACCGTCCATCAGTCACTTACAACTTGTAACACAAAATAGTATAAATTTTACAATTAATCAGATATCATCAGTTCAATTTTCGTCAACATGGATCAACCCATACTTTAAGACAGAAACATAATTTCATTGACACTGTTCAATAGAAAGAATCGATTATGGTTTCGTCCCAAACATTTTATCAAATGAACTCTTCACTGCGTCACACTTATCGGTTTCCACAGCATCGAAATCATAGTCAGGATTCAGATGTCATCACTCTTATAAACAGTTACCACACAATCCTGGGGAAGCGAACAAGGCGTCAGTACTGGACACCCCGACAGCAGGATTCAAAAGAGTCCTAACAGTTAGGACAGGACTCGAGTAGGCATCCACCCCTCAAACCAAAGTCACGTACGTATGTGGCTCCCTCGTGAGCTAATCGGACAGACAGCTCCCCACGTCAGAGCTTAGATAGGAAAGAATTGCAAAGGCTTCCATCTACAAATTGTCAATAAAAGTATCGGGTCAATGGCCACTCCATTTTTATATATAGATTGACAGACTTATGCCAAAATATGTTTGCCTTTAAAGCTCACAGGCATTCATTCACAGTGCTGTGAGCAAATATTCTACACAACTTCAATTTCCAAAAAAGACCACTAACGTAACTTCATATTCATGTTAACAAAAAACATCTACAATAAGAATTTACACAGAATTCGCCATTCAGGTTTCAAAGTCCAACTCTCATACATAATATCCATAAAGTTCACACTGACTGCACATCATTAAAGACGAACCACAAAACAGTAATTCATAAACATTAATCAAGAACTACAACTCAATACAACTCTTGACTGCCAAAATGATTCACTTCACTTTTACACAACTACGTTTCTCACAATCTCTACATGTCTCAATTTTGGTAAATATATATAAAAAATCAAGATTCACAACCTGCTAATATAGCACTTAAGACAAACAATTTAGTTCCTCTTCAGTGGCAAGGAAATGCTACGCTTCCCTGAATCTCTGTAGAACTGATTTAGTTCAGATTTCGACCGCCACACAGCGTACACGAATTCACGTCCACGCATTTCACGCTCGCGCACTCCACGTTTTACTTCACAGCCAATCGAATAAAGACACCAAAAACAACACTGGGTGCTCCAGTCCACAAAAGCAAATATGAGCTAAAACTCTATACAAAAGTGAAAATGTAAAAACACTATGAAAGTATATACAACACATCCGTCACACTCAATATGTTTTGACGAACATCAGCCCTAAGTTGCAGCCCAAAGCACACAACGAATGCGGTGGTATATATCAAGATTACTCGTGCGACCAGCATTGTTCCAATCCATCATAGCCCCCCCCCCCCACCACTAAAACCATCATTCTAGACGAACACCCCCAAACATCGATAATCACAACACGATGTTTCTCACCAGGACAGAGAAAAAGAAGGGCAGAGGGCGAGAATGAGTAAGTGTAAGAGCAAGAGAGACAGACACAGACAGACAGATACACAGAGAGACAGAAAGAGACAGACAGATACACAGAAAGACAAACACAGACACAGAGAGAGGCAGGTAGGCAGACAGGCAGACAGACAAAGACAAAGAAAGAGAGAGAAAGAGAGAGAGAGAGAG
>JAPXFY010000018.1:20123543-20161043 GCA_030674185.1 Monoplex corrugatus | reverse complement strand
TAACTAATACGTACCGGAATAGTAATTAACCAAGTAACTAATACGCACCGGAATAGTAATTAACCAAGTAACTAATACGTACCGGAATAGTAATTAACCAAGTAACTAATACGCACCGGAATAGTAATTAACCAAGTAACTAATACGTACCGGAATAGTAATTAACCAAGTAACTAATACGCACCGGAATAGTAATTAACCAAGTAACTAATACGTACCGGAATAGTAATTAACCAAGTAACTAATACGCACCGGAATAGTAATTAACCAAGTAACTAATACGCACCGGAATAGAAATTAACCAAGTAACTAATACGCACCGGAATAGTAATTAACCAAGTAACTAATACGCACCGGAATAGAAATTAACCAAGTAACTAATACGCACCGGAATAGTAATTAACCAAGTAACTAATACGCACCGGAATAGAAATTAACCAAGTAACTAATACGCACCGGAATAGTAATTAACCAAGTAACTAATACGCACCGGAATAGTAATTAACCAAGTAACTAATACGCACCGGAATAGTAATTAACCAAGTAACTAATACGCACCGGATTAGTAATTAACCAAGTAACTAATACGCACCGGATTAGTTTTTAACCAAGTAACTAATACGCACCGGATTAGTAATTAACCAAGTAACTAATACGCACCGGATTAGTTTTTAACCAAGTAACTAATACGCACCGGATTAGTAATTAACCAAGTAACTAATACGCACCGGATTAGTTTTTAACCAAGTAACTAATACGCACCGGATTAGTAATAACCAAGTAACTAATACGCACCGGAATAGTAATTAACCAGTAACTAATACGCACCGGAATAGTAATTAACCAAGTAACTAATACGCACCGGAATAGTAATTAACCAAGTAACTAATACGCACCGGAATAGTAATTAACCAAGTAACTAATACGCACCGGAATAGTAATTAACCAAGTAACTAATACGCACCGGAATAGTAATTAACCAAGTAACTAATACGCACCGGAATAGTAATTAACCAAGTAACTAATACGCACCGGAATAGTAATTAACCAAGTAACTAATACGCACCGGAATAGTAATTAACCAAGTAACTAATACGCACCGGAATAGTAATTAACCAAGTAACTAATACGCACCGGAATAGTAATTAACCAAGTAACTAATACGCACCGGAATAGTAATTAACCAAGTAACTAATACGCACCGGAATAGTATAACCAGTAACTAATACCACGGAATAGTAATTAACCAAGTACAAACACGACCGGAATAGTAATTAACCAAGTAACTAATACGCACCGGAATAGTAATTAACCAAGTAACTAACACGCACCGGAATAGTAATTAACCAAGTAACTAATACGCACCGGAATAGTAATTAACCAAGTAACTAATACGCACCGGAATAGTAATTAACCAAGTAACTAATACGTACCGGAATAGTAATTAACCAAGTAACTAATACGCACCGGAATAGTAATTAACCAAGTAACTAATACGCTACCGGAATAGTAATTAACCAAGTAACTAATACGCACCGGAATAGTAATTAACCAAGTAACTAATACGCACCGGAATAGTAATTAACCAAGTAACTAATACGCACCGGAATAGTAATTAACCAAGTAACTAATACGCACCGGAATAGTAATTAACCAAGTAACTAATACGCACCGGAATAGTAATTAACCAAGTAACTAATACGTACCGGAATAGTAATTAACCAAGTAACTAATACGTACCGGAATAGTCTGTTTCAGTTTCAATCTTCTCAAGATGACGTCTCCGTGCTTGGAATAAATTCCATATGCACTAATCGTCACAGGTGCCATGTGATGGAAAAGATCCAGAATGATAATGGCACAAACCTTATGCCTGCCATAAATCCACGAGCTGGCCAGGTCCTGAGGTCCTACCTAGATAATTCCATGATCCTGGGATCGTAGATGAGTGAGGTGGCAGAGACCTCAACTTTTCCTGGGGCCAGCACCACAAGGGCGGCGTCCATCCCCAACCTAGCCAAATAACCAAGCTAGCACCAATCCTATCAATTAGCTTGTCATTTACATAGCTGAATAACCAGCAAAAAAGAAAACAAATAACCAGATAAACAAACAAACAAACAAACAAACAAACAAACAAAACACATAATGATCAAGCCATTCTGACAATCTCCCTTTTACACAACAAAATTATTAAAGAAAATGTATATCTTCTGTACTCCGCAAAAAACACTGTGTCCTTGAAGATGTCCTGGATGAAACAAAATCTGACGTAAAGCCAGGGCAATGGTAGACTGTGGCAACAGATTTTAAATATTGTCAAAAGTTCCATGAAAAGTACTGTTTACAAACTTCCTTAAAATGTGTTGGTTTCTTTACTTTTTTGTGGCCCGTGTTTTATTGTTGCTGATGTTTAAAGCCCAACCGTTTGCGCAGAGCCATATCAGGGCTATAACCGTTTCAAAACATAAAAACTTCAACAGGAAAAAAATAAAAAAATAAGTACACATATCAATGCATCATCGCACATAATCTAAAGGCATGCCCCTGGCGTTGACAACTCCGTCCAATTTATCGCACAGGGGATTTAAAAACACACCTGAATACAAATGTAAGCAAACCTAGGGACACTACAACATATAAAAAGAGCTTAAATTAACTAAACTTGCTTCCGGGCCAAAAAAATGCATTTAATACATGTATCCAATGATATATTCTAAGAGAAAGTATGTGAGACTTCATCGAATATATGCAGGTGAATGGACCAGCAAGGCAAAAAAATGATAGGAAGAAATAGCAGAATGGAAACGAACAAGGCAGAAACAAAGAAAGTGACAGAAAAGGGGAAATTTCTAGCACAGAATTTCCAGAAGGTGAGAATACTATTTATACTGAACGAGCCCTCGGCAACCCCACTGGGACTGTGGTCCAGGTGACCTTGATACTGCCGTCACGATTTCCAAACGTAAACATCTGCAAGTCATTAACGGTTTACATCTTTTACCCAAATTTGGTAAAGATCTATTGAGAAATGGCTGAGAAAATCTTGCAAACACGTTTTTGTCATAGACACACACACACACACAGACACACACTCTCTCTGGTCGATACAAAACCATCTCCTTCAAAAGAAAAAACAGACAGAGTGAGCAACCAACCAGCCATTTAACAGGCCAAGCATCCATTTAGTCAACCAACCAGCCATTTAACAGGCCAAGCATCCATTTAGTCAAGCATCCAAATACATTTCTGAGATACGGCGCAAGTTAGATAGCCAACTAACCAACCAAGCGATAAGAACCTTTCTGCTAGCCAACCAACCATCAAACCAAGCACCCATACAATCAACCAATTAACCGATCAAACATCCAAGAAACCAATCAACCAACCAATCAATCAGCCAGTCAACCCAAAAGCCAGCCAGCCAGCCACACCAAGTATACCAACAATTTCTAATCCAGATAATGAAAATCAAGTACAAATGAAGGGCAGTGGAAGGTGGAGGAGGATTAAAAATGTTCTGATATCTTGAGTTCCATCCCAGCCCGCAACATTAAAATCTGGCCTGTTCGCTGTCCACCTTAAAATGTTTCCATCATTCTGGTGGTGTCGGACTAGTGTTTGATAGGTTCCTTCCACTTCCTGTTTCAAGACCATGTCAGTACATAGGGTTTTTGTGCTGGCTCAGGAAAATCAGTCAAATAATTGTTGGCAGATTTGGGTGAGCGCAGATGGAGTTTCCGAGCGCAATGAATCAATCTTGAAATAACTCCAATAACTCCAATGAAGTAGGCGTAAGAATAACAACCACAGCTTTAGTCGAATGTCAACTGGTTTTTAACCTGCATTACTGATGTCATTATCATTATCATTACTCTTGGTTAAAGTCCAGTCGACTGCGCGAGTCATATCATGGCTATAACTATCGCAACATGTACACAACACCTCAATGACGCTGAGAAAAAATCGAAAAGAAAATTACGTACACATATCAATGATTTCGCGCACATAATCCAAGAAAATGTCTTCGAATTCATCCCCAGGGGGTCCAAAAAAACCAACCAACCAACCTGAATACCAATGTAAACATAACTAAGGACACTAAAACTAAAATGATAGGAAGAAACAACACAAAGCAAGGACCAAGGAAGGAACAAAGAGAATGACAAAACAGAGGAATTTTTTAGCACAGAATTCACAGACGGTGGGAGACTATACTCAAAGAGCCCCTGGTATCCCCCCCCGGGGGGGGGGGGGGGGGTCAACAAAAAGACTAGAATCAAAACAATTTTTTTACAAATATGAAAAATAGTACTGTACTGCAATGTTCTACTTGTTCAATAATTTTTACAACTTCATGTGTTTTGCTTGTCATGTTTTGTACTCACTCGCATGTCTTTAACACTTTGACTCCCGCACCCTGTCCATCAACATCCTGCATTGTCAACCATGCAAGCAATATAGAAACTTAACCCTTTGACTCCCTCACCCTATCCACCAGCTTCCTGCAGGAAGCTAGGGGATAGGATAAGGGAGTCAAAGGGTTAAGTTTTTGCAGTTGGCGGATAGTATGCGAGAGTGAAAGGGTTAATATAAATATTGATGTTTTCCATGTTCCTATAACTGCCATCATTCTGTTTCGTGGGCAGAAACTGAGACAGATGAAGGTGCTGATGCCAAAACCAAACCACACAGAAGCAGAGAAGGGAGAAAACATCAACAAGAACAGGTTCATGGATACTTTGCCAGGTAAGAGCTTGGAATCACCTTGACCTTCCACACTTTAGTAGGAAGAATCTGGCGTCTACCTGAACTGGAATGACAGATTGGAAATATTACCAGTTTGAGGAAAAACGGTTCCTATACTCGATACTCAGTCTTGTTCTAACTTTGCGCGGTGTTGTCTGTCCACGTCTCACAATCGCGCAACAGCATCGTTTCTGTGTAACACTCAGCACTCTCTTCCTGATATATGATATCAGTTGATAGGCATTTGTTGGTAAGAACGCTTTTCATCTTCTTGAATGCTGTTTTAACTTAGTCGATTCTGCTGGTTATTTCTGATGTGTATCTGCCGTCTGGTGAGATGACCGTCAAAGTCAGAGCAAGACTGAGGCAACTGAAATGTGATTTCTAAGAAAAATGTTGAGAGTTCAATGATCAGCAAAGAAAACAAACGAAGAAGTCTTGAAGGAGGAAGACATAAGCAGAACACTAATAAAGAAGATTAGAAAAAGACAAACAGTATTTACAGGACATTTTATGAGCCAAGAGAAATTACAACACCTAGTCACAATAAGAAAGCTGGAGTGAAAGAGAATACCAGATAGACCCAGGGAGAAACTATTGGACTGACTTGCAGGGTGGCTGAGGACAGAGAGGGTGGGAGATGTACTTGCAACGACAAGCGATATATTCGTGTGGAGGGCCATGATCGCCAACGCCTCGCGGCAGGGCACATGATGATGATGATGATACTCGATTTCATTAATAAACGTTTAACAGTTGTTATCTATAAAGCATGACCATGCTGAGTGCTTGTTTGCCATGTATGGTGAAGCGGTCGAAAATTTCCATACTGGCGTTTACTCTGCTGCTATAATGACAGTGTCCCTGCAAACACACGTCAGTAACACCAGCAGTTTATTCCCGTGTGGCCACTTGTCATATAAGCCTCATTAACAAATAAAGAACATTGTGTGTGTATGCCATGACAATGATTATGTCTACATTAAAAAGCACCTTTTGCGAGGGTTCTGAAACTGGGAGTACACACAGTCCATGCATATTTATTTGTTTTTACACTGAACCATCGCTGCGTGCGTTGCGACTGTCACGTTTGTAGTTTATAGAAAATAACTTCCTAAATAAAAACGAAAAGGACAAAATGGAAAAGAGAGAGACAGATAGAGAAAGAGAGATAAAGACAGAGACAGAGACAGAGAGACAGAGAGGAAGAGAGAGGAGAGAGAGAGAGAGAGAGAGAGAGAGAGAGAGAGAGAGAGAGAGAGAGAGAGAGAGAGAGAGATAAGCGTTAACAATAAGATTAAATACGAATTACGAATTATACAATGTACTAGAATCCAATCTACGTGTTATTTCACACATGTTAACATATTTGAAATCAAATCTGATGTTTTTTCCTCTGTGTGTGTGTGTGTGTGTGTGTGTGTGTGTGTGTGTGGTGTGTGTGTGTGTGTGTGTGTGTGTGTGTGTGTGTGTGTGTGTGTGTGTGTTTGCTTGTTTGTTTTTCAAAGGTGTTCATTTTCATTTCAACGGTGTCAAGTTTTGCTCGTAGGAAACTTTCATTGTAAACAACTTAGAGGCTTAATAGACAACACGTATGGAATTTCGTCTCGACTATGACAGGAAAACGTTTTATTTTGTTCGAAAAGTCTCTTACATAACGCGTGCACGCACACACACCCACATACACACACGTATAAATACATGCGCACACATACCGATACACATGCCTACACACATACCTACACACACATACCTGCACACATACACACATACATACATAGTACATACATGCATGTATCCATACATACACATACATACATTCATACATACATACATACATACTTGCATACATACATACATACACACATACAAACATACATACATACTTACATACATGCATGCATGCATGTATTCATGCATGCATACACATACATACATACATACATACATACGTACATACATACATACATACATACATACATACATACACATACATACATTCATACACACACACACGCACATACATACGGACAACTTACAGCACACCATACAGACACAGGGAAAACAGTAAAAACAAAAACAAAAACAAAACAACAAATACACGACCTCTTTTCGACCATTGTAGGGTAACATTAACATTGCAACAAGTCTTTTATGTCCCCTATACAATCGAAATAACTGACACGAACTGCAAAATGAATCAAACAACGGTATGTAATTCTCCACTCACTTCTTCCTTTCTTTCATTATTTTTTTCTGCTTATGATTTAGTTACTAAACATGTATTTATTCAATCATTCCTTCATTAGTTCTTTCTTCTTTATTTCCTGCATTCATTCGTGTTTTTTTTTCCCATTCATTTATTCATTCATTTGTTCGTTCATAAGCTTTCTTATTTTGTTCTGGTCCTTTGTTAACCCTCTGACTCCCGTACGCTATCCACCAACTGCAAAACCTTAATCCTTTGACTCCTTCACCCTACCCACCAGCTTCTTGCAGGAAGCTTGGGGATAGGGTTAGAGAGTTTAAGGGTTATGTTTTTGTTTTGCTGGCATGATTGACAATGCAGGATGCTGGAGGACAGGTTGTGGGAGTCAAAGGGTTAAATCATTCATTTACTTATTCATTTATCCATTTGTTTTTTCATTTTTTTTTTTTTTTATCATTAATTCATCTGTTCTTTCATTGTGATTTCTGTTCTTTCTTCTTTCTTTCATTTGTTCGTCCACCGATTTATTCAATTTTTAAAGATATTTATTCATTCTTTTAACTGATGTTTCAGATGATGATCATTTGGTACGATTGACGATTCCTGTGCCTGGCTGTGGGGATTACATTAATGCTGTTTACTTCCCGGTATGTTCACACGCACAATAACAACAACAACAACAACAACAACAACGATGATGATGATGCTGATGCTGATGCTGATGCTGATGCTGATGCTGATGATGGATGATGATGCTGATGCTGATGCTGATGCTGATGCTGATGATGATGGATGATGATGGATGATGAGGATGATGATGATGATGATGATGATGATGATGGATGATGGATTATTATTACAGTATTTATATGGCGCCAAATCTTGACAAGTCAATTCAAAACGCTCACTCACGATCACGCACCATACATATGCATGCGATCGATGCAGATTATCTTACAATAAACAACAGGAACAACAACAACAAAACCTGTACAAAACGACAGATAGAAGTAGTTGCATCCTCGAGTTTTTCATGTTAACTTTGACTTGTGGCTTGGCCACTGATTTCAGTGAATGAGATCTGATGAACGCAGGGAAAGACCTGCTGGCTGCTCGGAAAGACGTAACTGTTGTTATTGTTACTGTTATTTTGTTTAAAGTCCAGCCGACTATGTAGAGCCATATCAAGGCTATAACCGTTTCAAAGCATATACAATATTTCAATAGGGGAAAAAACAAAAGGACAATTAAGTACATATATAAAAGCATTCGTGCACATAATCTAAGGAGATGCCCCTGAGGGTAACCACTCTGTCCAATTTATCTCACAGGGGATTTAAAAACAGACCTGAATACAAATTTATACATAACTAAGGATACTAAAACATATAAAAGGGGCCGAAATTACCTGAAATTGCTTCCGCATATCTCATTTCCCTTGAGCCAAAAAAGCACTTAATACATGCACCCAATTATCAATCCCAAAAGAAAGTACATAAGACTTTATGGAATACGCACATCTTGAATAGACCAGCAGGGCAGAAAATGATAGGAGGAAATGACAGAAAGTAAAGGAGAAAGAAAGAAACAAAGAGAATGACAGAAAAGAGGACATTTCTAGCACAGAATGTACAGAAGGTGGGGATACTGTTTACACTGAAAGAGCCCACGGGGGGGGGGGGGGGGGGGGGGTGCGGACTGAACTACTGATGATGACAATGCCAACTTTCAATTATAAATCATGATGATATAGCGTCGTTTTCAGACCTTCAGCAACCAGACAGGCTTCATTGTGACGCAACTTCCTATGAAGCCAACTGTGGTGGACCTGTGGCGGCTGGTGGCTGAACAGGATGTCAGGCTGGTTGTGTCCCTTGGTGATATCAAAGACTTTAAGGTCTGTCTCATCATGTGTGTGTGTGGGGGGGGGGGGGGGGGGGTGGGGGTGGACGTGTGTGTGTGTTTATGTGTTTGTTCGTTATTTCTTTTAACGTCTATTCACATATGTGCTTTTAGACGTGTGTGTGTGTGTGTGTGTGTGTGTGTGTGTGTGTGTGTGTGTGTGTGTGTGTGTGTGTGTGTGTGTGTGTATGTATGTGTGTGTGTGTGTGTGTGTCCGTGTCTGTGTGTAGGGGGTGTGTGGGTGTGTGTGTGTGTGTGGGGGGGTGTTTTTGTGTGTTTGTAGGGTGTGTGCGTTTGTATACGTGTATGTGTGTGTTTTTGTGTGAGATGTGTGTGTGTGTATGTGTGTTTGCTTGAGGGTGAGATGAGAGTGTGTGTGTGTATGTGTGTGTGTGTGTGTGTGTGTGTGTTTGTGTGTGAAGTGTTTGTGTATATGATGCCATCTCAAAAGGTGACATACAAAATGTGACATCACACCTAAAAATACAACTTTATCTAAAATGAACAATCTTAGAGTCATTTGATTGCTTGAGCTCTGGAGAATTGAGGACAGTAAGTGAAAAGATAGTCGGATGATTAGAAGTTGCATTTTTGCATGACCTTTTGTGCAGCAGTGTACATTGTCGTATGTGACAGCAGACAAAGTGTGAGCGCTGAAAACATCACATAAAAGCAGAAGAAGTAGAAACCTGCACATTACCAAAGAAATTAATCAAAATGTCTGCAAAATCAGATATTTGCATATAATTAATTCAACCATGGATTTTCTGAAATTAAAAATCAACTTTGTCTGCCGTCACATACGACACAGAGAAAGGAGAAGCAGTTTACATAAAGAAGACACAAGCAGCACATGTACTCTAAGTTCAACATAGATTTATTAGAGTCATTATCATTATTGTATTGAACACATTCAGACCTCATATTTTTAAGTTTCAAGTTACAAAGCAGGAGAGGTTCATGTCGTATGTGACATTTATACCAGAGACCAAGCACAGAAACTATTTAAAGGCAGTGTGGGTGACCAAAATCATTTGCAAACAACTGGGTCAAACTGAAACAAACATAATGAGCAAATGGTCATGACAATCAACATCAAAAGCCTTCAACTATTTCTCAGATCAGATTTTTCAGTCGTATGTGACGGTGTCTGAAGACAAAGTCAGTCGTATGTGACGGTGTCTGAAGACAAAGTGAATTCAATAAAATGTTTTAAGTTCACAACACCACATGATATATTGTCTGTACCATTAACTAGCTGAACAGAAAACTTCACTACCAACAGAATATATGATTTAAGTTAATTTTGTTCATTTTTAACATAGATTATGAAAATTATAACAAGCTTCATCAGCTGTAATGCAACAAAATTGAGAAACTATTGCACAAATTAAAAACAAAAATCAGCATAATCAGTTAAAGACATAAAATACACTGACTTTTATCAATGGCATTTGTATTCAACACCAACAAACTCCATATTCTTAGATGAAAATGTTATGTAATCACATTCACATGTTGTATGTGACATTCATAGCGGAGACAAAAAGTACAGTAATTAAAACATTGACACGAATTATCCAGATGACTGCTAATGTTGAATACATGATTACAGTGATGTAAAATAACACTAACAGTTGAGTAATTAGCAAAGAACATCATAGTTCAGCATAAGGAGGGAAAAAATCAATAAAAAGAAGCCAGCATATCCGGAAAGTGGAATGAGCAGCTTTCAGTTGTCCCAGAAGACTTATTGGACATTGTCACCAGTGCACGTAGTCAATGCAGTATCATATATAACTTTATTGTTATTGCAACCCAGTTAAAAGAATCAATACAAATCAGCAATTTTTAAGTCAGTTGAAGCTTTTTTTTTAATAAGTCAAAATTATGTTTTGTCTGCTGTCATATACAACGGACAAGTATGGGCAGCAGTTACACATCAAAAAAAAAAAACACGATTTTACTGCTCTAGTACAAGAAGCCATTCTTATGTACAAGATACTGTTGTATCGGAGCAGAGACAAAAAATGACAAGAAGGCCAAGGGCAGAAGTTTAGTTAATAAAAACAACTGTAGTTGATTGACAAATAAATGATGTGCATAAATGTCCCACTAAACATGCAGTGATAGACAGCGAGGAAGTCCAACTCCCTGTAGAGATTCCCTCAACTCCTAACAAGCTGACCAATTTCAGCATAATAAAAGACAAAAAACCCTTGAGGCAAAATTCAAACCAGCTTGAAAAACTGTTTCCGTTGTGAACTCTTGCTGGCCACAAGCTCTATGTGAACTCTTTCTTTGAGCACATTGGTGCTTTCATCAGATGTATCTTGTTCGCATGGCCAAAAGAAGAGACCTTTTTCCATCTCCATACAGCTGATTCTGATTGTGCCCTCTGGATGAATCATTGTTATTTCGCATACATAGTCTTCTCGCCAAGTTATGAGGAACTGGTCACCAACAGCGACATCTTCAAGTGTGAACCTGTTATAAACAGTGAAGTCCCCACTGACAGTGACGGCATCATTCACACTGTTGATTGGCATGAGTGGTACAAAATGATTTGCCGTCCAGTGTCTGTCCTCAACATCATCCCTGGTTGTTGTCCACATGATGTAGACAGGTATGTCACTGCCGAATCTTGGCTTCAGTATACGGTTGTGAAGTGACTGGTAATGAGCCCATCCCTTCTGTGGGTACACCGAACAAATGGCAACACCAAGAACATTGGCTGCTGCAGCAAGTTGCCATAACCCCATGTTGATGCTTCGGTGCCGCACATACATTATTTCTCTGACAAGAGATGTCCTTACCATGTCGTCGTCAATGGATGATTCCGGGGTAAGCCCTGACCCCTCTGCAAGGATGGCAAGGTGTCTGACCACCCATACCCCTCCCATTCCCTCACCCTGGATGTATCTTTCTAGGCTCTTTGTAAGTTCGCTGACAATCCTGCATCGCACTCAATGTGATGTGTATCTTGCCCATAAACAGACTCAAGCACCTTGGCAGGCAATTGCCATCAGCACCAGTGATGACTCGTGGAGTTGGTGGGGCAGTGGTCTTGGGGCCAATGCGTACACGTAAACCTGACAGAAAGAGATAGTAATTTTCTTTAAAATATGAAATCTGAATAGGCCTATACAGGAACAGCACAAGACAAATTACTTAAAAACTGTCACATACATTTTTGAGAAAGGGGTGGGGAAAGGGTTACTCTAAAGGCCCCATAGAACCTTCTGCGTTCACAGGCTAAAACTCCTGCGGGCACTCCCTATCTAAGCATGTAAATTGACACAACCTAACTACCTCATAGAGGGAGTGGATGTTTGCGTGCATGGCCCTTTTTTATCCAGCCATAAAGGCAGCCATACTCTGTCTTCGGGGAGTTGGGGAGAGAGTTTGGAAAAAATACAGGTGAATGGGCTTGAAGGCAGAAATACGAGAGCATGACAGGAAAGAGGAACTCCTAACTACCTAACACAGCAAACTAGATAGCTCCTGTGGTTCCAAAACAGGAGGGGACCCTAATTTCTCAATCCGCAGTACCCCACTGCGGGGCCCATAGAACCACTTGGTCTGTGTTGTGAATGTCACATACGACCAATCAGTTAGGGCATATCAGAAAATAATAGGTCTCATGTATGTCAGTATTATTCATTACAATATCATAATAGAGCACTTTGTAATAGAAACACTTCGGATGCAAAGCAAGTAACAAAACTAAAATTGCATTACTTCACAGTCGTTAGTGACATAAGACCAAGTGAGTACAAACCTAGACACTTGGTCTTCCGAAAGATTAGTCACGACCAACCATGCAAATTGCTGAAGCAAAATTATGAATAAAGAGATCATGGAAACTTCGTTATAATTGTTAAATGTTCGTCAGGCAAGTGCAATACATCGATAATCTGACCTATGGTTGTCAGTAATGATTGTCCTGTGAAATATTTTAGGTTGTTCGTGACACAGACCAAGCCGGAAACTTGGTCTGTTGATAAAACGAAAGTCGTTCGTTCAACCTTCGTTACCATAGCAACATTTTCGACGCTTATATTATCAATCAAAATAACGTTCTGCTGAAACAAAAGCACAAGAACGTCCACTAGATGCTTAGGAATAGGTATTTAAATGTTGTTTGGTTGTTCGTTACTTCTGATCGTACGTTACATATCGTACAACAAAGACCAAAACCAAAAAACTCACCTTCGCGCTTTCTTCCCTCCATCTTGGCAAGAAAAGAATCACGTGACCGTACCGCGAGGTTCCACGGAAGATAATTCTCCATTGAAGCAGACGACGCAGTCGGTGCAGTTTTTCCGAGGCCGAAATTGTCGTACGTGACGAACAGACCAAGGCTTCGGTCAGTGTCGGAAAATCGACCGGACAAGTTAACTACTCAAAAACGATCCGTGTGTGTGAAATATTTTGAAAAGAGATCCATAATACAGTTATAATTTACACATGGACTTCGTTTCATTGGCAATTCATAGCCTTTGAGGAGTATATTTTTGATAAATTCAGCGTGACAAAGCATGTCACGTACGAGCATACGGGTTTTCAAATCACATTATTGTTGAAAGAAACGTTGTACACTCATGATTCTTGTGGAAAATCATGATATAATCTTCCATCAGTCACACAAATAACACCACATTCGCTCATATACTGTTTACTGACAACCAAGTAAACACATGATGAATGCTATGTGCAATGTCACAAATTGGAAGATGGATTTACACAACATTGATGAATATTTTCGTTATTTTCACCCACAAAAACATAATTCAGCAATTTGGATTTATCATATGTATCTCTCAAATGCTTTCTGAGGCAAATTATATTAAAAATGTGTGTCAAAGGTTCAAAATTATTTATTATTGAACTGTTGAATAACCATAGTAATAACAGTGGCACCTTTTGAGACAGCATCATATTTGAGTGTGTGTGTGTGTATACGCGTGCGTGCATGCGTGTGTGCGTGCGTGCGCGTGTCTGTGCGTGTTTGTGTGTGTGTGTGTGTGTGTGTGTGTGTGCGCGCGTGCGTGTGTGTGTGTGTTTCTTGTCTTTTCTGTGTCTAAGTGTGTGCTGGGTAACTCTGCCTTTCCACACATCCCCCCCCTCTCTCTCTCTCTCTCTCTCCCCCTGTCTTTGTCCGTCCCCTCTCTCACCCTCCAGCTTCATTCTCTGTCTCTTCTCTTCCTTTTTCTCTCTTTCCTGCTTTCATCTTAGCTGTTATCCCTAAAATCCCCTCACACTTTTCCACCTTCACTTCAGCCAAGTACTAAAATCAACAAAACTGTGCAAATCTCTTATGGAGTTTTGGATTTGGAATGGAATGTGGAAATGAACATGGAAATTTGAATTTTGGAACAACAAATTCGATGTGGAATACTAAACTGGAATTTTGGGGTTGAGGTTTGGAAATTGGAATCAAAATGAAGAAGAGAGAGCCTGATTCTGAAACTGATGTTTGGGATACAACGCTGAATTGAAAAGGTAAAAATAATTATATCAGAGTCAATAATGGGTTTTGTCAACAAAGAACACTTGAGGGCACTCAATGGGACCCAGAGCAACAATACCTCACCGCTGGCCAATCATTTCCAAGCTCCTGACGACACACGGTAACCCTTTCGCCAAGCAAAGGGTGTAAAGAGGAGGGGGGACTGTCCATGTGTTGCATGACCCGTTTGGACCTTGTCATCAGTTACCTTGTTTATAAGCCGAATGGCAAAGTGGGGAGAGAATAAAACCTGGGACATAGCCACACAACACTCACCAAACCAGAAATCCGATAAATTTTGTTTTAGGATGTTTGACATTTAAACTGGATTTTGATACCTAAGTTAAGAATCAGACTTTTGCTATTCCAGTCTAGACTCTAAATATATGTTGACTGCTGATGTTAATGTTTTACTTTTGGTGGAACAGACAAACTCCTACTGGCCGACACAGACGAATAAAAGCGAGACTTTGGGACCAATCACCGTGCACCTGACGTCAGAGAGTTCCCTGGGAAAACACCTTACCCAGTACACGTTGTCAGTAATGCGTGAGGTACGTTCGGTAATTTGTCTGTTTTACGAGGACATGATCCTATTTTCTATGCATGAATAGGGAACAGAATATTTCACTCTACGTACAAAATCTATTTGTGTTGAAAAAAACAGTCTGCATGTGTCTTGAATAATAACTTTATCAGAAAAAGAAAGGGAAACCAAACACATACTTTACTATTATTGTTATTATTATGGTTATCATTATTACTATTTATTATTATTATTACGTCAAATGCCTGCTTTGGAATTATTATTATACATATTATTATTATTGCTATTATTATGAATACATCAAACGCATACTTTAACGTTATTATTGTTATTATTATTATTCGTATATTATTATTATAATTACATCAAAAGGCCTACTTTACCATTATTATTATCATTATCATTAAAAAACGAATTGAGGACACATCACTGTATCTACCTTCGTAACATAAACATTATGTTCCTGGCGTTGGCTATTTTCGCCGAATTTATCGCCTGGGACACACACACACACACACACACACACACACACACACACACACACACACACACACACACACACACACACACACACACACGCACACACACACAAACAGACACACACACACACACACACACACACACACACACACACACACACGCACACACACACACACAAACAAACAAAGGTATAAAACAAATAAGCAACATAAGCAAGTAGACGAAACAGTATACATGTAGTAACTAAAACTGCCATTAAGAAAGTCACATCTCCTTAGAGTTAAATATCCGATTTAATGCATATGTACCCTACTATCCTATTAGAAAGTATGTAAGGCTTCAGAAAAACGAACATGAATGGACCATCAAGGCAGAACACGAGAAAGGAGATGATGAAAGAAAGCAAAGAAACAAGGCAGAAACAAAGACAATGACAGAAAAGAGGAAATTTCTAACACATGATTTCCAGAAGGTGAGAACACTGTTTACATTGAAAGAGCTCCTCGGCGTCCCCACGGGGGACAGATGCCTACTTCAAAACAACAACAACAACAAATGACAAAGTGGACAGAATAAAATACTACTTAAAGCAGAACCAAAACATGACTGAGTAAAAATAAACACAATAAAATACGGACGTAGTATACATTATGACTGGAAGAAGCAGCAGGGAAGTTTCAGTCTTTTTCTTCTAAGTTTTGTATTTGGTGTATGTTCCTTTGTCATCTTAAGTCTACGCTTGACAAAGGCCAGTTGGCCGAAAATTTATGCCTGTCTTGTCTGGTTGCATCAAATACGCGTTTTGATTCTTTTTTCGTATTTTTTTTTCTGGTTCCTATTTGCTTGAAGGCGGGCAGTCACACTTGTTTTGGAGTATACTATGATGTTAAGCTAAGCGCAGGCTGGATGGCTTTATCCCTAATGCTGTCCACTGAACACAGTTCCAGCTCGCAACTTGAAAACCGGCCTGCCCACTGTCCATCTGAATGTTCCCATCATTCGGTTGGTGTCAGCTTTGTGCTATCGTTCTCTCCCCTCCCCCTTTCCCCTCCTAAATTCAAGATCTTCTCCAAGTGCGATGAATGCTGTTTGAACCATCAAGCTAAATAGTAAAGCCTGTGGGAGACAAACTACAACACAATAAATACTGATAGTGATATTCTGTTATTCCTACAGTGACTTAGACATGCAATCAGGAAGTCAAAATTCAGACATTTTAAATCTAACTTGCTGAAAATTCAAAGTCTCATTTCAGACTTTTTCCCCTCTCTATCTTCCTGAAAATTCGAGTCTTGTTGACACAAAGACAAAGCGCTCGCTTTACAAACTAATCGCTCGGCTTTGTATGAATCCTGCTCATGAAAAACTACATGTATGTACATACAACCTCTAGTCCAACCAGCTGTAAATGGGTACCTGACTCTTTGCGAGGTTGGGGAAAGTAAAAGCAACCAGGCAGAGGAGATGGGCACGGCCCTCATAATGCTGACCCCCGAAAAATGTTGAGGTCCCTACCACCTCGTTCCCCGATGACCTCATGGTTGTAGGACAATTTATATTCTTGATTTGTACCTTACTTGCTGAAAACTTAACATCCGTGTGCGTGCGCCGGCGTGTGTGTGTGTGTGTGTGTGTGTGTGTGTGTGTGTGTGTGTGTGTGTGTGTGTGTGTGTGTGTGTGTGTGTGTGTGTGTGTTTCTGTGTGTGTGTGTTTCTGTGTGTGTGTGTTTCTGTGTGTTTCTGTGTTTCTCTCTCTCTCTCTCTCTGTATGTGTGTGTGTGCGCGCGCGCGCGCGTGCATGCGTGTGTGTTTCTGTGCGTGTGTGTGTTATTATATTTCAGGGCGAATCACATGAACAAATGGTCAAAGTACTCCATTACAAAGATTGGCAATCAGACACCATGACCCGTGCAGCTGAACTTCCTGACCCCTCTGACCTTGCTGACCTTGTGCACCGGGTCATAACCTCTGACATTCCGCCCTCTGATATCTGCACAACCTCTCCTGCCCTTCTGCAGTGCAAGTGAGTGAAAGAATGCTCTGACAGTGTATGTGTGTGTGTGGGAGGGGGTTTGGTGGTGGTAGTGGTCGTGTGTCTGTGTTGATGTGTGTGTGTCCGGGGTGTGGTGTGTGTGTGTGTGTGTGTGTGTGTGTGTGTGTGTGTGTGTGTGTGTGTGTGTGTGTGTGGTGTGTGTGCGTGAGGGGTACTGATTGTGTAATGGTGTGTGTGTGTCTGAGCGTGGATGGAGGGGGTGATTGTGTGAGTGTCAGTGTCAGTGTGTGTGTGTGTGTGTGTGTGTGTGTGTGTGTGTGTGTGTACATGTCTGTTTGCGTATGCGTATATCTATATGTGTACATGTCTGCCATATACATGTGTGTATGGGTGATTGTGTTCTTGTTTGTGTTAGGTTGTGTTTATGAGGTGGAGGTGTTAGTGTTGTGTGTGTGTGTGTGTGTGTGTGTGTGGTGTGTGTGTGTGTGTGTGTGTGTGTGTGTGTGTGTGTGTGTGTGTGTATCCGTGTTTTAGTGTGGAAGTGTGTATGCGCGTGTGCATGCGGGTGAGAGAGACTACAGAAGAAGAGAGCTAAGGCTGTTGTTGTTTGTGCTGTTGTTAATGTTACTGTTGTTGTTGTTGTGGTGGTGGGGGTGATGGTGGAGGTGATGGTGGTCGTTATCGTCATGGTCCTACTGCTTCCTCCTGACGAGAGATGATGATACACTTGTTTGTCAGAAACGGCGCCTCCAAGAGCGGTCTCTTTGGCGTCATGTGCAACGTCATCAGCCGAATGACGTCAGAGGAAGTGGTGGACGTGTACATGGCCGTGAAACAGGCCCAGCTGGTCAGGCCCACGTGTGTGACCTCACAGGTTGGTTGCCTTTAACTGTTCAACAGGCATGAGTTCAATCCCCATCCGAAACCTAGACGTTGGCCTGTGACTGTTATTTTTATATAAAGCCCAGCCGACTGTATAGTGCCATATCAGGGTTATAACCTGTTTCAAAACAAACACAATGCTTCGTATGGAAAATAAAAAGAAAAGAAAAGAAAACTAAGTACAGCACATATCAATGCATTCCCACACCTAATCTAAGGAAATGTCCCTGGCGTTGACAACTCCGTCCAATTTATCACACAGAGGATTTTAAAAAACATGCCTAAATATAAATTCAAACATAACTAAGGACACTAAAACATATATAAAACAGGCCTGTTCAGGGTTTGGGAAGGTAAAGCAACGAGGGAGAAGAGTGAGACCTTACTCTTCAAAAGATTGACTGGAGAGTATGATGGTCTTCATGGCCTTATTCCTGTACCTATCTCAAGCTGTATTCAGTTGTGACCTGCTTTGCAGTGCTTGTCGTGTCAAAGTGTTTGTCGTCATCAGTTGAAACGGGAGTAGCGGTGTCACGGCTTGATTTCGGGAGTTTGATTATAAACTGGTCCTTTTTTTTTTCGTGTGTGTGAGTGTATGTGTGTGTGTGTGGTTTTTCATTTGTTTGTTTGTTTTTCTTTTGTTTTTTGTTTGTTTGTTTGTTTTTTGTTTGTTTTTTTCCCCTGTGTTTTGTTTTGGCTGGCTACGATGAGCTTGGGAATATGTACAATGGTGGTTTCCCGTTGCCTTCCATAGGTTTTTGTCCGGACTCTCTGCCAGCCTTTGTCGTTCCCACGACAGCCCACGAGGCAATTGGGGTGATTTTCTGTCAGGGTTTACTCCCTCAGCCTTATTCTCTCCCAAGATATCCAGAACGCAGTGGTGTTATTTACCCATAGCTGGGGATCTGGTTCGTGGGCACCAGGGCATGTGCACACGCCGGTGGGCCTGCATGCCGTACATCTGGGGGCCAGACCACCTCTGCGTCCCTGGAGTTTAGCCGGAGTCCGTGAGGTGCTCATTTACATGTCGCCACGAGGAGGCACAACGTAGGGCTTAATGATGGAGAGGCTATGTACTGACAGAGAGAGACTTACGCATTCTACTCTCCTTTTCGCATAGCTGCAAGCAGCAGTACTAGCCAGTGGTGTGGGCTGAAAGGTGAGAGATGACGATCACAGAGTCACTAGCCAACACACTAGATGCATCACAGGTGAGAAGTGACAAGCACGCAGTCACTAGCCAATGCACTAGACGCATCACATCTGCCATTTGACACTGTAACTCTTCCTGAACATGATAGTACCTGTAAATTCTGATACTGTGGTTGTTTCCTTCTTAAGAAGCCATTATAAACATCTGCCCGACAGTTTACAGGCGTTAAAAAAACTTCGAAAACGACTGGTTTTCACAACCAATCACTCTTCCAGCTTTTGCTGCAGATTACCACCGCACCACACATACGTAATTGACAAGAGTGTACGAATTTCATGAAGATTACGTTTTGGCTGCTGAGGAAAGTTAGTGCTGAATCTGTGAATCGGTTTTCCACATTTTGCTCAAAATGTCATATCAGAAGGGTACCATGTTCTAACATCTGTATCTCTGAATGTAAGTATCTCTTTCTAAAACGAATTTGACCATTAGGAAGAGCATACATATTACATACAGATTCTGAAATAAACTGAAATGACCATGGGGAACAAACGACTCATTTTGTGACAGAGATTCACAATGTTAATATGCTAACAAAAACGACGGGACGAGAAGTTCTGGAAACAGACATGTGCTTAGGCCACGAGGCAAGAAAGAAGACTGAAAAATGAGAATAACAGACAGGTAAGATAGCAGGGCCATACTAACGATCTCCCCTTTAACACACACACACACACACACACACACACACACACACACACGCACGCACGCACACACGCACGCGCACACACACACACACAATTACCTTTTTTTCATGCAAATTGTGTAGTTCTTAAAGTCAATGTGATCTTGAAGAAAGTTCATTTACAATCAAACTTAACGTAAAGCGAGGACATGGTAGCTTGTCACCATTGTGACAACGGATTACAAATATTGTCATTAGTTTCTGAAATAGTGCTATTGGCACACTATCCTGGACAAGTGCTGATGTTGGTAACATGTAATTTGTTGGTTTCTGTTTCCTTGACCATGGCGCCCTGATTTCCAAATGTATGCTTTGTGACTCCTCCATAGTTCACACTTTTGGTCAAAGTTTGGGTAAAATCCACCCATGAACATCTGAGATTATCTCACCATTTCTCTCTATATTTCTGTGATACACATACACACACACATAGATAGATAGATAGATAGATAGATAGATAGATAGATAGATAGATAGATAGATGCACTCGCGCACGTGTGTAGATGGATAGACACATAGAGACATAGTTATATAAGATACATAGATACACAGTTACATAAGATACATAGTTACATAAGATACATAGATATACAGATGGATGGACATGTACACATGTATATAAACACACACCCACAAACATACACACACACACACATACACACACACACACACACACACACACACACACACACACACACACACACACACACACACACACACATTCACACACACATTCCATCTCTCTCTCTCTCTCTCTGTTTCTCTGTCTACACACACACACACACACACACACACACACACACACACACACACACACACACACACGCACGCACGCACAAGCACACACGCACACACACACAACACATACATACACATGAATGGACCTCCGAATGACCCTCCGGTACGCGCGCGCACGCACACACACACACACACACACACACACACACACACACAGAGATCGTTTAAGGGTCAACGGTACAGATATCAGTTTATGCTGGGTGCCTTCTCACGTTGGTCTTCACGGCAACGAAGTAGTTGACAGAGCAGCTAAGTAAGGCGCGCAGAATTCTGATAATTCTATAGAATTACATGATCATACTTCCGTAAAAGAAGCTTGCAACTTGCTCAAATCAGTCTCATGGACTCGATTTCTTGAACATTTAAATGAATAGTTTGTGTCACAACAAATGATAGAACTTATCGTTCAAAATGTATGTAAAAAATTGCAGTATTCTTCCATGTATCATTTAAGATCGATTGTTGCTGTTCGTTTTCGTATTCATCTAAACGCATTGAAAACAAAATACTGTAAAAATGTCAAGTATATTTGCGGCGAACAGTTCACACTGTTTCACTGTTTATTCTACTGCAAAATGCTACGTTGTTTTTTACCAAAATGTTTACTCAAGAAAATTATTCTGAAACTCATTTCCAAAAAGTTACATCAGATCAGTCTTTGTTAGTGAAATTTTCAGAATCATTAGTTCACAGTCCTGTTAATGCATTACTTTAACTTTATTTGGTTTGTGTTTTAGTGTTACAATTTCCATTCACATTGTTGAAGTTAATTGTTAGTGTTAAGTTTTCGTTCCATATTTCTGTTCTCCCACCTACTTATGTCTTTTTACTCTGTCTCTCCTCTGCCCCAATCCAACCCGTCCAACTATCGTTCTACATTTTATTTCATTTCTTCATTTTTATCCCTCCCCCCCCTCTCCCCTGTCAAATATCACTTATAGTGAAAAACGTTAAATCAAAGAACGAACGAACACACACACACACACACACACACACACAGTTCAGTTTACATACATACATACATACATACATATATACATACATACATACATACATACATACATATATATATACATATATGTGTGTGTGTGCGCGTGCGCGCGCGCGCGCGTCTGTATGTGTGTGTGTGTGTGTGTACACACACATACATACATACATTCATACATCCATACATACATACATACATACATACGCATAATAGTGTATCAAATCTAAATTTTACACGGATCAGGACAGTATTTTTCTGGTATAATTTCAGATTATGTAGTAAGAAACGGGACACGCAAATTCAGCGTCTTTTCTGTGTTATCGTTAAACTTTATTTACCTCATGGTGTGTGTGTGTGTGTGTGTGTGTGTGTGTGTGTGTGTGTGTGTGTGTGTGTGTGTGTGTGTGTGTGTGTGTGTGTGCGCGTGTTGTGTGTGAGTGTGTGTGTTGTATGTGTATGTGTGTGTGCACGCGCGCGCGCACGTGCGAGAGTGCTGTGTGTGTGTGGTGTGTGTGTGTGTGTGTGTGTGTGGTGTGTGTGTGTGTGTGTGTGTGTGTGTGTGTGTGTGCGAGCGCGCGCATGCGCGTGTGTGTGTTCGCGCTCGCACGCGTGTGTCTGTGCGTCCGTGTGTGCGTGTATTTTTCCAGGTACAGTACCGCTACATCTACCGAGTGGTACAGGAGTACAGAAAGCGAAACCAGATTTACTGCAACGCCTGAACATCACGAGTCGCCTTCAATACTGACTACTCTCTAGGAGCGTAGGTTTGAATCCCACCGAGATAGATACAGGTTCACCCCCCTTTCCTTCCATGTTTTTGTAAATAACACCAGTCTAATTGAAGTCTGGTTAGCGTACAGGTGGACCTCCCCTTCCTTTTAATCTGACTGTACGGGTTCCATTCTGGCCTGTGAAAAACTGTTGTGTGTACAGCTGTGTGTTGGGTATCCAACCTCCTCTTCAGGGTTGGTGGAAGACAAAGCAGCGAGGGACAGGAGATGGGTACCTATGAAAAAATTGATCTCTACCACCTCACTCCCCCTACGACCTCAAGATTATGGAAGAAACTTTACCTCTCCCCGCCTTCCCCTCCAAACTCACATCACCGTTTTTTTAAAAATCATTTTGTGAGCGTTTTTTCGAATGCTGTCTTCTGGTAGTTTAGTTTCCAGGTCACAGGACGTCAAGACACCCAAGTTGGGGGCCATGAAGTTGGGACTTCTCTTTTAAACGCTTCACTATCGACCAGACGTTCAGTAAAGTGTATGAGCAGAGCTGGTTTTACCATTGCACACACCCGCACACCATCAACATACTTGACGACAGAGAAAAACATTTCACCCATTATTAATCAAACTCGCTTCGATTTGAAATGTTTCTGTCGAATCGTCATCACAATCTAATATTAACGCAATTCCTCATTTGGACAGAGGTCAGGGGATAAAGACAGCTACTATTCCACCAAACCTGAAGCACTGATAGCTACTATTCTACCAAAATTGAAGCCCAGACATCTATTATTCTATCAAACCTGTAGCCCTAATAGCTACTATTCTACCAAAGCCCAGATAGCTACTATTCCACCAAACATAAAGCCCAAATAGCCACATTCTATCAAACATGAAGCCCAAATAGCCACCATTCTACCAAACATGAAGCCCAAATAGCCACCATTCTACCAAACAAACATGAAGCCCAAATAGCCACCATTCTACCAAACATGAAGCCCACATAGCCACCATTCTATCAAACAAAGCCCAAATAGCCACATTCTATCAAACATGAAGCCCAAATAGCCACCATTCTATCAAACATAAAGCCCAAATAGCCACCATTCTACCAAACATGAAGCCCAGATAGCCACCATTCTACTAAACATGAAGCCCAAATAGCCACCATTCAACCAAACACAAAGCCCAAATAGCCACCATTCTACCAAATATGAAGCCCAAATAGCCACCATTCTACTAAACATGAAGCCCAGATAGCCACCATTCTACCAAACATGAAGCCCAAATAGCCACCATTCTACCAAACTTGAAACATGAAGCCCAAATAGCCACCATTCTACCAAACATGAAGCCCAAATAGCCACCATTCTACCAAACATGAAGCCCACATAGCCACCATTCTACCAAACATGAAGCCCAAATAGCCACCAATCTACCAAACATGAAGCCCAGATAGCCACCATTCTACCAAACATGAAGCCCAAATAGCCACCAATCTACCAAACATGAAGCCCAAATAGCCACCATTCTACCAAACATGAAGCCCAAATAGCCACCAATCTACCAAACATGAAGCCCAAATAGCCACCAATCTACCAAACATGAAGCCCAGATAGCTCCCCTATGACATCAAGATTATGGAAGAAACTTCACCGCTTCCCGCTCCCGACCTCCCCCCATCCACATACACCCCACGCCCCCACAAACACACACGCACACACCCACACATCATTATTATTAACATCATTGTATGAGTAATTTCGTCCGATGTTATATTCGCGTAGTATAGTTTGTCAGGTCACAGACGACCAGGACGACAAGACGCCCATGTGGGGGGGGGGGGGGGAGGGGGGCATGAAGTTGGGACTTCTCTTTCAAACGCCTCACTTTCGATCAGTCGTTCACATAGTGTATCAGCAGAGCTGGTTTTGCCATTGCACACACAACACGCACACCATCACATACACAACGACACAGAAAAAGCTTCGCCCATCATTACTCAAACTCATTTCGATTTGAAATATTTCTGTCGATTCGTCATCATAATCTGATATTAACGCAATTCCTTATTTGGACAGAGGTCAGGGATAAAGATAGCTACATTCTACCAAACCTGAAGCCCATATAACTACTATTCTACCAAACCTGAGGCCCTATAACTATTATTCTACCAACATTGAAGCCATATAACTACTATTCTACCAACATTGAAGCCCCGATAGCTACATTCTACCAAACCTTAAAGCCCATACAACTACTATTCTACCAACACTGAAGCCCCGATAGCTACATTCTACCAAACTTGAAGCCCATTTAACTACTATTCTACCAACACTGAGCCCGATAGCTACATTGTACCAAACCTGAAGCCCATATAACTACTATTCTACAACATTGAAGCCCGATAGCTACATTCTACCAAACTTGAAGCCCATTTAACTACTATTCTACCAACACTGAAGCCCCGATAGCTACATTGTACCAAACCTGAAGCCCATTTAACTACCATTCTACCAACATTGAAGCCCCGATAGTTACATTCTACCAAACCTGAAGCCCATATAACTACTATTCTAACCAACATTGAAACCCTGATAGCTACATTCTACAAACCTGAAGCCCATAATCTACTATTCTACCAACATTGAAGCCCTGATAGCCATTCTATCAAGCCTGAAGCCCAGACAGCTATTATTCTACGGTACCTGAAGCCTATATAGCTACTATTCTACGAAACCTGAAGCCCTAATAGCTACTATTCCTGGAAAACTGAAGTTCAGATATACTATTCTGCCAGACCTGAAGCTCTATTAGCTAGAATTCTAGCAAACCTGAAACCTAGAAGCTATTATTCTACCAAACCTGAAGCCCAAGCCCAGGTAGGTACTATTCTACCAAACTACAAGCCTAGATAGCTACTATTCTATCAAACATGAAGCCTAGCTAGCTACTATTCTATCAAACATGAAGCCCAGATAGCTACTATTCTATCAAACATGAAGTCCAGATAGCTACTATTCTATCAAACATGAAGCCTAGATAGCTACTATTCTATCAAACATGAAATCCAGATAGCTACTATTCTATCAAACTTGAAGCCTAGATAGCTACTATTCTATCAAACATGAAGCTAGATAGCTACTATTCTATCAAACATGAAGCCTAGATAGCTACTATTCTATCAAACATGAAGCCTAGATAGCTACCATTCTATCAAACATGAAGCCTAGATAGCTACCATTCTATCAAACATGAAGCCTAGATAGCTACTATTCTATCAAACATGAAGCCTAGATAGCTACCATTCTATCAAACATGAAGCCCAGATAGCTACTATTCTATCAAACATGAAGTCCAGATAGCTACTATTCTATCAAACATGAAGCCTAGATAGCTACTATTCTATCAAACATGAAATCCAGATAGCTACTATTCTATCAAACTTGAAGCCTAGATAGCTACTATTCTATCAAACATGAAGCTAGATAGCTACTATTCTATCAAACATGAAGCCTAGATAGCTACTATTCTATCAAACATGAAGCCTAGATAGCTACCATTCTATCAAACATGAAGCCTAGATAGCTACCATTCTATCAAACATGAAGCCTAGATAGCTACTATTCTATCAAACATGAAGCCTAGATAGCTACCATTCTATCAAACATGAAGCCTAGATAGCTACTATTCTATCAAACATGAAGCCTAGATAGCTACCATTCTATCAAACATGAAGCCTAGATAGGTACCATTCTATAAAACATGAAGCCTAGATAGCTACTATTCTATCAAACATGAAGCCTAGATAGCTACCATTCTATCAAACATGAAGCCTAGATAGCTACCATTCTATCAAACATGAAGCCTAGATAGCTACTATTCTATCAAACATGAAGCCCATATAGCTACTATTCTATCAAACATGAAGTCCAAAGAGCTACTATTCTATCAAACATGAAGCCTAGATAGCTACTATTCTATCAAACATGAAGCCTAGATAGCTACTATTCTATCAAACATGAAGCCCATATAGCTACCACTGTATCAAACATGAAGTCCAAAGAGCTACTATTCTGCCAAATATAAAGCCCAGATAGCTACAGTTTTACCAACTATAAAGCCCAGATGATTACTGTTCTACCAGACAGAAAGCCCAGATAGCTACTACTCTACCAAATATAAAGCCCAGATAGCTAACATTCTATCAAACCTAAAGCCCAGACAGCAAGTATTCTACCAAACATGAAGCCCAGGTAACTCTATTCTACCTAACTTGAAGCCCAAATACTTACTGTTATACCTAACTTGAAGGCCAACTACCTACTATTCTACCGAACATATAGCCCATACAGCTACTATTCTACAAAACAAAGCCCATATATATATATATATATATACTATTCTACCAAATATAAAGCCCAGATAGCTACTATTCTACCAAACCTAAAGCCCAGATAGCAAGAATTCTACCAAACCTGAAGTCCTAATAGCTCCTATTCTACCAAACCTGAAGCCTAGAGAGCTACTATTCTATTAACCCTAAAGCCCAGATAACTACTATTCTACCAAACATAAAGCCTAGATAGCTACTATTCTACCAAGCATACAGAATTGTATGCGATGACAATATCTTGAAATGGTTAAGGCGGGGATAAGCGACCAATGAAACACTAAGCTGACATCACCAGAATGATGGAAATATTTAAGATGGGCAGCCAACAAACCAGTATCCAACGCTGTGGGTTGGGATATCAGATGTTTTTTGTATTCCTGTTTTTTTTAATCGAAAAAGGTTTGCACAAACAATGTCACAACATTCTTATTGTACATAGAGGTAATCATCGATCATATTCTCAATATCAATATCTAGTACAGTGCATAATATAATCTTTAAGTAAACTTAGTCCTTCTGTTTATCATCCAATGTTGTACAGCAGAATATACATAATCTTATATAGTATTTATTGGCAATTACATTGCAGAACTTTATTAAGCTGTCCACACACCGTTACATACATATACACACACATATATAATTGGACAAGCGCAATTATACAACAATCACCTTGTGGTCATTGTCGTCTTAATTCAATCAAAGCTGCTATAAAAACCATACATATCTTGGCAAAAATTATGTAATTTTATATGTTTAATAGATGACATCTATTGACAAAAACCTTTTATAACAATATTTCACTCCTTTTGTCTTAATCAGTTTGTATCAAATTTGTGTATTATGCCCATTCCTGTACAGATTTATCACATTGCACGCTATTGTTAAATACATATCTGTCTATCTCATAAGCTTCTTTTACATCTCTTAAGAATAATTTCAGTTTTGGTTTTACTTTTCTTATTCCGCATTTGTAAATAGTATATTTTGCTAACAATAAAATATACAAAACACAATTATCTGTTTTTGTTTTATTGTCATTTCCAAAGATTACTAATAACTGATTTAGTTCCAATCTATCACAGTTTGTACATTTTCCTTTTATGTAGTCTGTGAATTCTGTCCAAAACCTTTGCACAGGTTGACATTCCCACAAGTGATGCGAAATAGAATCTTTCCCTTCTTCACAAAAGCTACACCTATTATTTTCTATGACTCCCATATCTTTTAGAATTGAATTTGTCACCAAAACCCGATAATTAATTTTTATTTGAAACCATTTTAACCTTACTTCTTTTATTCTTTTTGTTTCCTTGAAAATATTTGTCAAGGACTTTCCATTTGCAGAGTTCTTTCCCATCCGCCACATGCACTGATTGTGGACACCAGAAGATCCAAGACCCTTGTCACTCCCCTTGTGATTAAGGGAGAGTCCGTAGAAGCTGTAGACACATTCAAGATTCTAGGTACGACGATATTAAGCTCGTTGAAGTGGGAGGAAAACACCAGCAACATTGTATCAAAATCCCAACAAAGACTGTTCTTCCTCCGCCAACTCAAAAAGTTCGGTGTTGGTCAAAATATACTCGTGCAGTTCTACCGGGCGGTGATCGAGAGCGTTCTGACCTTTTCAATCTCTGCCTGGTACGGCGCCCTCCCCGCAGCCGAGAGGGAGAGGCTCAATAGAGTTGTCCGGACCGCCTCGAAAATTATTGGGATCACTTTGGAGACCCTTGAGTCCATCTATGTTAGAAGATTGAAAAAGAAGGTCAAATCCATTGTGGCCGACTAGGGCCATCCGGCAAACATTTTCTTCTCCCCCCTTCCGTTCCGGTAAACGATTCAGGTCCTTAAGGCCAGGACAAGCCGGTTAAGGAACAGCTTCTATGTGAAGGCGGCCCGTGACACTGTCCCTACTTAGACTTGTTCACGTGAGATGTGCCGGGGCTTTGGAGTTAAGGATGAGCAGAGGAGAGAGCGTGCGGATGTGTACAATTGGCTTATGTTGGAGCAAACATTGGTGTGCATAGCATTGTGGGGTTGTATGTGAGAGAGGGTATGTGAGGGTATAGAGAGGGTGTGTGGGTGCGTGAGTGTGTGTGCGCGTGCGGGTGTGGGTGTGTGTATGTGTGCGTGTGTGTGTGTGTGTGTGTGTGTGTGTGTGTGTGTGTGTGTGTGTGTGTGTGTGTGTGTGTGTGTGTGTGCGTGTGTGTGTGTGGGGGGGGGGGTCGGCTGTTGCTTGTATATGTGTTTCTGTTGGCTGACTTAAAAAGTTTAACCTTGTCCTCTTAGTTTACATACTCATTTTATTGTATTTAACTCATTTTGATTTTAATGTGCATATCGCATTGCATCTTTAATCAAATTTTTCTATACTACCAATGTTGTTTTTCAATGAGTATTGCCCTTTTTGTCCATTGTTAAAAGTCCTAACCAAGGCATCTGACTCTTATGATGTGCTTTTTTAACCGTACATTTTTAGAATTAGTCATAATCTTTGATACTGTGTTCGACAAAGAGGGTGGGGGAGAGAGATGAGGGGAGGGAGTGGGTGAGAGAGGGGTGAAAGAGAGAGTGAGAGAGAGTAAGAGCATGTGTGTACATTTGTTTATGCGTTCTTGTTCCTGTATTTTAATGCGAATGCCAAAACAATTTCCCATTGTGATGTTCTGGGCTAAATAAAATCTTGTATCTATCTTGTATCTTGTATCATTAGGTAACACTGGTTTACCAATCAGTGTTTCATAGAATATTTTTGTTCCCTTAGGAACACGAATCATTTGGCTGAATGCTTTGTGGTATTCAGTTTCTTCGTTATTGTTGTTTTCTAATTTTAGTTTATTTTTTTTCTCAAGAATTCTTTGATAGAACTCACGCGGCCAAAGTATCTAAGCCTTTGAACTGGACGTTGCAAGATGTTTTGGAACTCGGTTAACATTCATAAATTTACCGTCCTCTTTTAGCAAATCTTTTACATGAAGAACATTGTCTTCTGCCCACCCATCAAAATAAAATTCTTTTCCATCAATTTTGAATTTGTTATTGTAAAGTAGGGGTTCCATCAATATGTCTATTGTTGTATGAATCAATTCTCTCAAAAAATTCTATATAGCTTTTGAAAACATCTTTACTGGGCGACCTCCAATTTTAAGTACCAAAAACCCATACTCCTCTAGTATTTAAACTTGTTGGCATTCTTTAATCAGAATTTGTTTCCATTTTGCATAATACGTCTGGGCATAGCATTTCTTTAACCATGTTAGTTTTAGCGAATTAATGAATGCTGCTATGTGAGGGATTTTAATTCCACCTTTTTGTATATCTTGAATTGCTACTTTTCTTTTAACTTTATCCCTTCTTTTGTCCCATACGAATTCGAAACATTGTTTGTAGCTGTTGGATTATAAGTACATATATCAATGTATTCGCGAACATAATCTAAGAACATGCCCCCGGCGTTGAACACTGTCCAATTTACCACATAGGGGATTTAAAAAACATACCTGAATACATATCTAAACTTAATTAATAACTCTAAAACATACATAAGTACGGGCCTAAATTACCTAAAACTGCTTCCGCATATGTCATTTCCCTAGAGCCAAAACAATGGACATATGCACCCAATTATCAGTCCTAAGAGAAAGTATGTAAGATTTTATTGAATACAAACAGGTGAATGGATCGGCAAGGCAGAAAATGATGCGAAGAAGTGACAGAAAGCAAAGAAACAAGGCAGAAACAAAGAGAGTGACAGTAAAGAGAAAATTTCTGACACAGAATGTCCAGAAGGTTGGATACTATTTATACTGAAAGAGCCCCCAGCATCCCTACGAAGGGTTTCCTCACCCCTAACTTACTTGCAAAAACAGCAAAGAAAAAGACAGCAAAGAAAACAAACGAGACAGTCCTGATGGAGTCAGACACAAGAAGATCATTGAAAAGTAGGATTAGGAAATGACAAGCAACATTTTAAGGCCATTTTATGAAGGAAGGGGAATTAGAGCACCTGGTCACAGGAAAGCTGGAAAGACAACACCAGGTAGACCCGGGAGAAAACATTGGATGGACTTGCAGGGTGACTGAGGACAGACAGGGAGGAAGATGTGCTTGCGGCGACAAGGGATAGATGCATATGGAGGGCCATGATCGCCAACACCATGCAGCAGGGCATTTGATGATGAACTGACTTGCAGATAAGCTTTGTTTTCTTTAATATTCGTGGAATTGCACAGTGGAATGGCAGCTGAATGGCTCCTGTTTCCTTGAACGCGGGCAGTCATACTTGTTTTGGATTTATACTGATATGGCCTGTTCATATGACAAGACCCAGAGGACTCAGTACCATGTTTCAGGAAAATATACAAGGGAAAATAGAACAAAAGACAGAAATGGGAGATGACACGACGACTTTTCTCCCTTAAATCCCTGTTTAACTGTAGTATAATGAGGGTTTTTTCTCTCAAATCCCTGTTTAAGCAGTATAATGATGTTTTCCTCAAATCCCCGTTTAACTAGCATAGAGGATTTTTTCCCAAATCCCTGTTTAACTAGTATAATGAGGATATTTTCTCAAATCCCTGTTTAACTAGTACAGTGAGGATTTTTTTCTCAAATCCCCGTTTAGCTAGTATGTGAGGATTTTTCTCAAATTCCTATTTAACTAGTATAAGAGGATTTTTTCTCAAATTCCCGTTTAACTAGAATAAAGAGGATTTTTTTTCTCAAATCCCTGTTTCACTTGTACACTTACCAAGTCAAAACGGCTGCATTCTTTCCCGGCCACAACAAGGGACGACTCACGCAAGCTGAATCAGTGCTTGCTTTTCTCTTTCACTTTGTTTTTCCTCGTCTCAATTTGTCTCTGCCTTCATTCCTCACACATTCCTATATGTTGTTTTCCTCTCTCGGCTACGCTTTTTGGTTCGTTGTATACGAAGTAAAAAGACCAGTTTGCTCGGCATAGTACAAGGCAAAAGAAAAAAAGGCCAAAAAGAGGAAGACACATACACACATAACACTGCAAGGTACTCACCTACTTTCGTGACAACTGGAGACAACTGCAGTTGTAGATCATCCGTACAGCTTTCCTATGACAGTGTTGCCAAATCTGTAAAACCCAAAAATGTATACAATCTTTACACCTGCGCAAGCAAACGCGCGCGCGCATGCGCACGCACGCACACACACACACACACACACACATACACACACACACAATGGACACACACACCCACACGCAAATACACACAAACACGCACACACTTACGCACACACGCAATGAACACACACACATACATCAGAAACAGTTTGTAATCTCCAAGGACAGATAATTGCAAGATCCATGGAACTTTAAAAAAAACGTAAAACAATTTGTTGTTATCCTCCTTTATATTTGTTTACGGCTGTTGTGTTTTAAAAGGGAAAGTGTTGGAAAATTCAATAATTGTTAATTCAGCAACCTACGTTTACAATATTAACGGTCTTTTCTCTTTTTGTGTTTGTTTTGTCTATTTTTGTTTGTTTGTTTGGTGTTGATTTTTAAGCAAATATCACTTACAAGAAACAATCTTCCTATTGAGCTTGACCAATCCCTTTTCTCTCAGCTTTCCCAAGGTGAGATCCACCAATATTCACAAGCTCATAATTGTCAACAAAATTCAGTGAGTGTAGATTTCCTTGTTTTGTGTGTTTTTTGTTGTTGTTGTTTTTTGTTTTGTTTTTGTATTTTTCTGTCCTCGTAAGGACATATGGACGAAGATGAATCTGTCTTTGGATGAAGTTGATTCTCCCCGCCTGCCTGCCTGCCTGCCTGCCTGCCCCCCCCCCCTCTCTCTCTCTCTCTCTCCCTCTCTCTCTGTCCCCCTCCTCCCATGGTCCATATGGCGATTTTTGTATGAATCTCCCGAAATGTTGTGTGTTTGTTGCAGACCTGTTCGACTTATACTGATGAAAAATGCTTACGTGCCTTCAAATATTTTTGGTAATTTGATTATTTTGTCGTTCACGCCCCTTCATGAGGGACTATGGACCAAAATAAATCAGCTGAATGTGAATCCATCTTTCGCTGTCACATTTTTTTTTCATTTGCCGTATCCTGCTATCCGATATTTTAACTGTTATCTGATATGTTAATGTAAGTAGATTCGCAGCGGCAGGTATGTAAGTTGGCTTCTGTGCTAATATCTATGCCGTTGAAAACTAGTTTCCTTTTAATTTTTCTGTTTTATTCACCCCATCTTCTCAAAACATCTGTATTTTTTGTTGTTGTTTTAATAAAGTACATTGATACATTCACAACGGTAGATACATAAGATGGCTAATAATACGACAGTAATTCTATCTGTTGGCTCCTAAAGTCCATATAAAAGCATGCTCATTGCACTTAACATGGCAAATAAATAGATAAATGCGTAAATACAAAATATGGGTGGATTACAAGTTCCATATATCAATGCAGTATTAAGAACATTTGAAAAAGTAAAGTTCCATTCCAATTCTCTCTTTATTTACAGCGTGATATCTTAGCCTCTCTCTATGCATTCTCTCCAGACATTTATGTCTTTTATACCGGCAGCCATTTCATCTTCAAATACTCCTCGTCTCCTCCCCCCTTCCATTGTTTCTTTTTAATGTTTCCTTCATATTCTTCCTTTTCTTACTTTGTAATTTACGGCTTTAATATTCATTTTTGTCTTCTTTGTTTAGGTTTGAGTCATGTATTTCCCTTTTATGCTTTCAGGCCTGTGTAATAAGCACAGGCAAGCAAGGACTAGCTGTGAGACAGGTCAGTGGGACCTAATGTACTATCATTGGGTAATACAGTGGTTTTAAGTGTAGTCTGATGTTCTCTCTCTCTCTCTCTCTCTCTGTATGTGCGCGTCTGTCTTAAAACGCGGAGGCCAGCGTGACTTATGAAACACTAAGCCGACACTACCAGAACGATGTGAACATTAACATGAGCAGTGAACCGGCAATAAATCCCTCCTAACTCTTTGACTCCCGTACCCGGTCCACCAGCTTTCTGCATTTTCAACCATGCTAGCAAAGCAAAAACTTAACCCTTCGAGGGAGTCAAAGGGTTACGCTTTTGCAGTTGGTGGATAAGGTGTGGGAGTCAAAGGGTTAAACAGACTCCAAGCTCCGTGATGGAGACAGAAACCGAGACAGGTGTGACTATTTCATCAACCAGTACGCTACAGCCCGAAAACAATCCCCCCCATGATTAGGTAACAGGTAAAAAGTGGGAAGGAGGGATTGGAGAGAAAGAAGACATACTCAAACCACAGGTAACATCTCTTTTTCACAAGTCGTAGTGGTGAAGTGGTTAGCCCCACGGACTGACGACTGGAAGATTAGTTGTTCAAACCCCCATCATACCATATGGGGTGATTTTTAGGCTCCAGGGAACCCAAAACAGAAATGTACCTAATGGGAAGACTGGGACCACGCAGGCGACTCTTGTCTATTTTACAGATACTTTTTAAGAGTTTGGATTTTGTTCAAGACGGATTTATTGTATCTGGACAATTCCGTATGCGCTCCATCCAAAACTTCCAAACTCCTCGATCCTGCAAAAACTATGCCCTGGTAAGGTCTTGAGATGGGGAGCGGAGCGGGACGTATGAAACGCTGACACCACTAGGGTGACTGGAGCATTAAGATGGACAATGGAATGCCTTTTTCGCTGTCCCATCCTCTACACCTTTCTTTTTTCTAAACAATCACTCAACACCCCCCGTGGGGATGCCGGGGCTATTTCAGTATGAATAGTATCCCCACCTTCTGTAAATTCTGTGCAAGTAATTTCTTCTATACCGTCACTCTTTGTTTCTGCCTTGTTCCGTTGCTTTCTGTCATTTCTTCCTGTCATTTTCTGCCTTAATGGTCCATTCACCTGTATGTGTTCGATAAAGTCTTACGTACTTTCTCTTAGGATTGACAACTGGGTATATGTATTAAATGCATTTTTGGCTCTAGGGAAATGAGATATGTAGGAGCAATTTTAGGTAATTTAGGCCCGTTTTTATATGTTTTAGTGTCCTTAGGAACAAGAAAAAAAAAACACACACAAAAAGAAAAAAAGAAAACGCGTATTTAATACAAGACAAGACACGCCAGAAAAAACACGAAAAAAGAATAAGAACGCGTATTCAATACAAGACAAGACACGCCTATCTTGTCTTGTTGTATCTCAAGGACTCACTCTTTCTCGACGAGCTCCCCGATCTACTTGAACATATGAACATGGTTAGAGGCAATTTCATTTTGGTGGGAGACTTTAACTTCCACTGGGATACCCCCTCAAATACATATCCGTCGCGTCTCATGGATCTTCTTGATTCCTTCAATCTATCCCAGGCTGTCACCTCCCCTACCCACAAGTCTGGCCATATCCTCGACTGGATCATTCACCCTGAAGGAGAACTGGTTGAGTCTGTCTCGACCAGCCTGTCCCTGACTTCGGACCACTACCCTGTTCTAGCCATGCTGAACCTCCCTGTTCCCTCTAAGCCTCCCCGCTACATTGAGAAGCGTGACTTGGCATCCATCGACTTTGTGGCTTTTAGATCGGATGTGCTGGCCGCTCTTCAGTCGGCTCCTGCCCTATCTGCCGGGCTGTTCAACAGCCTTCTTCAAGACGTCATGGATCGCCATGCTCCTGTTCTTCGACGGAAAACCTCCACCCGACCACCGTCGCCCTGGTTTCCAGCTGCTGGAGAACAAGTACTGGATGCTAAGCGTGCAAGACGAAGGGCTGAGAGACAATGGCTTAAAAGTGGACTAGAAATTCACAAACAGATAATGCGTGCTGCTAACAATTTAGTAAATACCTTAGTACAACAAGCCAAGTCAGCATATTATAATTCAAAAATCACTGCATGTACTACAACAAAACAACTGTTCAAGGTCACCAATGCATTCATGGGGAGAATAAAATCATCCCCACTTCCTTCGCCTGTCTATCCCTCTAATCTACCACAGAAATTTTGTGACTTTTTTAGTAACAAAACTGAAGATCTTCGTTCAAGCCTCGACTCTCAGTCAGCAATGTTACCAGATGTTCCCTATGACTCTTTCACTGGAAACCTGTTTAATGAATTTAAGCCTGTGACTGAAGCTGTTGTCAGTGAAGTTATTCATAAAACTACCATAAAGACATGTGCACTTGATCCCCTTCCATCTGTTCTTTTATCCCAATTGATTCACGATTTGCTTCCCTACATCACTGTCATTGTAAATGACTCTCTCACTTCTGGATGTTTTCCTTCTATTCTCAAGACAGCTATTGTTCAACCTCTTCTAAAGTAACCCTCCCTTGATCCTGAAAACCTGAAAAACTACCGTCCTGTTTCCAATCTGTCCTTTCTTTCTAAGATTATTGAAAAGATCGCACTTCTCCAACTCCAGGAACACCTGGATTGCAACAGCCTTCTCTATCCTTTGCAATCTGCCTATCGCTCTGGTCATAGTACAGAGACTGCTCTATTGAAGATTGTGAATGATCTGCTATCTACTCTAGACAATGGTCAGGTGTCCCTTCTCTCTCTTCTTGATCTCTCTTCTGCCTTCGACACTATTGATCACAATACTCTTCTTTCTCGACTTCAGAATATTTTTGGTATCTCTGGCATTGCTCTGTCATGGTTTCAATCCTACCTTTCTGGTCGTGTACAAGTTGTCTCCATAAATGGTGTCTCTTCTAATCCTACCATCTTGAAGTACGGTGTTCCTCAGGGCTCTGTCTTAGGCCCTATTCTCTTTATTTTGTACACTCAGCCCATCTCTGACATTGTAGCCCATCATCACATATCCCATCACTGTTTTTCTGATGACAACCAAATCTACATGTCTGGCCATCCCTCCACTATCCCTTCTATAATTCAACGCACACAGCTCTGCATTTCTGACATAAAGTCTTGGATGACATGCAACAAACTCCAGCTGAATAATGACAAAACAGAATTTATATTTATTGCATCAAAGCGACTTCTGTCTACTGTGCCTATCCTTGTTTCTATCCAGCTTGAAGACTCGGTAATCCACACTTCCACATCCGTGCGTAATCTTGGAGTTGTACTGGACCAAACTCTTTCCTTCCACAGCCAGGTATCCTCTGTCTGTCGTGCTTGTTACTTAGAACTTCGACGGATCAGTTCTGTGCGTCATCTTCTATCTGAAGAAAGCACTATAACTCTCATTTCTGCACTCATTCTTTCCAGACTCGACTACTGTAACTCGCTTCTTGCTGGCTGCCCCCAAACACTCTTATCCAAATTGCAAAAAGTTCAAAATAACGCTGCTCGCCTTGTACGGAAATGCCCAAGGTCAACTCATGTTTCCCCTCTGCTTCGAACTCTACACTGGCTTCCTGTTCGAAAGCGTATTGACTATAAACTTTCCCTCCTATGCCATAAG
>JAPXFY010000018.1:20103543-20118543 GCA_030674185.1 Monoplex corrugatus | reverse complement strand
CTGCCAACTCCTCAAGAGTTATGCGCCTATCTTCTCTAATCAGAGCATCTGCTTCTGCTTTATTGGCAGGATTCACAAAAGTGAACGGACGGCCAGAACGGGGTTTTTCGGCTACACTAGCAGTTCCCACCATTTCATCATGCAGACAACAGACCCACCTGCAAACATTGCTATAATCTAAAGTATTCTCCTTATATGCATTCTGTAATCGTCTGTGAATGTTCACAGGGGTTTCCCCCTCAGCAACAAGGACTTCAATCACTGCTCATTGTTATTGACGCAGCTCTAAGGGGGCAGCCATTTTGAATTTCCTCACGAGACTATGAACCGGAAACATATTTCAGTCCGTAAAAACTATAATCATTTGTAACTGAGCAACATTTCAGGTAATTTTATCAAAAACTTCGTCTGATATAAATAAAAAGGCATTACTTTTTTTTACACATATTTGTGTGTGTGTGTACGTGTGTACGTGTGTGTGTGTGTGTGTGTGTGTGTGTGTGTGTGTGTGTGTGTGTGTGTGTGTGTGTGTGTGTGTGTGTGTGTGTGTGTAAAAGAGCCCCTGGCATCCGCATAGAAATTGGCTGACTATAACTCTTGTGATCACAGAGCTCCATGGCAACAGGCACCGACTGGAATGAAAAAATAAAATAAACAAAATGATTCAAAAAGATAGAAAAAAGCAGGCCCATATCGCCTACAGCTGTGGTTTGACCATATAGACCATGAACGGAAAAACGATATGAATATTGCCGGAGCTCTTAGACCATGAATATCCAGCGCTACATACATTGCCTTGAGAATTGTTTGGCTATCTACAGATGCATCAATAAACATGTTTACATATTACAGTATGATGTTCTCCCATGACATGGAAAAGATCCCTTTGTAGGACACAGAATAAAATGTCTGAGAAAAATATCAAACAATAAGAATAAAGAATACAATTTATATCATTGTGCGGTAAAATTACAAACAAAACACACACACACACACACACACACACACACACACACACACACACACAGAGCGACAGCGACAGCGACAGCAAAAAGACATACATCTCTTTATGTCTGTCTGTCCGTCCGTCTGTCAGTGACACTGTCTCTCACTCACAGACACACACACACACATATATACACACACACACACTCTCTCTCTCTCTCACATACACACACGCACGTGCACACACACACATACATACACACACACGCACGCACGCACACACACAAACACATATATGCAAGCACATACACACGCAGCATTCTTACCAACAAATGCCTATCAATTAACATCAGGAAGAGAGTTCTTGAATGTTATATAGAACCAATACTGTTGTACGGTTGCGAGGCGTGGACAGTCAACAAGCAAAGCCAGAACAAGATTGAGGCAGCCCAGATGTGGTTTCTAAGAAGAATGTTGAGAGTTCCATGGATAGCAAAGAAAACAAACGAGACAGTCTTGATGGAGGCAGACACAAGTAGATCATTCATAAGGAAGATTAGGAAAAGACAGGGAACATTTATAGGCCATTTTATGAGAAGGGGGATTTGGAGCACCTGGTCACAATGGAAAAGCTGGAGGGAAAGAGAACACCAGGTAGACCCAGGGAGAAAATGCTAGACGGACTTGCAGAGTGGCTGAAGACGAGGAGGGTGGAGGAGATGCTTGGGGCAACAAGAGATAGAGACAGACGTAAGTCCATGATCGCCAACGCCATGCGGCAGGGCAACTAATGATGATGATGATCAGAAGGATGTTGGCATACTGAAAGGCACGCATGCAAACACGCATTCACACGCACATACAAGGTCCATATTCAGCGCTCTGCGTGAGTGTGTGTGAGTGAATGTGTGTGTGTGTGTGTGCGTGTGTGTGTGTGTGTGCGCGTGCGCGCGCGCGCAGCGCACGCATTCGTAAGTATGCGTAACAGTGTGTGTGTGTAAGTGTGTGTGTGTGTGTGTGTGTGCGCGCGCGCGCTCGTAAGTATGCGTAAGAGTGTGTGTGTGTTAGTGTGTGTGTGTTATCAGATGCCTCTTACTTTTATTCGTCCCTATCTATGTTGATATTGTCTGAATCTTTGTAACAAAATGCTCCTGTCAATTGCTAATGCACATGAACGTAACTTTTAGTGCCCTGTGAATTGCCAATGCACATGAATGTAACTTTTAGTGCCCTGTGAATTGCCAATGCACATGAATGTAACTTTTAGCGCCCTGTGAATTGCCAATGCACATGAACGTAACTTTTTGTGGCCTAAGAATTGCCAATGCACATGAACGTAACTTTTAGTGCCCTGTGAATTGCCAATGCACATGAATGTAACTTTTAGCGCCCTGTCAATTGCCAATGCACATGAACGTAACTTTTAGCGCCCTGTGAATTGCCAATGCACATGAACGTAACTTTTAGTGCCTAGGAATTGCCAATGCACATGAACGTAACTTTTAGTGCCCTGTCAATTGCCAATGCACATGAACGTAACTTTTAGTGCCCTGTCAATTGCCAATGCACATGAACGTAACTTTTAGTGCCCTGTCAATTGCCAATGCACATGAACGTAACTTTTAGCGCCCTGTCAATTGCCAATGCACATGAATGTAACTTTTAGTGCCCTGTGAATTGCCAATGCACATGAACGTAACTTTTAGTGCCCTGTGAATTGCCAATGCACATGAACGTAACTTTTAGTGACCTAAGAATTGCCAATGCACATGAACATAACTTTTAGCGCCCTGTCAATTGCCAATGCACATGAACTAACTTTTAGTGCCCTGTGAATTGCCAATGCACATGAACATAACTTTTAGTGCCCTGTGAATTGCCAATGCACATGAACGTAACTTTTACTGTTTTAGTGCCACATGCTGAATTGGCCAATCCCAATGCACATGAACGTAACTTTTAGTGCCCTGTGAATTGCCAATGCACATGAACGTAACTTTCAGTGCCCTGTGAATTGCCAATGCACATGAACATAACTTTTAGTGGCCTGTGAATTGCCAATGCACATGAACGTAACTTTTAGTGCCCTGTCAATTGCCAATGCACATGAACGTAATGTTTAGTACAAGAGATTACGTTCTCTGGGATGGCAAAATAGAGGAAGGGAAAGAAAACTCCGAAATCAAAACAGTTTTACTGCTGAAGACCATCTGTCTCATTCCAATCCCATACGGCACTTTACGCCCGCCTACACCAACACACACTTACACATACTAACGCGCGTGCACGGGCACACACACACACACCACCCTCAAACACCTTTCACCCTCCCCTACACACACACACACATGAGAGAGAGAGAGAGACAGAGACACAGAGAGAGACAGAGAGAGAGACAGAGAGAGAGAGAGAGAGAGAGAGAGAGAGAGAGAGACGAGAGAGAGAGAGAGAGAGAGAGAGAGACAGAGAGAATTCTGTCCAGGATTCCTGAAATCACCTCTAAACGGCTCTATTCAACAAAAGGTCAAAGAATTCACTTCCTGGTTCGTAGATCGTGTGTCGTCTCGAAATATCGAAATACTGTCTGTCAAACTGTGCTTGTTGCTTGCCACAGTCAAGGAAGCGATATTGTTGTCAGCGCCCACCCTGACATGACTAGCTAGATATGCACAGTGTACACATAATATATTATATATACACAGAGGGAGAAAGACAAGTCGACTGATCTAAAAACCAGTGAAATACGATGAAGACGATGGATTGTATAGTGAGAATCTACACGATGATCAGCTGGGTGTCTGTAGTGGTTGCTTCAGCAGATCGTTTTGGTGAGTGCTGTCTGCCTCTGTGTCTGTGTGTCTGTCTGTGTGTCTGTCTGTGTCTGTCTATCGGTCTCTGTTTTTTGTTCCAGATGCAGTATGACCTGACTTAGAAAAGTTGTTTGTGTGAATCTCTTATTTTCTTTTGCCGTACAAGTTGTTACGCCAAAGCCTGGATCTGTGCAAATGGGTTTTCTGTCCATTCTGCAATGTTATCAGTCCATCGTTCTCTGTCTCTGTCTCTCTGCCACACACGTCTTAATCTCTGTCTCTCTCTGTCTGTCACTGGCTCTGTCTGTCTGTCTGTCTCTCTCTCTCTCTGTGCCACAGACATCTTAATTTCACTCTCTCTTTCTCACTCTCTCTATGCCACACACATCTTAATTTCACACACACACACACACTCACTCTCTCTCTCTCTCACGCATACTCAACACACACACACACTCTCTCTCTCATTGCCACACACACACACACACAACACACACACACACACACACACACCACACACACACACCACTTCTCTCTCTCTCTCTCTTTCTCTCTCTGTATGCCACACACATCTCAATTTCACTCACACACACACACTCTCTCTCTCTCTTTCTCTCTCTGTATGCCACACACATCTTAATTTCACTCACACACACACACACACACACACACACACACACACACCACACACGGTACGCCAAGATGGCGGCTTTATAACTGAACATCAGAGAGGAACCAACTGGGCTGAAATAGACCCGTTCCAAACGTTGCCTCACCAAAGAGAAAGTGAAAAAAAAAAACCGTCACCAAGAAAGACAACACCAAATCAGAAACACCATCATCATTCAACACCTCAGATGACGACAATCCTTCAGAAAAGGCTAGCTCCGCTCAGACAGGTTTGACCGTCCATGATTCAGCCACCAGTTTCACAACCACAGCCACAGTGAGTAACATCATGTGGTTGTCAAGAGGCGGTAAGGCAAATAGACATTCTAAAAAACACAATCAATCAAACGTCTATCCATATCAGCAGCCTCACAAATATGATCCAATCTGATCGAAAACTTCTGCTTGAAAACAACAAAGCGTTACAAGAGCTGCGCGAGATAAAAAAAAAAGTGCACACTACTCACAACCTCCACAGCGTGCCAGACTGATTCCGCAGTCCACAGTGATTATATCACCACATCACCCATGGACAAATTTTCATCTTACGCGGAATGCGCAGCTCAACCACCCAAACCAGAACATTAGTCAAGGCTGAGAATGGCTGGCTTATACATAAAGGTCATAATGTGAGCTAAAAAATTAATTTGTTGTTTTATGATATCTTTAACAACCATATAATGACATTCCACAAAGTTTACCCGATTATCTTGGGGGCAATTTTTTTCTCAGCATGGTTATTTACCATACCCTCAATATCTGTTTCTGCGTTTTGGGAACATTCGAAAATTAACAACTTCTTTGACAAGTCTAATGACATTTTTTTTCAAGTTTTTTAAACACTTGTTGCATATTTCTGTGTTGGATGAGGTCTTAGTAATCCAAAATGTGAAGCTAAATAAACTTTGGCTTATTAGGTTTGTTGCTGTAACGAATTACATAACCCTACCCTCCAGTGTAAGACACAAACACCATTTGGGGCAAGATTTCTTGAATATTCTCCATCTTGAAGGATGTGATGAATATATACTACACGTCATTATTGAAGGGCCAGGAACGTTTTTGAGTCAATTTTTGAAAGGAGAAATAACCTATTTTCTCTTACTCTTTTCTCCAATTCGTTGCCGTAACTGAATGGATAAGAGCTCAGACAACATTGCAGTTTCCTTTTGGCACGTGTTTGGGGATTTGCCGATTTGCAATGGGCGGCCCAAGGAAGACAATTTCCACACGAAATTGTCGAATCTTCAGCAGGGTCTCTCTGACGACGCAGGCAAGGTAGCGACAAAATTCGCTTTGCACGTGCAAGGCAAGCCCTTTTTGAACACTACTCCAGCCAAAGTTGCCCGCAGACGAGGATAAAAAGGACCCGTTCTTGGTTCGTTTTAACCATGCTTGCAAGACGACGGATGACGGATGAGCAGCGGGGGAGAGCCCTCGCTCTGCTTGATGAAGGCCTAGCGCAGCGGGAAGTTGCTAGACGACTTGAAGTGTCGCATTCCACAATCCAGAGACTGCTGGAGCGCTTCAATGAGACTGGAGCAGTCCAGGAAAGGCGTCACACGGGTCGACCCAGAGTAACGACAAGACAGCAAGACCGCTACCTTGCCCTCTCCGTCCTGAGGGAAAGGGCATCCACTGCGGTGACCTTGAGGGGTCAGCTGAGGGACGCAACAGGTGCTAACATCAGCTGCAGCACGGTGAGAAGACGGCTACATGAGGCAAACTTGAGGTCACGGAGACCGGCCGTCCGACCCGTGCTGTCACCGGTCAACAGAGTGCGCCGCATGACCTGGGCCAGGGAGCACGTGACCTGGACAAGGCAACAGTGGGCCCGGGTCTTGTTTTCGGATGAGTCCAGGTTCACCCTGACCTTTAACGATGGCCGGGCTCGGGTGTGGCGACGTCAAGGGGAGAGGTTCGCTGACGCCACTGTCCAAGAGCATAACCGGTACGGCGGCGGGTCGGTGATGGTGTGGGGTGGCATGAGCCGTGGTACCCGGACCCCCCTGCTCCCCATTGACGGCATCCTGAACGGGGTCCGGTACCGGGACGAGGTTCTGGCGGCCGTGGCACTGCCTGCGCTTGTGGACCTTGGTCAAGGCGCCATCTTCCAGGACGACAATGCACCTGCGCATCGAGCACGCCTTGTGACCGACTTCCTGGAGCAGCATGAAGTCGTCCGTATGGCCTGGCCAGCGTGCTCACCTGACTTGAACCCAATTGAACACCTCTGGGATGTGCTCGGGAGGCGCATCAGGGACAACCACCCCCCACCGGGCACCCTGGCCAGGCTGGTCGACATCCTGCAGATCGAGTGAGCGGCCATCCCTCAGGACACACTCCGTACCCATGTGGGGTCGATGCATCGGCGCTGTGAAGCATGCATCCAGGCTCGGGGCGGACACACGCGATATTGAAAACAGATTGGCCAAATCTGACACTTTCTGTTTTTTGAAAAGGGGGGGATGTTCCTTTAAATGCATGTGCTGTTCACTAATGGGTCATTGTGCTAATTTCTTTTTCCAAAACAGGTGTGGAAATGATGAAATAAAACATAGAATCAATTCTAAACATTGTCAATTATTTCAACTTAAAATTAGAGAGGAAGGAAGAAGTGGCCCTTAAATTATGATTAGGAGTATATATTGGAGTTTTCCTTTCATAATTTCAAAAAGTGACACCATGAACTACTTCTGGCAAAGTATAGTGTAACATTTTAATCATTGTGACGTCACAATCAACGATCCCCCCACCCCACCCCCTAAGCAGACTCCAGACGTAAAACTGCTTTTTGACTTACCCCTTTAACAATGGACACATTTGGTGCTTTCTTACTATTACAGGCTTAAAATATGTGCACGTTTGGTGTATTCTATCCATTACAAACTTGAAATATTTAGGAAAAAAGTTTTTTTCGTGAAATGTTATTGTTTTGCTTTAAGCAGGACAATAACAACAAAAAAGTAAACATACATAATATCAGCTCCTATATTTTCTGAAGCTCTAGCCCAGTAAACTTCATCTTTTGGTGTACTTTTAAGTTGTACCACAGAATGATTTTGATGGTAATACCTGAGTTGATAGTGATGTCATAATAAACAATTTATCTCCCGTACCACTTAAATGATGACGAGCTACATTCTTACTGGTTTTGTACAGCAAGAAGAGGAGAGGCATATATTGAAGAGCATGCACATTTTGGGACAGACATGTGGTGAGTTTGGTTTGTCAGATGTTTCATCACCTCAGATGATGTGCAGAGTCAAACACTGCCTACATTTCACTGTCTGAAACGTCAGACTCAGAGTCTGCCAATCCAAGGAAATCCATTTTACTTGCGGAATTCATGCAGCTATCTCCCTACATTCTCCACAGGCTACTGAGCACACCAGTCCATGTCGACGACAAGAACACCTTGATGTCTGGCAGTCAGTCTTGCAGCTGCATGTGATGATTTGGAGCAGGTATTCAAGCGCGACATCAATGTCTGTGTAGACTGGAAGCAGCAAACCATCCTTCCTTTCCCATCCCCAGTCGGCAGGATCCAGCGTGAAGGTTTCTTTGCTCCCCAGGTGTAGCCACTCCTGTACCTGAAAATGTGTCCTAAGGCTGTGGAACTTGGCAGCAGCAGATGTAGGAGGAAGCTTGTTTGGCTGCAAAAAGATGTGGAGCTGGAAAGTTTCTGAACATATTTCACATGACGAAGTGTATTCAGACTGTCGTCGTCTTTGCCACCATACAACATCACCAGAACCTTTTCCCCTGCTGAGATGATTTCGTCTCTGTCAGATGAGGAACCAAAGACATGTGCCTGTTTTTGGAATGCTGTGGAGTTTTTCACCTTTTTCAAGGGAAGACTCTTTCCGATGCCAAATAGACTGCTGGTTGTATCACAGCCTCCGATAGCATGCAAGAACAGAATGCTGTCACAAATGACCGGTCCAAGGGATCTTTGTACAGCATGAATGTCCCAAATTCGAGCCTCGTTCTTCGTGCTACTTGGCTTGAAGTACACTTGATGGTGCTCTGGTTTGACGTGAGCAAGGAGGAGCACTAGGAGGTCTGTGTCTTCACCAACTAAGACAACATCCCCTTCTTGGGCCTCTTGCAATGCTGTCTCCACAATCATGCAGTCAGCATCAGCCGGAGCTTGACGAGTGTTGAAACCATGTGATTGCAGTTGCTGCCAAGCATAGTAATGAACCGCTGCTTGTTGGATGGATTTCTCAGAAACCTTTCTTTTGAGTCACACAACAGCATATTTCCATCAAAAGAAACACATGTGCTTGCATTCCCTCCATGGCTCCTCCTCAAGTGTGCCACATCCTTGGTTGAAGGACCATGACTGTAGCCATCAAAGACGACAGTTCCTTTCTTGTACACTCTGATGACAAAGTCAATGTACATTTGTATCAGTTCACTGTACGATGAACCACGAGGCCATGGCCATCGATGCAGCAGAGAACTACCGTCTATGACGAAGCAGACATGGTCAGGGAGTTCAGCATTCACTTGTGCAGTGCTTGACCAGAGGTACTGGGCTACAACTGCTTTGTTGGCCTGTCTCAGAAGTCCTGACGAATCGAACAGGGCTGTTGGTACATTGCTCAGTTCAAATGAGAAAACTTCTGCTAGAACATCAGGCGTGAGCTCAGCAACTCTCACCAATCTCTGGAAAAGAAGAGCTGAATCAACATGCACAATGTTTATGTTCTCAGCCATTGAAGTGGGAGTTTTTGATGCCATTGAAACAACTTGTTCCTTCTTCTTGAATGAGACATCAAGCGCACTTTTGCCTGTCATGTTGTCTAGAATACGTGTTCCCACCTGCTTGGCTTGATCAACATTGACAGACAGCTCTGCTGTCCTCCCAGTAGCGAGACACTGCAGAGCACCCCTGTCGCTGAAAGGATTTCTGTCCTGAAGGTACTGCAGCATCGTTGCCGTGTCTTTGTGGTCACGGTCCTGTCTGGCCTTGCTTACATCTTTGTGTTGCGTGTGCTGTTCGCTGTCAGTCGAAAAGGAAACGGCTGTTAGACACTGCATAGCTGAACTGATCTCGGCACAGGCAGGCATTCCAAGGAGCCAAACAAGACGTTCCAGTTCTCCCATGCCAGACCCACGGGTCAGACCTCCAACACTCTTTAGGCTTCTCATCAGAACTTGCTCTATCACAAGGTCAGTCGAAAGTCCGGCCCAAAACCGATTGCTTCTTCGGCAGACATGGTGACCTTTGCAGAAGTGTTCATACACATCAGGGTGGGCATCTTTGAGCTTCAACATTTCCTGCAGGTAAAGTCTAGCTGACTTTGTGTAGTTGTTGTGGCCTGCCGCGGCAAGGTATGGAAGCATGTCTCTGACAGATTCCAGATGAAGCTCAAACATGCCCATCCTTTCGGCTTTGATGGATTTCCTCAGAATGTCGATCAAATCCATGTACTGCAGCCACATTCGTGCAGTTCTACAATTTAACAGGTGCCTGAACAAAAAAAATTTCATCAGAAAAGCGTTCAATCAGCTTCTTCTTCATGGTCTGTGCTGTGTAGGCCTCAAAACCTGTGCCTTCCAGACTGTTGCTCATCATCTGAACAAGATCTGGCACTGTAATTTTGTCTCTGTCGGCCTCTTGAAGATACCCAACAACACTGTCAAATGCTTCAGATCTTGCTGTATCTGCAATTCTTTGAGAGCATGGTTTCTTTTTGGGGGGTTCATTGTCGGAAAACATCATTGGAATTGACAGTTTGGACCGGAAATTTGAGTAGCACACAACATGGTAGACAACTTCCTGAGCTACACAATCCTTTATATACTCAAGTCGGGCTCTAACCTGCCTCCCCCATGAATCCGATCGACTGGTGCAATACTGCTGCACTGTCTCCTGAAACTGCAAGGTGCGCACGAGCATCAGCTGTCCTGGGTTTCCTTTTCCAGTCCGCTTTTTCAGGGTCTTTTCCCCCTTGCCACAAAACAGACAGGTAGTTGTGTGGTCTACCTCCATCTGAACACTTCGTCTTTTCCTTGGCGAAACGTGCGGGCTGTCTTTTAGCTTTAGTTTTGCACTGATCACCTTGGGATTGGTGTAGGAGCAGCGGCATGTTCGATGAACAAATTGTCCGTCATGTGCAGTAATGCCATCCTCAAGCTGCTCACTCACTTTATTGATTCTGTTACATCCTTTCTGAGTCAGTTTCACTTTTTCCTTTGCATCAGTGAGGGCCTGCCCACACAGGATGCATTTCTGCTCACCTTCAACCTGCCAACACAGTAGAAGATTGGGCCGTTTGAACAACACATTTCAAAGCGTTTTCTTCTACGAAAATGTGGTAACTCCGAATACTGAGGACCGTACTAATAATTAATTTGTCAGCAATAATCATCAACAATCAAGCATGTTGTTTCCTTTAAAAGGCCAAAAAGGAAAACAGAAAACACTTCTTATCAGCTTTTCAATAAAATCGTCTTCAGGAAACAACAAATATAAAATGTAAAAAGAAAACTCATTTCTAGCAAATTTCCATTCAAGGGTAAAATAATAAGTTAAGCACGTTATATTAGCTTCATTTTAACTTGAGGTAAACGAGAAATCTTTCTCTAAAACAACAGTTTACTGCTCCGAAAAGAAATAGTCACACGTTTTCCACAATCGGCGCGCCATACGTAACTAAAGTATCAAAGGCGAAGAGGCGACTTGGCGCACTGGCGCCGCAGAAAACGCTGTCGTTGATAACAAAGACTCAAAGAAGGCAAAGTAGACTATACTTTGCATGTGCACAGAACGTACGTTCACCGGGCAAGTGATAAAATCGACGTTCAAACCAGTTTCCAGTTGTGGCACGTGTTCGACTCGACTTGTGAGACCGGCGAAGATAAGCGAACACTGAACATCATGCTGCAAATCACTCCAAGCTTCTTCCTGCATCGTATAACACAAAAGTGGTGACTAATCTATTACCAGCTTAATGTTCAACTAAGAATAATGTGTACTTACTTGCTCATTGAACTCCGCAGATGATGTAGAAGGAAAATTCTCAGAGAAAGCAGCCATTGTTGTTTTGGTTCGCGGTCAAGGTCAAAGCTCATTCGCGCAGTGTCCGGTATGGCGCGCTGAACGTGATTAAAGTCGAGGCGGCGCAAAAAAATTACATATAAAAAAATTCTTTGTGCAAAATCCCCCCAGTTTATTTTGGTAAACTTTGTAAAAAGTGATTTAGGTGACACCAGAGCTGAAGATTCCACAAAATAAACTTTTTAGCTCACAAAATGACCTTTAAAATTCTCAGCTTCAACTACATCGTATAAACCTTGATCCGGGACAGAAAAATGTCAAGCACAAATCTGACGTCTCCACCAGAAGTAAACGTGACGTCAAAACTGCTGTTCCTACACATTCCAGATCTAAGACCAATGTTCTCCCACGTGTCCTCATCATCCATGACTCCGTCGTAAATAACGTGGACGGCAAGAGACTAGGTTCGTCCTACGGTTTCCAGGTGGCGACGAGGAAGATACGTACCATCGAAGAGTGTAAAAGAGCTATTGAAAAATCTAAAGAAGAGCTGACACCTGAACCTGACTGCGTTGTTTTACACGTGTGGATAACATATAAAATCAAAGGAGCCAAAAGAATGTAGTTCAAATCTAGACGTCTGTGTAAAAACTGTTAACACCCAATACCCAAAAGCCAAGGTAGTGTTAAGTCAGGTCGCTCCTGGAAGAAACAAGCACCTAAATGTGGAAAGGGAGCTCCTTAATGCCCTGACGAAAGAGAGACTCCTCAACGCACCGAATGTAGACCACATCAGCCACAATAATCTGCAAACTAGCAGCTACAACCAAGTCAGCCAGGACGACGTACATCCAACCACCAGAGGGGTGAGCGTTCTGGCTAGAAACATAGGGAGGCATATCCATCAACTTTTTTGGGAAAAACCGAGGAGGAAATCAACCCATCAACGCCATCAATCAAGACCCGGCTTTCAACCTCCGTTTTTCTTCCCGCCTTTGTCATTTTAGATTCAGCCCCGATCCAGTTCCTCTCTGTTCAGTACCCAACTACATAGTTTTACTTTTTAAAAATTTTTTTTTAATTTTTATTTTTTTATTTTTGCTTGTTTGCTTACTTATGATATGTATAAATTTTACTTGTCCGTTAAATGAATATCTAAATGTACGATACTGTTCCAAACGTATTCAACCGTTCTTCATGAAGAAGTGTGTGGTCAGTGATATTAACGTTGTTCAGTGGAACACACGTTCCATTGTTAAAAACATTTCCTATTTGAGTAACTATCTATCTTCTAGAAACATCCAAGTCTTGCTTCTACAATCGCTGAATACCACCAAAACCAATATACCTAAAATATCGGGATTTTATTATCCAACAGTATATGACTAACAATGACGGTGGCCGGATACAAACAGCTATATAATTTATGTTCGTGCAGAATTAAATTACAGCGAAAGAACATCGCCAGTACCAAAGTCGTCCGCATCTATTTCATCATGTGCAATCATTATAAAATTTTCTTCATCACTAGTTCTGTATATGGCCTCTATTTATCTACCAAGAGGTCCCGATTCTGTGAATACCGACTGGCTGAAACAGTTTCAAGATCAAGGAGACAAGTGGATTATAGGTGGTGATTTTAATGCACATGCCCCATTTTGGGACAAGAATTGTAAAATCATAACCAGCAATAGGTTGATTGACAATATTGTAGATTCCAATTTATACTTACTTAACAACGGACACGTTACCCGTGTCCCTGATATACCAACCCACAGACCCACAGCTATCGACCTCACTTTAATATCTCCATCGCTAGCACCAAATGCCATATGGCAAACAGAGGATGACTTGTTAGGATCATATCATATCCCTATACTTCTTACCCTAAAGCTTACTACTGAAATAGACGCAATGCCACAAGATAGTTTACCCAAATTCAGTTATAGATACGCAGACTGGACCAGTTTTAAAGCTATCCTACAAAAGACAAGAACAGATCTATCTGAAACAATGACCTTAAACGACATGTACGCAGATTTCTGCAACTCACTCATAAAGGCTGCAAAAATTTTCAATTCCAGAGCTTAAAGTGTCAAAAACAGGAAAACATTATGGAAACGTCTGGTGGAATAAAGAATGTGAAAAGGTCGTCAACGAAAAGAAAGAAAAATACAAAAAATGTCTAGCAAATAAGTCACCTGAAAAGCATACAGCGATGAAAAATGCCAATATAAACTGTAACAGAATCATTGAACAAGCTAAAGAACAATATTGGATATCTTTTTGTACATGTGAAGTAAGTGACCACAAAGATATGCAAAAGATTTGGGAAAAACTGAAAACAATGAAAAATGGGATCAAGTTGCCATCAATTCCAGTAAAGCTAAAAAATAACACTTTACCTAGCTCACAGGAAAAAGCAGAAGCTTTTGCAAACATGTTTGCTGAGGTCTGTCGAGAAGACGGACTTCCTGCCTCTAGCCGAAATTATAGGATACAGGAAGAAAAGACCGACGCATACGAAGATCCTACCCCAGATAATACGCATTACGTAAATGCACCAATCACACTCCAAGAACTAAAAGATGCCATTAAATCAATTCCAAATAAAAAGACATCAGTAGGATTTGATGGAATTTCAAATGAGATGCTGAAAAATTTACCAGAAAAATTTTTAATCTTGCTACACAATATGTTTAAAAAATGCTGGAACAGCGGCAAACTTCCAAACTACTGGAAACAAACAATAGTGGTTCCTGTTCTAAAACAAGGTAAATGTAATACTGACTTGAAAAACTATAGGCCAATTGCAATAACATCGCACGTATGTAAACTGATGGAGAAAATGATTTTAAAGAGATTGATGCATTAGCCTATTGTGAAAAGAATAAAATATTACCAGTGAATCAGGCAGGATTTAGAAAAGGCAGGTCACCAGTCGAACTCCTAACAAAGTTAACCACAAATATAAAACAACAATTTGCTAGACGTCAATGTGTTTTAGCTACATTTTTTGATATAACTAAAGCATGATTATGACCAAGTATGGCACTCCCGATTATTACTCAAATTGAAAAGTATTGGGCTGACAGGTCACATTTTTGACTATGTCAAAAGTTTCTTAGAAAACCGAGTATTTCAAACAAGGATTGAAAATGTGTATTCCGCAAAACGAATTCTTCAAATGGATATCCTTCAGGGATCAGTTATTGCTCCCCTTCTCTTCATGATATTATTGCATGACTTACCCAGTAAAATTTCTAAACAGGTAGTTTTAGCTCAATATGCTGACGATTTATGCATGTGGATGCCGGTTAACATGAGAAGAAAAACTCCTTTGCGCTTTATTAATTATACACGTAAATGTTATCAATTAGAGCTTGATAAAATAGCACGATACATGGTAGACAATGGACTGCATCTATCCGTGGAAAAAACAAAGATAGTTTTATTTAACAGTGGAACTAACCCATCAAATATTCCCACTTTCAAACTGGGAGATACTCTTCCTCAGTATAACGAGTCGATTAAATTCTTAGGAGTTTTCCTTAACGCGAAATT
>JAPXFY010000018.1:20096043-20098543 GCA_030674185.1 Monoplex corrugatus | reverse complement strand
TATATATATACATATATATAAACACATGTATATATACGCACACATTCTACATCCACGCACACACACACACACAGACACGCATATATATGCACACACCCTACATCCACCCACGCGTGCACACCCACAGACACACACCTTTCATCCACGCACGCGTGCACACGACACGCGTGCACATGCATAAACACAAACACACCCTACATTCACGCACGGATACACACGCGAAAACACACACACACAACTTACATCCACGCACGCGTGCACACGCACACACATATTGTATATCAATGCACGCGTGCACACACATATACACACACGTGCATTTGCACACGTATACATACACACCCTACATCCACACACGAGTGCACACGAATGTACATGCACACATCTTACATCCACGCACGCGCGCACGCGCACATTCACACACACATCCTATATCCATGCGCGCGTGCACAAGCATATACACGAACACACCCTACATCCACGCACACGTGCACATACATATACACGCACACACCCTACATCCACGCACGCGTGCACACGCACATACACGCACACATTCCACATCCACAAACGCGTGCACACGCATATACACATACACATTACATCCACGCACGCGTGCACACGCATATACACACACACCCTACATCCATGCACGCGTGCACACGCATATCATCATCATCATCAGGTGCCCTGCCGCATGGCGTTGCCGATCATGGACTTCCATCTGCCTCTATCTCTCGTTGCCACTAGCATCTCCCCCACCCTCCTCGTCCCCAGCCACCCCGCAAGTCCGTCCAACATTTTCTCCCTGGCTCTACCTGGTGCTCTCTTTCCTCCAGCTTTCCCGTTGTGACCAGGTGCTCCAAATCCCCCTTCCTCATAAAATGGCCTATAAATGTTGCCTGTCTTTTCCTAATCTTCCTTGTGAGTGATCTACTTGTGTCTGCCTCCATCAAGACTGTCTCGTTTGTTTTCTTTGCTGTCCATGGAACCCTCAACATTCTTCTTCGAAACCACATCTCAGCTGCCCCAATCTTGTTCTGGCTTTGTTTGTTGACTGTCCACGCCTAGCATCCGTACAACAGTATTGGTTCTATATAACATTCAAGAACTCTCTTCCTGATGTTAATTGATAGGCATTTGTTGGCAAGAATGCTTGTCATCTTCTTGAATGCTGTTTTGGCTTGGCCGATTCTGCCAGCTATTTCTGATGTGCATCTGCCGTCTGATGAAATGATCGTTCCCAGGTATTTGAATTTATCAACCTGTGTCAAGGTTGTGCCATTTGCTGTTTTTTGCATGAGGGGATTTCATGTTTTTTACTGATCACCATATACACGCAAATATTCTACATCCACGCACGTGTGCACAAGCACACGCATATATGCACACACCCATACATTTTGTCACTTTCAGAATATTTTGGCATGTGTTGCTTGTAATCATTCAAAATGTACTGCCTGTAATCATTTGGAACAGATCATGCTGTGTGCTGTTCACATATCCCTTCATGGCCTTTGACATGGATAAATGATCCATCCATCTATCCATCCATTCAACCTCTACACTGATTGATTGATTGATTGGTTTGGTTCAGTTTTTACGTCGATACCCACCTCAGGTGATATGGCTGACGGGGATAACCATCCCAGGGAAGTGGGGGAAGGGGGACTTAGTAAGAATGACAGACATAGTGGACCATGACATTGTTGGTATTTCATATGGAAGTAGACCTACTGCAAACTAGGAAACAATAGACCTACTGCAAACTAGGAAACAATGTGTTTTATAGCTTTCAAAACATTTGTGGTGCTGGTCAGAAGATTTGAGCAACACCCTCAACGACGCATCTGTGAAGTCGTTGAGACTCAACTGTGTGGTCCCAGTCTTCCCAATGAGCCCATAGCACGCCCAACTCTGGGTAGGAGCCGGACAGAACCGGAAAAAATCCCACACTGATTTTTAAAGGGACTGATGGGGATTCGAACCCAATACCTTTCAGTCGGTAGCCCATAGCGCTAACCACTACACCACGGTGACTGGTTACTGACGGGACAATTACTTTCCTGCTCCTGACGACGCCACACGGTGGCCATTTCGCAAGGAAAAAGGGAACTGACGGGACAATTACTTTCCTGCTCCTGACGACGCCACACGGCAGCCATTTCGCAAGGCAAAAGGGAAGTGCTGTGTGGCCTGTTCCTCATCACACATTTGTGTGTCGTTGTAGGTATTGAAGTTTTGAACGCCGACACAATCCAACACTTTACAGAAACCTTCACCCCCCTCCCCCTCCCCCTCTAACATTCCATGCACGGCATTGAAGCCTTCGATGTCAACCTATCAGCGCTTCCTACGTCATCATCGTCATCGTCAACATCATCATCACTGTCGTCGTCGTCGCCGTCCTCATCATCATCATCGTTATCATCATCATCGTCGTCGTCATCATCATCGTTGTCATCATCACCATCATCACAACCACCACCACCACCACCAT
>JAPXFY010000018.1:20018543-20088543 GCA_030674185.1 Monoplex corrugatus | reverse complement strand
ATGAAAAGACAGGCAACATTTGTAGGCCATTTTACGAGGAAAGGGGAATTTGAGCACCTGGTCACAACAGGAAAGCTGGAGGGAAAGAGAGCACCAGGTAGACCCAGGGAGAAAATATCGGACGGATTTGCACGGTGGCTGAGGACAGAGAGGGTGGAAGATGTGCTTGCGGCAACAAGGGATAGATACATATGGAGGGCCATGATCGCCAACGCCATGCGGCAGGGCACTTGATAATGATGATGATGATGATGATGATGATGATGATGATATGATGATGATGACAAACGACTTGTTTCCGCTACAATAACTTCTTGCCTGCGCTATAGGAATTTTGTGTAAGCTCGCTTGCCAACAGACCAGATTTGTCGATTTCAGTTTCAGTTTCTCAAGACGACGTCCCCGCGCTGGGAACGAATTCCATATGCACCACCGTCACAGGTGCCATGTGTATGGTAACCACGACACAAGCCTTAAGCCTGAACATAAGCCCATGAGCTGGACAGGTCCTGAGGCCCTACCTAGACTATGTTTTACGTAGTTTACATTTTCATACCGGTATTTTATCAACCTACCACTGGAATATTCTTGGTTACATGTAAATGACATGCGTATCTGTGTATCTTACCTTCAGAAAAGGAACACATATATAAAATAAATAAATAATTAATTAAAAGTCTGAATCACAACACAATTAGCTATTCTGTACAAACTCGTCTCACGTGACAGACCCCCCACTCCCCCCAGTCAATGCACAAATGCTCAGCTGTCTATCAACTAGGTGAAGACAATATTTTCTTAATCATAGATAGGTATATAAGTAAGTGAGTAAGTACATAAGTAAGTAAGCAAGTAAGCGAGAAGCAACTAAGCAAGTAAGTAAGTAAGTAGGTAGGTAGGTAAGTAAGTAAAAAGTAAGTACGTAAGTAAGTAAGTGAATAAGAAGTAAGTAGGCGAATAAACAAATAAAATTTAAGGGGGTATGTAGATAAATTTCAAAGTATGCACAAAAGAAAGCTTAATCACAAAGAAACATTACTCGAAGAGATCCACTGGTTACCAATCAAATCTGGCTGCTAGTGTAAATTTACAAGCCTTGCATGTCGCCATTTAGATGGAACTTCAACACCGTATCTTTTAGAACGCCTCTGTACATGTCAGTATCATCCTGTCATTCTCAAAACACGTGGGCTGGCTGGTTCTTTCTATAGAGCTGCGAACTTAATGATCTGATACCTCGAGTTCAGTCCCAGCCTGCAACATTAAAATCTGGCCTGTCTGCTGCCCATCTTAATGTTTCCATCATTCTGGTGGTGTCAGCTCACTGCTTCATGGGTCCCTTCTCCCCGTCCCCTCCTCTCACTATTTCAAAACCTTGTCAGTACATACGGTTTTGTGCAGGCTCGGGGAGTCTGCCAGATAATTGCTGGCAGATTTGGATGGAGCATATATGGAACTGTCCGAGTGCAACGACTCCCTCTTTGTCTGTCTGTCTCAAATCAAAAAATTCTGACGGTGCTGAGCAACGTGTTTGGAACTCACTATCGTCTGAACTTAATCATAAAATGTCATTAAGTTATTTTTAACCAATCCAGTCAACTGATATTTGTCACGAAATGTCACTTGTTTTTTTTGTGTCTGTGTGTATGTGTTTTTTTAATTTGATATTGAATGATTTATTTTACATTTCTCTAATCAAGAACGCTGTGTCAGACTTTGTGTTATAAACACTGAGACTGGTATTGCATGTCCTTGTTGTTATATTTGACATCTAAAACATCACTCAAAGTTATGTAGCCTGGTCACTAACTACCATTTATCACATGATGTGCCAGGTTGGTGCAGTGGAAGGGCTCCTGCTTTCCAGTCTTACTGCATAGGCTCGATTCCGCAGAAATCCTTGTACGCGTAGCTTCCAATCTACCAAACAAAATGGGCATCTGGCTTTTTTAATGGTTAGGGAAGATAAAGTACCTTATATTTATGGGCTATAGTTTGAAACCCAGTGGGTACCTGGCCCTATTTGTGGTTGGGGAAGATAAAGCGACCAAATGTGTGTCGTCTCCAGTTTACCAAACTTAATGGGTACCTGGCCCCTTTATGTCCCTGACATTGACCAATTCGCCCCAAATTATCACCACGAGGATTTAAAAAAAAAAGAAAAAGAAAAGAAACAAGCCTATATGCAAATCCATAAACACAATTAAAGAACACAAACACATACATAAAAACCGGCCTATAGTACGTGAATATTGCTTCCTTATGAGTGTGGGTCTCCAGTTTGCCAAACTGAACGTATAAAGCAGATATTGTTATTGTTGTTTAAAACCCAGCCGACTGCGTAGAGCCATATCAGGGCTATAACCGCCTCAAAACATACACAACTTTAACAGGAAAAAAAAAACAGAAAAGAAAATTAAGTACGCATATCAATGCATTCGCGCACACAATCTAAAGACATGTCCCTGGCGTTAATCATTCCGTCCAATTTATCGCACAGGGTATTTAAAAAAAACACCTGAATACACATTTAAGGATACCTAAGGACACCAAAACATATATAAAAACGGGTATATATTACCTAAAATTGCTTCCGCATATCTCACCTCCCTTGAGCCAAAAATGCACTTTATACATATACTTAATTATCAATCCTAAGAGAAAATACGTAAGCTTTTATCGAACACATACAGGTGAATGGACCAGCAAGGCAGATAATGACAGGAAGAAATGACAGAAAGCAAAGGAACAAGGCAGAAACAAAGACAGTGACAGAAAAGAGGGAATTTCTACCACAGAATTCTCAGAAGGTGGGGATACTATTTATACTGAAAGAGTCCCTGGCATCCCCACGGGGGGATGAAGGAGATAGGTACTGCCGTCCTAACGCTGGTCCCAGGAATGATGGGAGCCTCTACCACCTCATCTACCCTAAGTGTCAGGACTATAAGACAACCTGTTTATCTGTTTATGACTGACACAACTGACAGGTCTGAAATACACAGAACATCTAAAACAAACTATGTACAGAAAACATAACATTCTGTTTATACGTATGTATACGTTCATCTCGTATGACCGAACACCCTTGACATATGCTCTTGTTCAATTCAGATTTGAGGTCATTGATAATTACTGCATATTCACGGAGATTTTAGATACCCTGGTGTATATATTGTATGTCCTCTATAGATACAGATGTTATAGATGTTCCGACAAAAACCAAATCATGCCAAGCTTACGTCGTCCAGCACTGAAAGATCTCCATCAAAAACCAATACCCACTAATTCCAAAGACAGGCAATTGTATTGAAGCCAGTCATGATGATGGCCTCAAAGAAAAATGGACAATCTACATGTAAAGCTTTTCTACTCTTCTCTATTCGGGGTGTGGTGTTCTGAGTTTGTTCAAGAGGGAATCATCGTACGCGGACATTTCCGTATGCGTTCAGCCCAGTAATTATCTGGCAGACTCCCTGAGCCTGTGCAAAACCCTACACGCTAGCACAAGATCGTGGTATGGGAAGGGGTGGGGGGCTGGGGGCTGAGGGGGGAAGGGACTTATGAAACACTAAGCTGACACAACCAGGATGATGGAAACATTAAGAAGAGCAGCGAACAGACCAGTTTTTAATATTGCCAGCTGGAAGTGAACTCCAGACATCATATCTGGGGTCCACGACACAATCAAAAGAACCAGTCAGCCCACCTGCAGTATGAAAAACTGGCCTGTTCACTAAATCCAAAACAAGTGCCACTGCCCGCGTTCAAACAAAAACTTGGAAGACGTACCTTTTGTCCAGCAATGGTTTCCCTCTTTATGTGCTCATCCCTTCATCTCATTCTCCTCCTGGCTTCCCCCTCCCAGTAAGCATGTACTCTGTGTTCTTATGTGTGTTGTCATTGTGAGGGAAAATTTTACTGAATGATGAGAGTGTGTGCCTTGATCTGATTTATACCTTATCGTCATCATCATCATCATCACTGTCATCATCATCATTACAATTATTATTGTTATTACCATTATCATTATTCATCATCATCAGGTGCCCTGCCGCATGGCGTTGGCGACCATGGACTTCCAACCATCTCCATTATCATTATTATCAGTCTTATTTTTATTCGTGTTATCATTATCACTATTGTTCTTATAATTATCAGTATCATTATTATTAGTAGTAGTGTCATTAGTATTATAATTATTATTGTATTGTTATTATTATTGTTGTTGTTGTCATTATTAATCATTATCGTCATATTTGTTATCATCATCATCGTCGTCGTCATCATCATCATCATCATCATCATTATTATCATTACTATTATTGTTATTATCATTATCATTGTCATTATCTATTGTCATCATCATCATCGTGGTTACCATTATCGTCGTCATCATTACGTTATCATTATCATAATTAAAAACAAAAACAATAATCATAATAATAATAATGATCATAATACTTATAACAACAACAATAATACTAACGATGATAATGTAATGATGATGCTATTTATTATTATCATTATCATTATCATTATGTGACGGACTGATTTAGCCAATGACTGGCACTTATCAACGCCACCATTTTGTTATCAATGCCACCCTTTTCTTATCATTACCATTTTTTTCTTATCAATGTCCCTTTTAAACACTACACTTTTCTTTTCAACGCCAAACTTTCTTTTCGATGACACCCTTTTCTTCTCACTGCCACCCTTTTCTTATCATTGCCACCCGTTTTATCATTGCCACCCGTTTTATCATTGCCACCCTTTTCTTCTCATTGCCACTCTTTTCTTATCATTGCCACCCGTTTTATCATTGCCACCCTTTTCTTCTCATTGCCACTCTTTTCTTATCATTGCCACCCGTTTTATCATTGCCACTCTTTTCTTCTCATTGCCACTCTTTTCTTATCATTGCCACCCTTTTCTTATCACTGCCGCATTTTCTTATCACTGCCGCATTTTCTTATCACTGCCGCCCTTTTCTTATCACTGCCGCACTTTTCTTATCACTGCCGCATTTTCTTATCAATACCGCCCTTTTCTTATCATTACCGCCCTTTTCTTATCACTGCCGCCCTTTTCTTATTACTGCCGCCCTTTTCTTATCACTGCCGCCCTTTTCTTATCAATACCGCCCTTTTCTTATCACTGCCGCCCTTTTCTTATCACTGCCGCCCTTTTCTTATCATGCCGCCCTTTTCTTATCACTGCCGCCCTTTTCTTATCATGCCGCCCTTTTCTTATCACTGCCGCCCTTTTCTTATCACTGCCGCCCTTTTCTTATCATGCCGCCCTTTTCTTATCACTGCCGCCCTTTTCTTATCAATACCGCCCTTTTCTTATCACTGCGCCCTTTTCTTATCACTGCCGCCCTTTTCTTATCACTGCCGCCCTTTTCTTATCACTGCCGCTTTTCTTATCACTGCCGCCCCTTTTCTTATCACTGCCGCCCTTTTCTTATCACTGCCGCCCTTTTCTTATCAATACCGCCCTTTTCTTATCACTGCCGCCCTTTTCTTATCACTGCCGCATTTTCTTATCACTGCCGCCCTTTTCTTATCACTACCGCCCTTTTCTTATCACTGCCGCCCTTTTCTTATCACTGCCGCATTTTCTTATCAATACCGCCCTTTTCTTATCAATACCGCCCTTTTCTTATCACTGCCGCCCTTTTCTTATCACTGCTGCATTTTCTTATCACTGCCGCCCTTTTCTTATCAATACCGCCCTTTTCTTATCACTGCCGCATTTCCTTATCAATACCGCCCTTTTCTTATCACTGCCGCACTTTTCTTATCACTGCCGCCCTTTTCTTATCACTGCCGCCCTTTTCTTATCACTGCCGCCCTTTTCTTATCACTGCCGCCCTTTTCTTATCACTGCCGCCCTTTTCTTATCAATACCGCCCTTTTCTTATCATTGCCACCCTTTTCTTATCACTGCCACCCTTTTCTTTCACTGCCACCCTTTTCAAATTCAGATTTGATGTCAGTGATAATTACTGCACATTCACGGAGATTTTAGATATCCTGGTGTAGATATTGTATGTCCTCTATAGATACAGATGTTATAGATATTCCGACAAAACCCAAATCATGCCAAGCTTACGTCGTCCAGCACTGAAAGATCTCCATCAAAAACAAACACCCACTAATTCCAAAGACAGGCAATTGTATTGAAGCCAGTCATGATGATGGCTTTAAAGAAAAATGGACAATCTACATGTAAAGCTTTTCTACTCTTCTCTATTCGGGGTGTGGAGTTCTGAGTTTGTTCAAGAGGGAATCATTGCACGCGGACAGTTCCGTATGCGTTCAACCCAGGAATTATCTGGCAGACTCCCTGAGCCTATGCAAAACCCTACACGCTAGCACAAGATCATGGTATAGGAAAGGGTGGGGGGCTGGGGGCTGAGGGGAAGGGACATATGAAACACTAAGCTGACACCACCAGGATAATGGAAACATTAAGAAGAGCAGCGAACAGGCCTGTTCTTATTGTTGTGGGCTGGAAGTGAACTCCAGACATCATATCTGGAGTGCACGGCACAATTAAAAGAACCAATCAGCCCACCTGCAGTATGAAAAACTGGCCTGTTCACTAAATCCAAAACAAGTGTGACCGCCCGTGTTCAAACAAAAACAGGAACCAGAAAAACAAGAAAAAAGAATAAGAAAAGTATATGATACAACCAGACAAGACAGGCGCACATCTTCGGCCAACTGGCTTTTGTCAAGCGTAAGATCACAAACGAACAAACACCAGATACAAAAATGAGGAGAAAAAGACTGAAACTTCCGTGCTGCCTGTCTTAGTGCTTGAATCATTCTACTGGTGTCAGCGTAGTGCTTCATTGGTGCCTCTCCCCTCCCTCCTTTCTATTTCAACAGCTTGGCAGCTCATACGGTTTTGCACAGGTTCAGGGACATTTGCTGGCAAATTTGGGTGCCGCACATATGGATATGTCCGAGCGTGATGTAGCCCTCTGGAACAAACCCCAGTCTCTCTGTATGGGATTCAAACGTAGAGAGATGACCTGTAGCTAAAATAACCGACTTTTGACTCTCTGACTCCCGCACCCTATCCACCAACTGCACAAACTTAAACGCTTTGATTCCGTTACCCTATCCACCAGCTTCCTGCTATAATCCGATACGTTATTGTTGTTACTGAAATGATATACCTTTATTGTTTAGAGGAGGGTGGATGGTTTTATTTCCTTGCATATAAGTACTTATCTTCTACTTCGTGTTTGACAACTTTGCAGGATCCATTCACCAAAAACAAATCAATCAGTAAATACTTCTGTCTTTTTCTCGATACTCTTTATCATTAATAGTACTGCACCTATTTATCTTTGTGACCACCTTCGAATGCACACCCCTGCCCGACCTCTCCGTTCTGATTTTGACACAACTTGTTTATATAAATTCCTCGATACTAATGTTCCACAGTCCGTCACCATTCTCTTTCAGTGTCTGGTCCATACAACTGAAAACAGCTTCCCCTATGTCTTCAATAATCCCATACTCTGTCTTCCTTGAAGTCTAACGTTGAAGTGTAACCTGGAAGACGTACCTTTTGTCCAGCAATGGTTTCCCCCTTTATGTGCTCATCCCTTCATCTCACTCTCCTCCTGGCTTCCCCCTCCCAGTAAGCATGTGCTTTGTGTTCTTTAGTGTGTTGTCATTGTGAGTGAAAGTTTTACTGAATGATAAGAGTGTGTGCCTTGATCTGATTTATATATCAAGATTTATTACCTTATCATCATCATCATCATCATCATCATCATCATCATCATCACATCATCATCATTACCATTAGTATTGTTATTACCATTATTATTATTATCAGTCTTGTTTGATTCGTGTGATCATTATCATTATCACTATTATCAATATTATTCTCATAATTATCAGCATCATCGTTAGTAGTAGTAGTGTCATTATTATTATTACTATTGTTGTTGTTATATTGTTATTATTATTGTTGTCATTATTGATTACTATCGTCGCTATTTGTTATCATCATCGTCGTCGTCATCATCATTATTATTGTTATTATTATTATCATTATTACTATTATTGTTATTGTCATTATTATTCTTATTATTGTTATTATTATTGTTATTATTATTATTTTTGTCATTATTTATTGTCATCATCATCATCATGGTTGTCATTATCGTCGTCATCATTACATTATCATGAATAATAATAATAATGATAATAATAATAATAATAATAATAATAACAACAACAACAACAATAATAATGATGATGATGTGATGATGATGATGATGATGATACTATTCATTATCATTATTATCATTGTTATTGTTATTATGTGACAGACTGATTTAGCCAATGACTGGCACTGTGTGGCAGGTTGCAAAGCCCCTTACTGGGCAGTGAGTGCCAGCATCAGTGTGGACAGTGCAACAACAGTGAGGTGTGCGACAAGGTCACCGGTCACTGCTCCCACTGTTCTCCAGGATGGACACTGCCCTTGTGCAGTCAAGGTACAATAGGGTTGTGGGTCCTTCAAGGCTGAACATGATGTTAGGACAATTTGTTGGTGTGTTGGCTGGCTTGTTCGGCTGGTTGGTTTGGTTTGGTTTATTGGGCTTTTTAACATTTATCTGCTTGTTTGTGTTGATCGCGTTTTCTTGTAAAAATGGATTTTCGAGTTACTATAACTGGGAAGAGCTCGTCGCTGCAGTACAGTGTCACCCCTTTCTTATCAATGCAATCATTTTCTTATCATTGCCATCTTTTCCCTATCATTTCCACCCTTTCCTTATCACTGCCACCCTTTTCTTATCACTGCCACCCCTTTCTTATCATTTCCATCCTTTTCTTATCACTGCCACCCATTTCTTATCACTGCCACCCATTTCTTATCACTGCCACCCTTTTCTTATCACTGCCGCCCTTTTCTTATCATTTCCATCCTTTTCTTATCACTGCCACCCATTTCTTATCACTGCCGCCCTTTTCTTATCATTTCCATCCTTTTCTTATCACTGCCACCCATTTCTTATCACTGCCACCCTTTTCTTATCATTGCCACCCCTTTCTTATCATTTCCATCCTTTTCTTATCACTGCCACCCATTTCTTATCATTGCCACCCTTTTCTTATCATTGCCACCCCTTTCTTATCATTTCCACCCTTTCTTATCATTGTCACCCATTTCTTATCATTGCCACCCTTTTCTTATGATTGCCATCCCTTTCTTATCATTGCCACCCCTTTCGTATCATTGTCACCCTTCCCTTATCATTGCCACCATTTCTTATCATTGCCACCTTCCTTATCATTGTCACCCTTTCTTATCATTGCCACCCCTTTCGTATCATTGTCATCCTTCCCTTACCATTGCCACCCTTTCTTATCATTGCCACCTTCCTTATCATTGTCACCCTTTCCTTATCATTGCCACCCTTTCTTATCATTGCCACCTTCCTTATTGTCACCCTTTCCTTATCATTGCCACCCTTTCTTATCATTGTCACCCTTTCCTTATCATTGCCACCCTTTCTTATCATTGTCACCTTCCTTATCATTGCCACCCTTTTCTTATCATTGCCACCCCTTTCGTATCATTGTCACCCTTTCCTTATCATTGCACCCTTTCTTATCATTGCCACCTTCCTTATCATTGATACCCTTTTCTTATCATTGCCACCTCTTTCTTATCATTGCCACCCTTTCGTATCATTGCCACCACTTTCTTATCACTTCCACCCTTTTCTTAGGAATGTCCCATTTCTTTTAAACGCTACACTTTTCTTTTCAACGCCATCCTTTCCTTTCAATACCACCCTTTTGTTTTCACCGTCATCCTTTTCTTTTCAATACCACCCTTTTCTTTTCAAATACCATCGTTTTCTTTTTAATACCACCCTTTTTTTTCAACCATGTTTCTTTTCAATACACCTTTCTTTTCAAATACATCTTTTTTTCAATACCACCCTTTTCTTTTCAAATACCATCGTTTTTCTTTAATTAAACCACCCTTTTATTCTTTTCAATGCCATCGTTTTGTTTTAAATTCCACCCTTTTTTTTCAATACCATCGTTTTCATTTTTAATACCACCCTTTTCTCAAACTTTTCATTTTAATCACCCCCAATACCACGTTTTCTTTTTAATACCACCCTTTTCTTTTCAATACCATCGTTTTCTTTTTAATACCACCCTTTTTTCATCCATCGTTTTCTTTAATACCATCGTTTTTTCAATCCATGTTTTTTTAATACCACCCTTTTTCCTTTTCAATACCATCGTTTCTTTTTAATACCACCCTTTTCTTTTCAATACCATCGTTTCATTTTTAATACCACCCTTTTCTTTTCAATACCCTTCGTTTTCATCACTTTCTTTATACACACCTTTTCTTTTCAATGCCATCGTTTTCTTTTAATTACCACCCTTTCTTCATGCCCCCTCTTTTTTCAATGCACCTCTTTCTTTTTAATCACCACCCTTTTCTTTTCAATGTCCACCTTTTTTTTCTTTTCAATGTCACCTCTTTCTTTTCAATGTCACCTCTTTCTTTTCAATGCACCTCTTTCTTTCTTACACCTGCCACCCTTTCTTTTCAATGCCACACCTTTCTGTTCAATGTCACCTCTTTCTTTTCAATGTCACCTCTTTCTTTTCAACCCACCCTTTCTTTTCAATGCCACACCTTTCTTTCAATGTCCACCTCTTTCTTTCAATGCCATCCCTTTCTTTTCAGATGCCACCCTTTCTGTTCAATGCACCTCTTTCTTTTCAATGCCACCCTTTCATTTTCAATGCCACATCTTTCTTTTCAATGCCACCCTTTCTTTAAATGCCACACCTTTCTTTTCAATGCCATCCCTTTCATTTCAATGCCGCATCTTTCTTTTCAATGCCACCTCTTTTTTTTTAAATGCCACACCTTTCTTTTCAATGCCACACCTTTCTTTCAATGCCACACCTTTCTTTTCAATGCCATCCCTTTCGATTCAATGCCACACCTTTCTTTTCATTGCCACCTCTTTCTTTTCAATACCAACTCTTTCTTTTCAAGGCCATCCCTTTCTTTTCAATGTCACCCCTTTCGTTTCAATGTCACCCCTTTCGTTTCAATGTCACCCCTTTCGTTTCAATGACACCCCTTTCTTTTCAGTGACACCCCTTTTTTTCAATGCCCTCTATTTCATTTCAATGCCACCCCTTTCTTTTCAATGCCACACCTTTTATTTCAATGCCACCTCTTTCTTTTCAATGCCACCTATTTCTTTTAATGCCACCTCTTTCTTTTCAATGCCACCTATTTCTTTTCAATGCCCCTCCTGTCCTTTCAAAGCCACCCCTTTCGATTCAATGCCACTCCTTTCTTTTCAATGCCATCCCTTTCTTTTCAATGTAACCCCTTTCATTTCAATGACACCCCTTTTTTTCAATGCCACCCCTTTTCTTTCAATGCCTTCTATTTATTTTGAATGCCACACCTTTGTTTTCAATGCCACCTCTTTCTTTCCAATGCCACACCTTTCTACTCAATGCCACCCCTTTTTTCAATGCCATCCCTTTCTTTTCAATGCCACACACCTTTCTTTTCAATGGCACACCTTTCTTTTCAATGCCACACCTTTCTACTCAATGCCACCCCTTTTTTCAATGCCATCCCTTTCTTTTCAATGCCACACCTTTCTTTTCAATGCCACACCTTTCTTTTCAATGCCACGCCTTTTTTTTTCAATGCCATCTTTCTTTTCAATGCCATCTCTTTCTTTTCAATGCCACCCCTTTCTTTTCAATGCCACCCCTTTCTTTTCAATGCCACCCCCTTTCTTTTGAATGCCACCCATTTCTTTTCAATCCCACCTCTTTCTTTTCTATGCCACACCTTTCCTTTCAATGCCACCCCTTTGTTTTCAATGCCACCCTTTTCTTTTGAATGCCACCCCTTTCTTTTGAATGCCACCCATTTCTTTTCAATGCCACCTCTTTCTTTGCAATGTCACACCTTTCTTTTCAATGCCACACCTTTTGTTTTATTTTCAATGCCATTCCTTTATTTTCAATGCCACACCTTTCTTTTCAATGGCACCCCTTTATTTTCAATGCCACCCCTTTGTTTTCAATGCCACCTCTTTCTTTTCAATGCCATCCTTTTCTTGTCAATGCCACCTATTTCTTTTAAATGCAACCCCTTTCTTTTCAATGCCAACTCTTTCTTTTCAATGCCATCCCTTTCTTTTCAATACCACACCTGTTTTTTTAATGCCAACTCTGTTTTTTATCAATGCCACCCCTTTATTTTCAAAGCTACCCCTTTCTTTTCAATGCCACACCTTCCTTTTCAATGCCACACCTTTCTGTTCAATGCCACACCTTTCTTTTCAATGCCACACCTTTTGTTTTATTGTCACCCTTTTCTTTTCACTGGCATCTCTTTCTTTTCAATGGCATATCTTTCTTTTCAATGCTAACTCTTTTTTTATCAATGCCACTCTTTTCTTTTCAAAGCCATCCATTTCATTTCAATGTCACCATTTTCGACGCAAACCCCTTTCTTATCAATGCTATCCTTTTCTTTTCACTGCCAGCGTTTTTTTCAATGCCACTTCTTTCTTATCAATGCCACCTCTTTCTTGCCAATTCCATCTTTTCCTTTTCAATGCCACCCCTTTCTCTCCAATGCCAATTCTTTCTAATCAATGCCACCTCGTTCTTATCAGTGCCACCCCTTTCTAATCAATGCCACCTCGTTCTTATCAGTGCCACCCCTTTCTAATCAATGCCACCTCGTTCTTATCAGTGCCACCCTTTCTTATCAACGCCATCCTCTTCTTTTCAATGTCACCCTTTTCATTACCGCCTCTTTCTTTCCAACACCACCCCTCTCTTTCCAACGCCAGGTCTAGCTTATCAATGCCCTTGTTTTTTCTTTCAATAGCACTCTTTTCTTTTACATGTCTTTTGCCGGTGATATGGATATGATGTTATTTATATCCCTACCTACCTACTAATGCTAATGAAATTTTGGGCTTGATGGAGGAAAGGAGGAGGGCAAAGAGAAACGAGGAGGTATACAGGAAGATAAACTAAGAAATCAGGTATAGGTGCAATGAAACTAAGGAAGCTTGGCTGAACACAAAATGCAAAGAGATAGAAGACCGACACAAAATGGATCCTCAGGATATGTACAGACGAATTTAAGAAATTGTCCACAGGAAAAATACATGCACATCAACTGGTTGCATAAAATCGAAAGATGGCACGCTTATCATGGAAACACAAAATACTGGACAGATGGGGAGAGTACATTAAAGACCTTTTTGAGGATGACAGACACGAAGAACACATTATAAAAAAGAACTTTGAAGGACCACCCATAATGAAAGATGAAGTTAAGAGCAGCACTGAAAAAGATGAAACCAGGAAAAGCCCCAGGACCAGACAACATTACTACAGAGATGATTGAAGCCCTGGAGGAATTTGGCATAGAAAAAATAACAGTCCTTCTAAATGAAATTTACAACACTGGAAAAATCACCAAAGATATGTCAAAATCAATTTTCATTGCACTTTCAAAGAAGACAGGGGCTATAGAATGCGAACTCCATCGCACAATCAGTTTGATGAGTCATGTAACAAAAATCCTGTTAAGAATAATCATGATGAGGATAAGGAATAGAATCAAATGAGAAATAGCAGAAGAACAGTGTGGATTTGTGGAAGGGAAAGGAACTATTAATGCCATATACATCATAAGAACTATCATAGAGAGGTCAATTGAGATGAATAATGATTTGTATTTATGCTTTGTTGACTATACCGAGGCTTTCGATTCGGTAAGACATGAAGAATTGATCAACCAACTGGAGAGACTCAATGTTGATGGAAAAGATCTACGAATAATCAGTAATATGTACTGGGAACAAACAATTGCAATGAGAATAGAAAACAATATAAGCTCTTTCCAAAACATCAAAAGAGGAGTCAGACAGGGTTGTGTTTTGTCACCAGATCTGTTTTCACTTTACAGCGAAAACATCATGAGAAACCTAGAAGAAGACCCTGGATTAAAGGTTAGAGGGAAAATGATAACATTCGATACGCAGATGACACCGTGCTAATTGCAGAAAATGAAAGGGACCTACAAAACCTTGTGAATATACTAGAAATAGAAAGCAAAGGTAAGGGGTTAGAACTAAACACCAGGAAGACTGAAGTCATGGTGATCAGTAAAAAACATGAAATCCCCTCATGCAAAATAGCAGCAAATTGCACAACCTTGACACAGGTTAATAAGTTTGAATATCTGGGAACGGTCATTTCATCAGATGGCAGATGCATATCGGAAATAGCCGGCAGAATCGGCCAAGCCAAAACAGCATTCAAGAAGATGACAAGCATTCTTACCAACAAATGCCTATCAATTAACATCAGGAAGAGAGCCCTTGACTGTTATATAGAACCAATACTGTTATACGGATGTGAGGCATGGACAGTCAGCAAGCAAAGATAGAGCAAGACTGAGGCAGCCGAGATGTGGTTTCTAAGAAGAATGTTGAGAGTTCCATGGACAGCAAAGAAAACAAACGAGACAGTCTTGATGGAGGCAAACACAAGTAGATCACTCATAAGGAAGATTAGGAAAAGACAGGCAACATTTATAGGCCATTTTATGAGAAAGGGGGATTTGGAGCACCTGGTCACAACGGAAAAGCTGGAGGGAAAGAGAGCACCAGGTAGACCCAGTGAGAAAATGCTGACGGACTTGCAGAGTAGCTGGGGACGAGGAGGGTGGGGGAGATGCTAGAGGCAACGAGAGATAGAGACAGATGGAAGTCCATGATCACCAACGCCATGCAGCAGGCACCTGATGATGATGATGATGACCTACTAATGCATTGTTTTCGCTGTTTCTACAAGTGTTCTCTCTCAATCTCAATGTGTCAACGATACTCGCTCCTGTCTTTTGACGGGCAAAACTTGTATCAGTGATATGAAGTCTGAAGTGACGTGTTTTTTCCCCTGTTCACTGTGTTATCAGTTATGTTTGCTATTTTTGAAAATAAGAGCTTCCACAGTGAAATGATACCTACGTTCTCAGATGTCAAGAATTTCATTTGTTTCATTTCCGTTCATGTCAATTTATGTCTTATCTTGTCTTGTCTTGTCATTAACGTGGTGTTAGCCTTGATATGACTCTCGTAGTCGGCTGGGCTATAAGCAATATGAACCTAAAATCTTACCTCATCTCATTTTTTTTCTTTTGCTCTAATCAATTTTTTATGTCTTTTCTTTTCTTTCATTTGATCTCCTCTTTTGTCTTATTTCGTTTTCTTATATTATTTTATTTAATGAAACTTTATTTTGTTTTATTTCATTTTATTTTATTTTTCCTGTTTCTGAAAGTAATTTCAATGCCTTTTCACATGGTGTAAACCATTATTTGATTTGACAGTTTCTGGCCGGGTTACAGAGATTTTAGACACGATAATCCACTAAACGGCTCATTTGAGAATATGGAGTGCAATCGTTCTGTAATCTCAGCGCTAAAAGTGTCCTTTGCAGCAGTACATCAGTCTGCATGAAATAGGAACCACAGACAGAAGTGCATCTGAACTGCAAAAGGGAAAACTAGAAAATGCCAAGATTGAGATGCAAAGGCTGAACATCAATATTTTAGGACTAGGGGAAGTGAGATGGAAGGGGGCAGGCATGATAACATCACGCAAGCATACCTGAACTGAAATATTCCAAATATTTCTTACAGATTCTGTTTTTGTGGGTGGGTTCGATTAAATGCAAATGCTGTTGTTTTACTGATAAAAATATTATGATATAATTTCCGTTATGGAACAAGTAGCAGAGTGATTTATAAGTCGTTTTCAATCTTCCCACCTTTCAACCCCCACCCTCCCAAAACTACAGCAACAACAAAACCTCATCTTCTCATCTATTTCCATTTAGCGCCAAATAGCTGTTTTGACCCAAGTGCTAAACAGCTGTTGTTTACGCAAGACCTTGCCAATGTATAGGGACAGAATGCAAGCTTATGGCTAACGCTATGATCTTTTTGGATCATCTCCATCACATAGCATCAGTAACATCAGTGCATATGGCATTTGTCTCGAGTGCAGGAGACGTCATCTTGTAAAACTGAAATTGAAACCGAAAGCTAAACAACGCCAGGGAACTTCCGACTCATTTTGAGCGGGAGGGTCACCAATTATTTTTTGAAGTGCACATGCTTGTCATGCTGTCTCAATCCAAACAATCACGGGTTGCTTGGTTCTTTTGATAACGCTGTAGGCTGAAGATCTGATGTCATGAGTTCAAACATAGCCTGCAAACATAGAAACCTGGCCTGTTCACTGTCCATCTTAATGTTGTTCATTCTGGTGGTGTCAGTTCAGTGTTTGATCAGTCTCTTCCCCACCCCCCACCCCAACAACACCTCCTCCTCCTCACTTCAAAACCCTACTAGTGCACAGGTTTTGCGCAGGGTTGAGGAGTTCCACCAGAAAACTGCTTGCAGATTAGGGTGGAGTGCATATGGAATTGTCCAAGCGTGATAAATCTGTCTTGAACAAAGTCCAAACTCAGTCCGAAATTGAACTCTATAGCTTCATTAATACCATGGCCATTCTCATTGACATAGCTTTGTTAGAAAAAAAAGTGTCCACTCCGACCTGAGTGCGATGTTCTCTATGTGTGTGATGTTTTGTCTGTGTGATGTTCTGTCTGTGTGTGATGTCCTGTCTGTGTGATTTACTGTATGTGTGATGTTTTGTCTGTGTGATGTTATGTCTGTGTGTGATGTTCTTTCTGTGTGTGATGTCCTGTCTGTGTGTGATGTTCTGTCTGTGTGTGATGTCCTGTCTGTGTGTGATGTCCTGTCTGTGTGATGTTTTGTCTGTGTGTGATGTCCTGTCTGTGTGTGATGTTCTGTCTGTGTGTGATGACCTGTCTGTGTGATGTTCTGTCTGTGTGTGAGGTCCTGTCTCTGTGTGATGTTCTGTCTGTGTGTGATGTCCTGTCTGTGTGTGATGTCCTGTCTGTGTGTGATATTCTGTCTGTGTGATGTCCTGTCTGTGTGTGATGTTCTGTCTGTGTGATGTTCTGTCTGTGTGTGATGTTCTGTCTGTGTGTGATGATCTGTCTGTGTGTGATGTTCTGTCTGTGTGTGATGACCTGTCTGTGTGTGATGTTCTGTCTGTGTGATGTCCTGTCTGTGTGATGTCCTGTCTGTGTGATGTTCTGTCTGTGTGATGTCCTGTCTGTGTGATGTTCTGTCTGTGTGATGTCCTGTCTGTGTGATGTTCTGTCTGTGTGTGATGTCCTGTCTGTGTGTGATGTCCTGTCTGTGTGATGTTCTGTCTGTGTGTGATGTCCTGTCTGTGTGTGATATCATGTCTGTGTGTGACGTTCTGTCTGTATGTGACATCCTGTCTGTGCTAACAGAGTGTACAGATGGCACTTTTGGTGACGAATGCAGACAAAACTGCAGTGAGGGATGCCAGGACGTGTGTAACAAGGCGACAGGCAACTGCACGTGCAGTTCTGGATGGCAGGGACTTTTTTGTGATACTGGTAAGTGAAGAACAGAAGTGATTTTAACACCAATATTACGAGTGCTGCACCACCGTGAAAGGTTGTGCAGGAGTGTGGACGGCTACATGCCATTGTGTCCACGTGTCATTGTGTCCATGTGCCATTGTGTCAACGTACCATTGTCTCCACATGCCATTGTGACCACGTGTAACTGTGTCCACGTGCCATTGTCTCCATGTGCCATTGTGTCCACGCACCATTGTCTCCACGTGCCATTGTGTCCACATGTAACTGTCTACGTGCCATTATGCCCAACTACCATTGTGTCCAAGTACCACTGTGTCCACGTGTAACTGTGTCCACGTGCCATTGTGTCCACATGTCATTGTATCCATCTACCATTCTGTCCACATTTCACTGTGTCAACATGCTATTGTGTCCACGTGTCACTGTGTCCACGTAACATTATGTCCACGTGTCACTGTGTCCATGAACCATTGTGTCCACATACCATCGTGTCCATGTACTATTGTGTCCACTTGGCACTGCGTCCAAATGTCATTGTGTCCACGTGCCATTGTGTCCACGAGGCATTGTGTCCACATGTCATTGTGTCCATGTACCATTCTGTCCATGTACCATTCTGTCCACGTACCATTGTGTCCACTACCACTGTGTCCATGTACCATTGTGTCCACGTACCATTGTGTCCACTACCACTGTGTCCATGTACCATTGTGTCCGGATACCATGGTAACTTTCAACAGGGTCAATACTCATAACGCTGAAAGAAGCATGATGGCCCAAACTGGATCATGGTGGCCCAAACTGGGCCACAGGACTCCAAGCAGATTATGATTTCAAATTGTGCGTGTGGCACTCATACAACAAAACGTAAAGCTCAGTTCTACCCCCAAACTGGATATGGTGGCTAAAATCGGGCCATAGTACCGTAAGTATTAGTAGATTATGACGACCCAGTGTGTGTTATGGTAACTCAAATTGGATAGTGGTGACGTGAGGGACGTTTCCACTCGTCACAGGTTTGATATATCACAGGTACAGAATTACGTAGGACCGTCTTTATCATTTTCGTGATACAACCATACAACCAGGTCAACTGGGGGACTGCAAGCGAAACAAGTGTATGTGTATAGTTTCAGTGGGCTGAGGATTACAGAGGCACTCCAGGGCGTTTTTGTGCCTCGCTTGTAAAATTAGTATATCAGAATCAACACCTTCCAAACTGTATTTTACCAAATATTTAAAATTATAGAAGAAAACTGGGTAAACAAACTTTCAATCGAAAAACCCTGGGTTCCATATGCTCATACATCTCCGCCTGGATGGAAAAGGATGGAGATTTTTTCGATGTCCCTAGGTCAACACATGTTGGACCTGCCATTATCTATATCCCCTTTATGTGTAATGTACAATACAGACAGTGCCTATATCCCCTTTATGTGTAATGTACACACAGACAGTGCCTATACCCCTTATGTGTAATGTACAACAGACAGTACCTATACCCCTTTATGTGTAATGTACACACAGACAGTACCTATATCCCCTTTGTGTGTAATGTACAAACAGACAGCACCTATATCCCCTTTATGTGTAATGTACACACAGACAGTACCTATATCCCCTTTATGTGTAATGTACACACAGACAGCACCTATATCCCCTTTATGTGTAATGTACAAACAGACAGCACTATATCCCCTTTATGTGTAATGTACACACAGACAGTGCCTATATCCCCTTTATGTGTAATGTACAAACAGACAGTCCTATATCCCCTTTATGTGTAATGTACACACAGACAGTACCTATATCCCCTTTATGTGTAATGTACACACAGACAGTACCTATATCCCCTTTATGTGTAATGTACAAACAGACAGCACCTATATCCCCTTTATGTGTAATGTACACACAGACAGTGCCTATATCCCCTTTATGTGTAATGTACAAACAGACAGTACCTATATCCCCTTTATGTGTAATGTACACACAGACAGTACCTATATCCCTTTATGTGTAATGTGCACACAGACAGTACCTATATCCCCTTTATGTGTAATGTACACACAGACAGTACCTATATCCCCTTTATGGTAATTGACAAGACAGTACCTATATCCCCTTTATATGTAATACACACTGGACAGTACCCTATATCCCCTTAATTGTAATATACATGCAGACAGTACCTAGATCCCCTTTATATGTAATACACATGCAGACAGTACCTATATCCCCTTCATATGTAACACACATGCAGACAGTACCTATATCCCCTTCATATGTAAACACATGCAGACAGTACTTATATCCCCTTCATATGTAATACACATGCAGACAGTACCTATATCCCCTTCATATGTAATACACATGCAGACAGTACCTATATCCCCTTCATATGTAATAACATACAGACAGTACCTATATCCCCTTCATATGTAATACACATGCAGACAGTACCTATATCCCCTTCATATGTAATACACATGCAGACAGTACCTATATCCCCTTCATATGTAAACACATGCAGACAGTACCTATATCCCCTTCATATGTAAACACATGCAGACAGTACCTATATCCCCTTCATATGTAATACACATCAGACAGTACCTATATCCCCTTCATATGTAATACACATGCGACAGTACCTATATCCCTTATTGTAACATCAGACAGTACTTATATCCCCTTCATATGTATAACATGCAGACATACCTAATCCCTTATGTAACACATGCAGACAGTACTATATCCCTTCATATGTAATACACATGCAGACAGTACCTATATCCCATTCATATGTAATACACATGCAGACAGTACCTATATCCCCTTCATATGTAATACACATGCTGACAGTACCTATATCCCTTCATATGTAATACACATGCAGACAGTACCTATATCCCCTTCATATTGTAATACACATGCAGACAGTACCTATATCCCCTTCATATGTAATACACATGCAGACAGTACCTATATCCCCTTTATGTAATACACATGCAGACAGTACCTATATCCCTTCATGTGTAATACACATGCAGACAGTACCTATATCCCCTTCATATGTAATACACATGCAGACAGTACCTATATCCCCTTTATGTAATATACAATGCAGACAGTACCTTATATCCCCTTCATATGTAATAACATGCAGACAGTACCTTATCCCCTTATTGTAATACACATGCAGACAGTACCTATATACCTTTATGTGTAATACATGCAGACAGTACCTTATCCCCTTTATGTGTAATACACATGCAGACAAGTACCTATATCCTTTATGTGTAATATACATGCAGACAGTACTGTATCCCCTTTATGTGTATACACATGCAGACAGTACTATATCCCTTTATGTGTAATATACATGCAGACAGTACCTATATCCCTTTATGTGTAATATACATGCAGACAGTACCTGTATCCCCTTTATGTGTAATATACATGCAGACAGTACCTTATCCCCTTTATGTGTATACACATGCAGACAGTACATATATCCCCTTTATGTTATACACATGCAGACAGTACTTATATCCCTTTATGTGTAATATACATGCAGACAGTACCTGATATCCCCTTTATGTAATATACATGCAGACAGTACTTATCCCCTTTATGTGTAATAACATGCAGACAGTACCTGTATCCCCTTTATGTGTAATACACATGCAGACAGTACCTGTATCCCCTTTATGTGTATATACATGCAGACATACCTGTATCCCCTTTATGTGTAATACACATGCAGACAGACTGTATCCCCTTTATGTGTAATATACACATGCAGACAGAACCTGTATCCCCTTTATGTGTATATACATGCAGACAGCACATGTATCCCCTTTATGTGTAATATACATGCAGACAGTCCTGATATCCCCTTTATGTGTATATACATGCAGACAGTACCTATATCCCCTTTATGTGTAATATACATGCACACAGTGCCTGTATCCCCTTTATGTGTAATATACATGCAGACAGTACCTGTATCCCCTTTATGTGTAATATACATGCAGACAGCCTGTATCCCCTTTATGTGTAATATACATGCAGACAGTACCTGTATCCCCTTTATGTGTAATATACATGCAGACAGACCTGTATCCCCTTTATGTGTATATACATGCAGACAGTACTGTATCCCCTTTATGTGTACTTACATGCAGACAGTACCTATATCCCCTTTATGTGTCTATACATGCAGACAGTACTATATCCCCTTTAGTGTTTCATACATGCAGACAGTACTATATCCCCTTTATGTGTCTATACAATGCAGACAGTACCTATATCCCCTTTATGTGTATACATGCAGACAGTACCTATATCCCCTTTATGTGTCTATACAATGCAGACAGTACCTATATCCCCTTTATGTGTCTATACATCAGACAGTACCTATATCCCCTTTATGTGTTATACATGCAACAGTACTATATCCCCTTTATGTGTTATACATGCAGACAGTACCTATATCCCTTTATGTGTCTATACATGCAGACAGTACCTATATCCCCTTTATGTGTATATACATGCAGACAGTACCTATATCCCCTTTATGTGTATATACATGCAGACAGTACCTATATCCCTTTATGTGTCTATACATGCAGACAGTACCTATATCCCCTTTATGTGTCTATACATGCAGACAGTACCTATATCCCCTTTATGTGTCTATACATGCAGACAGTACCTATATCCCCTTTATGTGTCTATACATGCAGACAGTACCTATATCCCCTTTATGTGTCTATACATGCAGACAGTACCTATATCCCCTTTATGTGTCTATACATGCAGACAGTACCTATATCCCCTTTATGTGTCTATACATGCAGACAGTACCTATATCCCCTTTATGTGTCTATACATGCAGACAGTACCTATATCCCCTTTATGTGTCTATACATGCAGACAGTACCTATATCCCCTTTATGTGTCTATACATGCAGACAGTACTATATCCCCTTTATGTGTCTATACATGCAGACAGTACCTATACCCCTTTATGTGTCTATACATGCAGACAGTACCTATATCCCCTTTATGTGTCTATACATGCAGACAGTACCTATATCCCTTTCATGTGTCTATACATGCAGACAGTACCTATACCCCTTTATGTGTATATACATGCAGACAGTACCTATATCCCCTTTATGTGTCTTACATGAGACAGTACCTATACCCCTTTATGTGTTATACATCAGCAGTACTATTCCCTTTATGTGTATATACTGCAGACAGTACCTATACCCCTTATGTGTACTTAATGGAGACTCTATACCCTTGGTCTATACATGCAGACAGTACTATACCCTTTATGTGTTTACATTGCAGACAGTACTATACCCTTTATGTGTCTATACATGAGACAGTACTATACCTTTATGTGTCTAGTACATGGAGACAGTACTAACGCTTATTGTCAATGCAGAAGTCTATGCTATGTGTCAGTTAATGGATCTGTATACCATGTGTCGTGTATGACTGATATCACAAATTAACAACTCAATAGGTGGAAACGTTTAATATACTCATCTGGATACATCATATCATGACATCAATAGTGACCTTCAAAAGCTACATATCAAAGCGGAAATCTTGCATCATCATATCTGAATATTGATCCACTTTCCATACCAAAATAAATCTTGATAAACCTTTCCTTGAAAGAACATGTCTTAAACTCCTCTACTACACACCTTGTTATATGAGGGACCGTTGAAATTCATCAATGATAACTACTTCCCCCATCGTCTGTTTGTTTCAGTGCTTGCTTTTCATTCTTTTACCCTTTAAATGTTCATTTCTAATGTGTTTATGTTTTTCATTGTTTCTTTACATTGATTTATTTAACTGTATGTGCGGCTCAATATCTATACGTATGTGCAAACGTGGTGTGTGTGTGTGTGTGTGTGTGTGTGTGTGTGTGTGTGTGTGTGTGTGTGTGTGTGTGTGTGTGTGTGTGTGTATGTGTGTGTGTGTGTGTCTGTGTGTGTCTGTGTGTCTATGTGTGTGTGTGAGTGTGTGTGTGTGTGTCTGGGTGTGTGTGTGAGTGTGTGTTTTACATTTGTATCCTTACCGTCAAACAGGTTGATAAGTTTAACTATTTGAGAACGATTATCTCACCAGACAGCAGAGGCACATCAGAAATAGCCAGCAGAATGGGCCAAGCCAAATCAGCATTCAAGAGGATGAAAAGCATTCTAAACAACAAATGCCTACCAATCAACATCAGGAAGAGAGTTCTTGAATATTATATAGAACCGATACTGTTATACGGTTGTGAGGCGTGGACAGTCAACAAGCAAAGCCAGAACAAGATTGAGGCAGCCGAGATGTGGTTTCTAAGAAGAACGTTGAGAGTTCCATGAACAGCAAAGAAAACAAACGAGACAGTCTTGATGGAGGCAGATACAAGAAGATCATTCGTGAGGAAGGTTAGGAAAAGACAAGCACTATTTGTAGGCCATTTTATGAGGAAAGGGGAATTAGAGCACCTGGTCACAACAGGAAATCTGGAGGAATGAGGGCACCAAGTAGACCCAGGGAGAAAATATTGGACGGACTTGCAGGGTGGCTGGGGACAGAGAAGGTGGAAGTGTGCTTGTGGCAACAAGGGATAGATACATATGGAGGGCCATGATCGCCAACGCCATGCAGCAGGACACTTGATGATGATGATGAAGATGATGATGATGATCCTTGCACTGTATGTGTACAGTAGCGAGGACTAAATGGAAGACAGAGCAACCAGGACCTCACGCTACTATCCTCGAACAACAAGGTGTTTTAAAGTTTCAAGAATCTTTCTTTTCAACAGTTGAATTTCTTTTTCTTCCTATTCCTGTCCTTGCACAGATGGCTTAAGTTTTATGAAAATCATCCCAACCTCCCAAACCGAACCTGCACTACAAATGTTCTTCCACTGTGCGTATTGCAGAGTGTCCATCAGGAACCTATGGCCCCTACTGTCTTCACAACTGTAGTGTCCACTGTGACACTTGTGACAGAGCCACTGGTCACTGCACCTGTACAACTGGATACCTGGAGCCTTACTGTACTGAACGTATGTAGCAGTTGAGGGGGGAGGGAGTGTGTGTGTGTGTGTTCGCGCGCGTGCGTGCGTGTCTGTGTGTGTGTGTTTGCGTGTGTGTGTGGAGGGAAATTGAGTGGCATAGAGAGAGAGAGAGAGAGAGAGAGAGAGAGAGAGAGAGAGAGAGAGAGAGAGAGAAAGAGAGAGAGAGATCCCACGGCAGTTGAAAATCGTGAAGAGCAGGCCATTTCCTGACTGCCTTGGTATAAAACATTGGAGATATAGGTTGGTTTCCCAGGCCCCAATCCTTGAAGACCAATTAGCCGTCTTGCCTTTCTGAAGTCTTGGTTACAAAAATGTGACTATGAATATGAATTTGAATCTAGGGAGAGGGGATGGGCGCCGCCTTCGATGTGCTGGCCCCAGGAAAAGTTGGGGTCTCTGCCACACGACCCCACGGTTACTGAACTAATGCCACCTCTTTGTTTTCACTGCCACCCCTTTCTTTTCAATGCCACACCTGTTTTAAACACCATACCTTTCCTATCGATGCCACCTCTTTCTTTTCAATGCCACCCCTTTGTTTTCAATGCCACCCCTTTGTTTTCAGTGCCACCTCTTTCTTTTCAATGCCACCCCTTTATTTTCAATGCCACCCCTGTTTTAAACACCACAACTTTCTTTTCAATGCCACCTATTTCTTTTCAATGCCACACCTTTTTTTTCAATGCCACCTCTTTCTTTTCAATGCCACCTATTTCTTTTTAATGCCACCTCTTTCTTTTCAATGCCACCTATTTCTTTTCAATGCCCCTCCTGTCCTTTCAAAGCCACCCCTTTCATTCAATGCCACTCTTCTTATCAACGCCATCCTCTTCTTTTCAATGCATCCGTTTCTTTTCAATGTCACCTTTTTCATTACCACCTCATTCTTTCCAATACCACCCCTCTCTTTCCAACGCCAGGTCTTTCTTATCAATGCCCTTCTTTTGTCTTCAGTACCACTCTTTTTTTTAATTGTCTTTTGCCAGTGATATGGATTTGATGTTATTTATATCCCTACCTACTAATGCATTGTTTTCGCTGTTTCAAGCAGTGTTCTCTTTCAATGTCAACGTGTCAACGATACTCGCTCCTGTCTTTTGACAGGCAAAACTTGAATCAGTGATATGAAGTCTGAAGTGACGTGTTTTTTCCCCTGTTCACTGTGTTATCAGTTATGTTTGCTATTTTTGAAAATAAGAGCTTCCACAGTGAAATGATACCTACGTTCTCAGATGTCAAGAATTTCATTTGTTTCATTTCCGTTCATGTCAATTTATCTGTCTACCTTGTCTTGTCTTGTCTTGTCATTAACGTGGTTAGCCTTGATATGGCTCTAGTAGTCGGCTGGCTATAAGCAATATGAACCTAAATCTTACCTCATCTCATTTTTTCTTTTGCTCTAATCAATTTTTTATGTCTTTTCTTTTCTTTCATTTGATCTCCTTCTCGTTTGTTTTATTTCGTTTTCTTATATTATTTTATTTGATGCAACTTTATTTTGTTTTATTTCATTTTATTTTATTTTTCCTGTTTCTGAAAGTAATTTCAATGCCTTTTCACACGGTGTAAACCATTATTTGATTTGACGATTACTGGCGGGGTTACAGAGACTTTAGACACGATAATCCACTAAACGGCTCATTTGAGAATATGGAGTGCAAGCGTTCTGTAATCTCAGCGCTAAAAGTGTCCTTTGCAGCAATACATCAGTCTGCATGAAATAGGAACCACAGACAGAAGTGCATCTGAACTGTAAAAGGGAAAACTAGAAAATGTCAAGATTGAGATGCAAAGGCTGAACATCAATATTTTAGGACTAGGGGAAGTGAGATGGAAGGGGGCAGGCATGATAACATCACGCGAGCATACCTGAACTGTAATGTTCCAAATATTTCTTACAGATTCTGTTTTTGTGAGAGGGCTCCATTAAATGCAAATGTTGGTGTTTTACTGATAAAAATCATATGATATATTTTTCCGTTATGGAACAAGTAGCAGAGTGATTTATAAGACGTTTTCAGTCTTCCCAACCATCGACCCCCACATTCCCAAAACTACAGCAACAACAAAACCTCATCTTCTCATTTATTTCCATTTAGCGCCAAATAGCTGTTTTGACCCAAGTGCTAAACAGCTGTTGTTTACGCAAGACCTTGTAAATATATATTGGGACAGAGTGCAAGCTTATGGCCAACGCTATGATCTTTTTGGATCTTCTCCATCACATAGCATCAGTAATATCAGTGCATATGGGATTTGTCCCGAGTGCAGGAGACGTTATCTTGAGAAACTGAAATTGAAACCGAAAGCTAAACATCACCAGGGAACTTATGACTCATTTTGTGCTGGAGGGTCACAAATTATTGTTTTGAAGTGCACATGCTTGTCATGCTGTCTCAATCCAAATGATCACGGATTGTTTGGTTCTCTTGATAGCGCCATAGGCTGAAGATCTGATGTCATGAGTTCGAACATAGCCTGCAAACATAGAAAACTGGCTTGTTCACTGTCCATCTTAATGTTTCCATCATTCTGGTGGTGTCAACTTAGTGTTTGATAAATCTCTTACTCCCCCCCCCCCCCCCACCTCCTCCTCCTCACTTCAAGACCCTACTAGTGCACAGGGTTTCGCACAGGGTAGAGGAGTTTCACCAGAAAACTGCTGGCAGATTTGGGTGGAGTACATATGGAATTGTCCAAGCGTGATAAATCTGTCTTGAACAAAGTCCAAACTCAGTCCGAAATTGAACTCTATAGCTTCATTAATACCATGCCCATTCTCATTGACATAGCTTTGTTAAAAAAAAAAAAAAAGAAAAAAAGTGTCCCAGATTCTCTGCCCTGTGTGCGATGTTCTGTCTGTGTGTGATGTTTTGTCTGTGTGTGATATCCTGTTTTTGTGTGATGTTCTGTCTGTGTGATGTTCTGTGTAATGTTCTGTCTGTAAGTGATGTCCTGTCTGTGTGATGTTTTGTCTGTAAGTGATGTTCTGTCTGTGTGTGATGTTTTGTCTGTGTGTGACATCCTGTTTTTGTGTGATGTTCTGTCTGTGTGATGTTCTGTCTGTGTGATGTTCTGTCTGTGTGATATCATGTCTGTGTGTGATGTTGTCTGTATGTGACATCTTGTCTGTGCTAACAGAGTGTACAGACGGCACTTTTGGTGACGAATGCAAACAAAACTGCAGTGAGGGATGCCAGGATGTGTGTAACAAGGCGACAGGCAATTGCACGTGCAGTCCTGGATGGCAGGGACTTTTCTGTGATACTGGTAAGTGAAGAGCAGAAGTGATTTTAACAGACCAATATTACGAGTGCCGCACCACCGTGAAAGGTTGTGCAGGAGTGTGGACGGCTACATGCCATTGTGTCCGCGTGCCACTGTGTCCACGTACCAGTCTCCACGTGCCATTGTGTCCACGTGTAACTGTGTCCACGTGCCATTGTGTCCACGTGTAACTGTGTCCACGTGCCACTGTGTCCCCATGTAACTGTCCAAGTACCATTGTGTCCAAGTACCATTGTGTCCACGTGTAACTGTCCACGTATCATTGTGTCCACGTGTAACTGTGTCCACGTGCCATTGTCTCCACATGTCATTGTGTCCATATACCATTCCGTCCACATTTTCTTGTGTCCACATGCCACTGTGTCCACGTGTAACTGTGTCTACGTGCCACTGTGTCCTCGTGTCATTGTGTCCACGTACCATTGTGTCCACGTGGCATTGTGTCCACATGTCATTGTGTCCACGTGTAACTGTCCACGTACCACTGTGTCCACGTGTCATTGTGTCCATGAACCATTGTGTCCTCGTGTCATTGTGTCCACGTACCATTGTGTCCACGTGGCATTGTGTCCACATGTCATTGTGTCCACGTGTAACTGTCCACGTACCACTGTGTCCACGTACCACTGTGTCCACGTACCACTGTGTCCACGTACCACTCTGTGTCTACGTGTAACTGTGTCCATGAACCACTGTGAAGGGAAACCATGGTAACTTTCATCGGGGTCAATACTCATAACGCTGAAAGAAGCATGATTGCCCAAACTGGATCATGGTAGCCCAAACTGGGCCACAGGACTCCAAGCAGATTATGATTTCAAATTGTGCATGTGGCACTCATACAACAAAATGTAAAGCTCATTTCTACCCCAAACCGGATATGGTGGCTAAAATCGGGCCATAGTTGCGCAAGTATTAGTAGATTATGACGAACCAGTGTGTGTTATGGTAAGTCATATAGGATTGTGGTGACGTGGGGGACGTTTCCACTCGTCACAACTTTGATATATCACAGGTACAGAACTACGTTGGACCGTCTTTATCATTTTCGTGACACAACTATACAACCAGGTCAACTGGGGGACTGCAAGCGAAACAAGTGTATGTGTATAGTTCCAGGGCGTTTATGTGCCTCGCTTGTAAAATTAGTCTATCAGAATCAACACCTTCATACTGGGCAAACGTCAAACTGTCAGTCGAAAAACCCTGGGTTCCATACGCTCATACATCTCCGCCTGGAGGGTAAAGGATGGAGATTTTTTCGATGTCCTAGGTCAACACATGTGCGGACCTGCCATTATCTATATCCCTTTCATGTGTTTACACATGTAAACAGTATAGTACCAATATCCCCTTTATGTGTAATGTACATGCAGATAGTACCTAAATCCCCTGTATGTGCAATATGCATGCACACAGTACCTATATCCCTTTTGTGTGTAATATACATGCACACAGTACCTATATCCCTTTTGTGTGTAATATACATGCACACAGTACCTATATCCCTTTTATGTGTAACATACATGCAGACAGTACCAATATCCCTTTTATGTGTAATATACATGCACACAGTACCTATATCCCTTTTATGTGTAACATACATGTAGACAGTACCAATATCCCTTTTATGTGTAATATACATGCAGACAGTACCAATAACCCTTTTAAGTGCAATATCCATGCAGAAAGTACTCATATCCCCTTTGTGTGTATACACATGTAGACAGTACCTATATCCCCTTTAGGTGTAATACACATGCAAACAGTACCTATATCCCATTTATGTGTAATATACATGCAAACAGTACCTATATCCCCTTTAGATGTATACACATGCAGACAGTACCTATATCACCTTTATGTGTACACATATGCAGACAGTACCTATATCCCCTTTATGTGTATACACATGCAGACAGTACCTGTATCACCTTTATGTGTAATATACATGCAGACAGTACCTATATCTCCTTTATGTGTGAATATACATGCAGACAGTACCTATATCCCCTTTATGTGTAATATACATGCAGACAGTACCTATATCCCCTTTATGTGTAATATACATGCAGACAGTACCTATATCCCCTTTATGTGTAATATACATGCAGACAGTACCTATATCCCCTTTATGTGTAATATACATGCACACAGTACCTACATACCCTTTATGTGTAATATACATGCACACAGTACCTACATACCCTTTATGTGTAATATACATGCACACAGTACCTACATACCCTTTATGTGTAATATACATGCACACAGTACCTACAAACCCTTTATGTGTAATTACATGCACACAGTACCTACATACCCTTTATGTGTAATATACATGCACACAGTACCTACAAACCCTTTATGTGTAATATACATGCACACAGTACCTATATTCTTTTTATGTCTAATATGCATGAAAACAGTACATACATACCCTTTATGTATAATATACATGCAGACAGTACCTACATCCCCTTTATGTGCATACACATGCAGACAGTACCTATATCCCCTTCATGTGTATACACATGCAGACAGTATCTATATCCCCTTTATGTGCATACACATGCAGACAGTACCTATATCCCCTTCATGTGTATACACATGCAGACAGTATCTATATCCCCTTTATGTGCATACACATGCAGACAGTATCCATATCCCCTTTATGTGTATACACATGCAGACAGTACCTATATCCCCTTTATGTGTATACACATGTAGACAGTACCTATATCCCCTTTATGTGCATACACATGCAGACAGTACCTATATCCCCTTTATGTGCATACACATGCAGACAGTACCTATATCCCCTTTATGTGCATACACATGCAGACAGTACCTATATCCACTTTATGTGCATACACATGCAGACAGTACCTATGTCCCCTTTATGTGTATACACATGTAGACAGTACCTATATCCCCTTTATGTGTATACACATGTAGAGAGTACCTATATCCCTTTTTATGTGTATACACATGTAAACAGTACATATATCCCTTTTATGTGTAATATACATGCAGACAGTACTTATATCCCTTTTATGTGTATACACATGTAGAGAGTACCTATATCCCTTTATGTGCATACACATGTAAACAGTACATATATCCCTTTTATGTGTAATATACATGCAGACAGTATTCATATCCCCTTTATGTGTACCACATGTAGACAGTACCTATATTCCCTTCATGTGTATACACATGCAGACAGTGCATGTACCTATATCCCCTTTATGTGTATACACATGCAGACAGTACCTATATCCCCTTTAGGTGTATACATATGCAGACAGTACCTATATCCCCTTTAGATGTATACACATGCAGACAGTACCTACATCCCTTTATGTATATACACATGCAGACAGTGCCCATATCCCCTTTAGATGTATACACATGCAGACATTCCCTATACCCCCTTTATCTGTATACAGATGCAGACAGTATCTATATCCCCTTTATGTGTATACTCATGCACTCAGTACCTATATCCCCTTTATGTGTATACACATGCAGACAGTACCTATATCCCCTTTATGTGTATACACATGCAGACAGTACCTATGTCCCCTTTATGTGTAATGTACATGCAGACAGTACCTATATCCCCTTTATTATAATGTACATACAGACAATACCTATATCCCCTTTATGTTTGATATACATGCAGACAGTAGCTATATCCCCTTTATGTGTAATATATATACAGACAGTACCCACATCAACTTTATGTATACTGTACACACAGCCAGAACTTATATCCCCTTTATGTGTACTATACATGCAGACAGTACCCATATCAACTTTATGTATAATGTACAAACAGACAGAACCCATATACCCTTTATGTGTATACACATGTAGACAGTACCTATATCCCCTTCATGTGTAATATACATGCAGACAGTACATATATCCCCTTTATGTGTACAAACATGCAGACAGTACCTATATCCCCATCATACGTAATATACATACAACAGTACCTATATATCATTTATGTATATACACATGCAGACAGTACCTATATCCCTTTGATGTGTATACACATGCAGACAGTACCTATATTCCCTTTATGTGTATACTCATGCAGACAGTACCTATATCCCCTTTATGTCTATACACATGCAGACAGTACCTATATCCCTTTTATGTGTATAAACATGCAGAGGGTACCTATATCCCCTTTATGTGTATACACATGTAAACGGTACATATATCCCATTTATGTGTAATATACATGCAGGCAGTACTCATATCCCCTTTATATGTATCACATGTACACAGTACGTATATCCCCTTTATGTGTATACACAAGCAGACAGTATCTATATTCCCTTTATGTGTATACACATGCAGACAGTACCTATGTCCCCTTTATGTGTATATACATGCAGACAGTACCTATATCCCTTTTATTTGTATATATATGCAGACAGTACCTATACCCCCTTTATGTGTATATACATGCAGACAGTACCTATATCCCCTTTATCTGTATACATATGCAGACAGTACCTATATCCCCTTTATGTGTCTATACATGCAGACAGTACCTATATCCCCTTTATGTGTATATACATGCAGACAGTACCTATATCCCCTTTATGTGTATATACATGCAGACAGTACCTATATCCCTTTTATTTATATATATGCAGACAGTACCTATATTCCCTTTATGTGTATATACATGCATCAGTATCTATATCCCTTTTATCTGTATACATATACAGACAGTACCTATATCCCCTTTATGTGTATACACATGCAGACAGTACTTATATCCCCTTTGTATGTAGGCCCCCTACATACATGCAAACAGTAACTATATCCCCTTTATGTGTATACACATGTAAACAGTACCTATATCTCTTTTATGTGTGATATACATGCACAGTTCTCATATCCCCTTTGTGTGTATAAACATGCAGACAGTACCTATATCCCCTTTAGATGTATACACATACAGACATTCCCTATACCCCCTTTATCTGTATACATATGCAGACAGTACATATATCCCTTTTATGTGTAATATACATGCAGACAGTACCTATATCCCTTTTATGTGTAATATACATGCACACAGTACTCATCCCCTTTGTGTGTACACACATGTAGACTGTACCAATATCCCCTTTATGTGTAATATACATGCAGACAGTACTCATATCCCCTTTATGTGTATGTACATGCAGACAGTACCTATATCCCATTTATGTGTATACATGCAGACAGTACTCATATCCCCTTTATGTGTATATACATGCAAACACTACCTATATCCCCTTTATGTATATTCACATGCAGACAGTACATATATCCCCTTTATGTGTATACACATGCAGACAGTACCTATATCCCCTTTATGTGTATACACATGCAGACAGTACATATATCCCCTTTATGTGTATACACATGCAGACAGTACCTATATCCCCTTTATATGTACATATACGCAAACAGTACCTATATCCCCTTTATGTGTATACACTGCAGACAGTACCTATATCCCCTTTATGTGTATACACATGTAAACAGTATCTATATCCCGTTTATGTGTATACACATGAAGACAGTACCTATATTCCCTTTATATGTACATATACGCAAACAGTACCTATATCCCCTTTATGTGTATACACTGCAGACAGTACCTATATCTCCTTTATGTGTATACACTGCAGACAGTACCTATATTCCCTTTATGTGTATATACACGCAGACAGTACCTATATCCCCTTTATGTGTATACACTGCAGACAGTACCTATATCCCCTTTATGTGTATATACACGCAGACAGTATGTCATGCTTTTGTGTACACATGTTCACGCACTCAAACACATGCAAAAAGCATTCGTCCGTCACGCAACAGCACGCATTCCTTCCAACCAATGGCACTAAACAAACTGCGATATATTCTTTTTTTACATTTATTATTACCAACTTTCACCCATCACTCATACAACATACACAACCACGCACCTTCATACTCTTTCTCTCCTCCTTCGTTTTCTCCTCCCTCTTCATCTCCTATTCCTCGTCCCCTGCTCCTCTTTCTTTTCCTTCTTCTTCTTCCTCGTCTCCTTCTTCCTCGTCTCCTTCCTCGTCTCCCTTTTCCCCGTCTCCTTCTTCTTCGTCTCCTTATTCCTCATCTCCTTTGTTTCCTCCTTCTTCGTTTCCTATTCCTCGTCTCCTTCGTCTCCTATTCCTTGTCTCCTTCATCTCCTATTCCTCGTCTCCTTCTTCTTCTCCTTCTTCACCTTCTCTTTACTCTTCTCATTCTTCTTCTCCTTATCCTTTTCCGCCTTCTTTTTCATTTTTCTTCTTCTTTTTTTTCTTCTGTTTCTCCTTTTTATTCATTTTCTTTCTCTTCTTCTTCTTCTCCTTTTTTCACAATCTTCTTCTCCTTCTTATTCTCCTTTTTCTACTTCTTTCTTCTCTTTCTTTTTTGTTTCGCCTTCTTTTTCTTCACTATTTCTTTTTCGCTTTCTTCTTGTTCTTTTTCTTCTCCTTCTTCTCCTTATCCTCTTCTCAAGGCGGATTTTCTGGAGACTGACTAGCAAAACCTATTCCACTTTTAGTTTTCAACTTGGGTGAGCTGTTTTTGAAAACTCAATCATACCACACATGCACACACAAAATTTCCTTCCGCACGCAACATAAAAACTCACGTACACATCACTCCATGCATACGACACAAAAATCATGTGCACGCACCACCCTGCGCACATGACACAGTACCTATGTACCCTTTACATGTATATACATGTAGACAGTACCTTTATCCCCTTTATATGTACAACACATGCAGAATATCGCATGTCCACGTTAAAGGTCCTGTAAATCATGCCAGTGGATGTATAATGGAACTGATAAATCACTAACCATGGGAACAACAGGAGGTTGGAAAACTGATTTTAAAGCTAGCACTGCTGGAAAATTTAGCGTCATCATTATCATGATTATTAATCCTTCACCTTCCATACCAAGATTACACATACTCAAAGCAGATATTTCCTTCTCGGGATCACATATCTGGAATATATGACCCTCCAACTTCAAATCTTGCACATAACTGGCCAGCTTTTAAAATAAATCCTGACAAATCTGTCCTTGAAAGAACATGTCTTAAACCTCCTCTAATACACACCTTATTATACAGGGACTGTTGAAATTCATCAATGATAACTACTTCCCCCATCGTCTGTTTGTTTCAGTGCTTGCTTTTCGTTCTTCTACCTTTAAATGCTCATTTCTAATGCATTTATGTTTTTCATTGTTTCTTTATATTGATGTAATTAACAGTGTGTACGTGCAGCTCAATATCTATATGTATGTTCAAACGTGTTGTGTGTGTGTGTGTGTGTCTTCGTGTGTGTATGTGTTGTGTGTGTGTGCGTGCGTGCGTGCGTGTGTGTGTGTGTGTGTGTGTGTGTGTGTGTGTTTTGTGTGTGTGTGTGTGTGTGTTTTACATTTGCATCCTTACCTTCAGACAGGTTGATAAGTTTGAATATTTGGGAACGATTATCTGACCAGACGGCAGATGCACATCAGAAATAGCCAGCAGAATAGGCCGAGCCAAAACAGTATTCAAGAAGATGAAAAGCATTCTAACCAATACATGCCTATCAATCAACATCAGGAAGAGAGTTCTTAAATGTTACATAGAACCAATACTGTTATACGGTTGTGAGGCGTAAGCAGTCAACAAGCAAAGCCAGAACAAGATTGAGGCAGCTGAGATATGGTTTCTAAGAAGAATGTTGAGAGTTCCATGGTCAGCAAAGAAAACAAACGAGACAGTCTTAATGGAGGCAGACACAAGAAGATCATTCATAAGGATGATTAGGAAAAGACAAGCAATATTTATAGGCCCTTTATGAGGAAAGGGGAATCAGAGCACCTGGTCACAACAGGAAAGCTAGATGGAATGACAGCACCAGGTAGACCCAGGGAGAAAATATTGGACGGACTTGCAGAGTGACTGAGGACAGAGAGGGTGGAAGATGTGCTTGTGGCAACAAGCGATAGATACATATGGAGGACCCTGATCGTCCATGCCATGTGGCAGGGTACTTGATGATGACGATGATGATAATGATGATGATCCTTACACTGTATGTGTAGAATAGCGAGGACTAAATGGAAACAGAGCAACCAGGACTTCACCCTACTATCCTCGAACAATAAGGTGTTTTTAAAGTTTCAAAAATCTTTCTTTTCAACTGCCGAATTTGTTTTCCTTTCTCTTCCTTTCCTTACACAGATGAGTTAAGTTTTATAAAAACAAATCATCCCAACCTCCCAAACCGAATCTGCACTACAAATGTTGTTCCACTGTCCGTATTGCAGAGTGTCCATCAGGAACCTATGGCCCCTACTGTCTTCACAACTGTAGTGTCCACTGTGACACTTGTGACAGAGCCACTGGTCACTGCATCTGTACACCTGGATACCTGGAGCCTTACTGTACTGAACGTATGTAGCAGTTGAGGGGAGAGAGAGAGAGAGAGAGAGAGAGAGAGAGAGAGAGAGAGAGAGAGCGTGTGTGTGTGTGTGCGTGTGTGTGTGTGTGTGTGTGTGTGTGTGTGTGTGTGGAGTGAAATTGAGTGGCAGAGACACACACACACAGAGAGAGAGAGAGAGAGAGAGAGAGAGAGAGAGAGAGAGAGATCCCAGGGCAGTTGAAAATCGTGAGGAGCAGGGCATTTCCTGACTGCCTTGGTATAAAACATTGGAGAGATAGGTTGATTTCCCAGGCCTCACCCCTTGAAGACTAATTAGCCTTCTTGCCTTTCTGAAGTCTTGGTTACAAAAATGTGACTATGAACATGAATTTGAATCTAGGGAGAGGGGATGGGCGCTGCCCTCGTGGTGCTGGCCCTGGGAAAAGTTGGAGTCTCTGCCACCAGATCCCATGGTTATTGAACTATTTACGTAGGACCTCAGGACCTGGCCAGCTTGTGGATTTATGTGCAGGCTTAGGGCTTGAACTATGATCATACTGGATCTTCTCCATCACATGGCACCTGTGACGATAGTGATTATGGAATTTCTCCCGAGCGCATAGACGTCATCTTAAGAAACAGAAACTGAGACTGAACTGTGCCTCGTTATCTGTCTGTGTCTAATGTCCTCCTGTGTTTGCTAACAGCGTGTACAAACGGCACCTTCGGCGACAACTGCAGTCATGCATGCAGTGAGGGATGTCGGGATGTGTGCGACAAGTTGACAGGCAACTGCACGTGCAATCCTGGATGGCAGGGACCCGCCTGTCATGGTATGTCTGACATAAGAAACGTACAAATCATAAATGAAACGTAGGAATCATACTTGATGCTGTGTGATGTTGATTCCTGGATGGTCAGAAAGCATGACAGTTTCAGGTACGTGTATACAAGGCATTCAGTGTCCACTGATTTAGTCAATCTCTCATTGGAAAGATGAAGGAAAGGTTTTTGTTTGTTTGTTTGTTTGTTTTTTTAAGGATCCTTGCATTCAGGAAGGTTACCTCTGTGCTCACTGTTTTTGTTTTTTTCTTTGTTTTTTTTTTGTCGTCCCATTTTCTACGCCACTTAACGGCCATAGAAACTGGAACAGATTTCACAATGCAATGATGACGATGTCAATGAGGATGATAATCATGATGCTATGGAGCTCCATCTAGGATTGAGACTGCGTGACAGGGCTATAAACTACACTTTCTATCGTAATATATCCTGGCATCAACCAGGCCCGAGAGATACAGACACCTGCGGAATTGATAAGAAGATGTGAGCAACACCCTCAGTGACGCATCCGTGAAGTGAAAAAGACTCCACTGTGTGGTCCCAGTCTTCCCAATGAGCCCATAGCACGCCCAATTCTGGGTAGGAGCTAGATAGAGCCAAAAAATCCCACAATGATTTTTGAAGGGACTGATGGGGATTCGAACCCACAACCTTCCAGTCTATAATCCACTGCGTTTACCACTACACCACGGCGACTGGTAGACGTAGGAAAGCTTTTTATATACACCCCACATAACCAGACAGCGTGGCGAAGTGGTCAGTGCAATATAACACAGAATGGGAAGTCGTGGGTTCTTATTCTTCTTGTTGCTTAAAGCCCAGCTGACTGCACAGAGCCATATCAGGGCAGTAACCGTTGCAGTACACACACAGTACTTCAACAGGAAAAAAAGAACAGTAAATTAAAGACATATATCAATGCCTTCATGCACACAATGTAAAGAGATGCCCCTGGCGTTCACCGCTCCCTCCAATTCATCACACAGGCGATTTAAAAAACAAACCTGTATACAAATTTAAACATAACTATATGGACACTAAAACAAATAAAAACTGTCAAATATCCACTTAATACATGTACCTGATTATCAATCCTAAGAGAAAGTATGTAAGACATACCGGTGAATGGACCAGCAAGGCAGAAAATGATAGGAAGAAATGTCAGAAAGCAAAGAAGCAAGGCAGTAACAAAGAGAGTGACAGAAAACAGGAAATGTCTAGCACAGAATTTCCAGAGTGTGGGGATACTAATTATATTGAGAGAGTCCCCGGCATCCCCACGGGGGTGGGGGGTGGGTTGGGGGGTGACAGGGGTAGTAGTGGGTTAGAATCCCCATAAATCTGAAAAATAAAAAAAGAGTTCTTGACTATGCACATTTCAATCGACCACAACTTGTGAAGTGACTGATCAGCAGACTTTATCTATATAATCACTGTGAAGAGAATTCCATGCCTTTTTCAAACATATCAATAACCTGATATCGCCAAACATCGACTTATGCCCCCATTTACGGGAATGGTCACATACGCATTGTTTCAGAGGTGACCAAGGACGAGATGCAGGACGACACTGATATTGGCACGATCATGGGAGCTGCCGTTGGTGCCTTAGTGGTGGTGGTGGTGGTAGCGTTGGTGGTGATCTTCATTATCAGGTGACAGTAACCCTAACCTTTGTCTATCATACTTACATATAAACAAGCTATGTGACAACTCTAACCTTTTGTCTATCATACATATCTGAAAAAGAAACCTTTGTCTATCATACTTACATATAAACAAGCTATGTGACAACAACTCTAATCTTTGTCTATCATACATATCTGAAAAAGAAACCTTTGTCTATCATACTTACACATGTGAACAAGCTATGTGACAACAACTCTAACCACTGTCTACCATACTTACATATATGAACAAGCTATGCGAGAACAACCCTAACCTTTGTCTACCATACTTACATATATGAACAAGCTATGTGACAACAACTCTAATCTTTGTCTATCATACTTACATATATGAACAAGCTATGTGACAACAACTCTAACCACTGTCTACCATACTTACATATGAACAAGCTATGTGACAACAACTCTAACCTTTGTCTATCATACATATATGAACAAGCTATGTGACAACAAGTCTAACTCACTGTCTATTGTACTTACATATATGAACAAGCTTTGTGACAACAACTCCAACCACTGTCTACCATACATACATATGAACAAGCTATGTGACAACAACTCTAACCATGTCACAACATACATATGAACAAGCTATGTGACAACACTTAACACTGTCTACATACATACATATGAACAAGCTATGTGACAACAACTCTAACCACTGTCTATCTACATACATAACAAGCTGTGACAAAAACTCAACCATGTCTCAACATACATACAGCTATGTGACAACAACTCTAAACCACTGTCTATCATACATACATATGAACAAGCTATGTGACAACAACTCTAACCACTGTCTACATACATACATATGAACAAGCTATGTGACAACAACTCTAACCACTGTCTACATACATACATATGAACAAGCTATGTGACAACAACTCTAACCACTGTTACATACATACATATGAACAAGCTATGTGACAACAACTCTAACCACTGTCTATCAACATACATATGAACAAGCTATGTGACAACAACTCTAACCACTGTCTACATACATACATATGAACAAGCTATGTGACAACAACTCTAACCACTGTCTATCATACATACATATAACAAGCTATGTGACAACAACTCTAACCTGTCTATCATACATACATATAACAAGCTGTGACAACAACTTACTGTCTACCTACATACATATGAACAAGCTGTGTGACAACAACTCTAACCATGTCTACATACTTACATATATCAACAAGCTAGTGACAACTCTCTAACCTTTGTCTATCATACTACAGATATAACAAGTTGTGACAACAATTTTGTTTTGTCTTACCTACTACATATGATCAACCAAACTTTTACCAATTAATTTGTCCATCATCTTATTATAAACAAGCACACAACCCTAACCACATACACAATACACAACCTACACACAATTTTCAATATTATGATTATATACACACACACACACACACACACACAACACAATATATCCACATCACCAATACTGAAAGGAACTGAAAAGCATTCAGTATTCAGTTCATTCTATTGTTCAACAGACGAAGAAGACGAAGCGATAAGCCAACAGACCAACTGACGTCACCAAATGACATCGACACAAGGCCAGAGGCAAGATCAGGGTCAAAGCCAATGCACGTGAACCAGGATGAAATCTACCAGAACATGCTGATGTCACCAGAAGATCCAGTAGCCCAGACGGTAGCTGAAGGTCTAGGTATGTGTATGTATGCATATGTATATACGTACATATGTGTGTGTTTGTGTATGTATATATGTGTATATGTATATGTATGTATGTGCATCTGTGTATGTGTATTTATATCTATCTATATCTATCTATATATACACACGCATATACGTCGTGTGTGTGTGTGTGTGTGTGCGTGTGTGTGTGTGTGTGTGTGTGTGTGTGTGTGTGTGTGTGTGTGTGTGTGTGTGTGTGTATTTTTGTTGTAAAGAATATCTCTAGCGTCAGTACATGAAAAATCAAGATTGTTATTTCTATATGTCGTAAGTAAGATAGGACATTCAAAGAGTAGATGGTGGACTGATAATGTTTTTGAACAAATACACACATTCTGTGTATATTTCGTTTTCCAGGAGTTAAGCCTTAGTTTGTATATCAAAGACGCTAGCTGTCTGGGGCAGTAATATATCAGGCTATGGGTATTGGAGAAATTTGTATAAACTGAACGTTCTAGCACAGAACTAAGTTCATGAACTGAAAGTCATATATTATGGCATATTACGGTATTGGCATTTTTGGATGCCCCGTTTCTTGCTAACTGGTCTGAAACTTCATTCCAATGAAGTCCGCAATGTGACGGAACCCAGCAAAAATTTATACCAACACCCTTGGATGAAATACAATGTATCAAATGTTTGATTTCAAAGATAATGTCATTTCGTATTACACGTTCTGCTTGTTTCAAGCTACGTAACACAGATTTAGAATCAACACACAATAGTATATCGCAGATATCGTATGAGAGGCTATTGATATAGGTAAGAGCCATCAATATCGCATATAATTCTGATGTAAAAATAGAGTAGCCTTTACCTATGTAAAAAGATTTTTGTACCTTTAAGGCAGGAATGACGAATCCAGCTCCGCTATCAGATGTATCTAAAACAGACCCGTCTGTGTAAATTTTTAGATGATTAAAATAACAGGTGGCTAGATGAGATTCGACTTCTGATACTAGAATATTTCTTTCTTCTGTTTTATTAAGATTTATGTAGTCTATGTCAAAGTTGGCATTTTCAAGTTCCCAGGGAGGTATGAATGGAATAAGTGGCATTACTGGAATGTTAGTTACATCAATATTGTTTTTGCTTAGGAGAACATCTGCAAAATTTCGAATAGGTTGAAGAGTATGCACCTTTCGAGCTTTCTGGGGATAGTCAGTTTCTGACGTGTATAGTAATTCATCCTTAACTGAGTTCTTTACGGCCAGAGCTCTAATAACATACTTTGTCACCGCTAATTCACGTTGATCTGTAAGGGGTAAAATGTTACTTTCTTTATAAGACTTCATTGTGTTTGTATGAACGGGCACACCGAGAGCCAATTTAATAGCTTTGCTGTCTACACTCTGTAATTTTTTTAAGAGTGTAGTCGAGGCAGTAAAATAGACCTCTTGTCCATAGAGCAGTTTCGATCGAACCAAAGAAATCGCTAAGTGTAACATAGTTTGTGTGTCTTGGCTCCAGGACTGTCTGTTGATTATTTTTAAGAAATTAAGTCTTTTGTTTGCTTTTGTAATTAAATATTCTATATGGTGTCTCCAATTCAATTTTCGTGTTAAGTACACTCCAAGAAATTTAACGGTGGGTTTATATACAAGCGGATTACTATCCAGTAATAATGTAGGAAGAGTTTAGGGTTTTCTCCATTGTTGAAGAGCGTAAGATAAGTCTTTTCATTCGATAACTCTAAACCATTGTCTTTCATGTAATTACTCAGGTTATCAAGATCACATTGGTAGAGCTTTTGTACATGGGTGATTGTTCGTTTGTTTGTATTTTTTCGAAGAGTGGTATTCATCCAGATGGCAATGTCATCTGCATACTGTACAACATTAGTGTTCTTCGACAAATATTTTGGTAAATCATAAAGAAGTATATTGAACAGGATGAGGGATCCCCATGTCTATGTCTTTAAATGAAGAGTATACAGTCCCTAATCTTACACATATTGATCTACAGGATAAAAAGTCTTTAATGTAATAATACATTTTACCTGTTACACCAATGCTCTTTAATTTATAAAGCAGTCTTGAATGCCACACAGTGTCGTAAGCCTTCTTCACATCAAAAAACGTAGCCAAAGTGCTTTTTCTACGAGAAAATTGCTTTTTGATTTGACTTGAAAGTTTTACTAAATGACCTGTTGTACATCGCCCTTTCCTAAATCCTGCCTGATGAGGTGGAATAATATCATTTCTTTCACAATAATGGAACAAACGCTTGAGGATAATCTTTTCCATCAGTTTCCCGATATGAGAAGTTAAAGCTATTGGTCTGTAACTGTCAATAAGTGACCTTGATTTGCCTTCCTTAATGATGGGAATTATCACGGACTTCTTCCAGAGATTTGGAAGAGCTCCATTAAACCAACATTTTTGGAAAAATGAGTGTAACAATTCCTTCCACTTCAGAGGCAAATGAATAAGCATCTGATAAGAAATACCATCTAAACCCACAGAAGATTTATTGGATGAAAAAGACGCCAAAGTTTCCATGAATTCGTCCAGTTGAATGGGAGAATTGATATAATGATTCTCCTTAGAAATTGGATCAACATAGATGTCATTTTTGTCCTGTTCTTTTCTGTGTTTACCAATAGTTGACTGTAGATTAACTGATCGGCTATTATATGAAAACAGATTGAAAAAGGCGTTACCTTTTTCAAGGGAACTTGGAAATAAATTATCTTTAAACTTAATTGGGTAGACTGGCAGTGTATAACATGTTTCATTTCTTTTAGTTTTTTCCACACTTTGTACATATCCTTTGATTCAAATACTTCATCATTACAGAAACTGGTCCAGTAAGACTTCTTTGCTTGTGCTATTACTCTATTACATTGAATTTTAGCCTTCTTCATGTTCAAATGATGTGCAGGTGTTTTATTTTTCAGCCAGATTTTAAAAGTTTCTTTTTTAAAGGCAACAGCCTGTTCACATTCTTTCGTCCACCACGGATTTCCACTGTATTTGCCTGGTTTCACCGACTTACACAGTGGAATAGAAGAGAAAGCTGCCTTTAAGACAACTTCGATGAAATTAGAATAAAATGCATCTATATCATCATGTTTCATTAAATCTGTGTTGTACGTCTGAAGGACGTTGCCAAACGCTATCCAATCGGCGTTCTTGTATTGGAATTTCGAGATTCTATCTTCAGAGTCAGTGTGTGTTCTGAAAGTTGTTTTCTCCAAAAGTTTAATTTCGATTGGAAGATGATCACTGCCCAAACTATCATCTCCTACGAGCCAAGTACAATTTGTTGCAAGCTCTGGAGAAATGAGAGACAAATCCACTGTGGTTGCTCTATGAGTAGAGACATCAGGTATCCGTGTAACTGAACCATCGTTTAATAAGTAAAGATTTGAATCTACTATGTTTTCAATTAGGCGATTGCTGGTGATTTTGAGACATTCTTTCTCCCTGAAAGGAGAGTGAGCGTTAAAATCACCCAGAACTATCCACCTTGAGCCTTTTGTGTCCAAAAGCTTGATCCAATCGGTGTTATCATCTTTTGGACCAAAAGGAAGGTACAATGACAAAAGATTTACACTAAGAGTTGCATTGACTCTGACAACTGCACCTGTGTAATATGTCTTTTGTATCTGCTGGGATCGGGAAATCTTCAAAGGATGAGAAATCCAGATCACATCTTACGTATATGGCAACCTGTACCTTGTCAGTTGCCTTACAGCATTGATACAGCGGAGGATAAAAATAATTCTGCAATTTTGGAAGCTTATGTTTAACAATATTTTAAGAGATTGAAGCGCTAAAACGCAGATCAATCCATTCAAACCTAGTGCTGCTTCAACAATATTTATCAAAAAATAATCATTGCGTTTGTTTGTTTGTTTGTTTTTTCTTCCTTTGCTTTCTGTCATTTCTTCCTATCATTTTCTGCCTTTCTGATCCATTCACCTGTATGTGTTCGATAAAATCCTAGTACTTTTCTCTTAGGATTGATAATTGCGTACATGTGTTAAGTGCATTTTTGGCTCTAAGGATATGAGATATGCGGAAGCAATTTCAGGTAATTTAGGCCCGTTTCTGTATATATTTCAGTGCCCTTAATTATACTTAGATTTCTATTCAGGTATGTTTTTTTTAAATCCCCTGTGCAATAAATTTGACGGAATGGTAAACACCAGGGGCATCCGCTTAGATTATGTGTGCGAATGCATTGATATGTGTACCCAATTTTCTTTTCCTATTTTTCCTGTTGAAGTATCGTGTATGTTTTGAACTCGTGATAGCCCTGATATGGCTCTACGCAGTCGACTGGGCTTTTAACAACAATAACGGTCAATAGCGAGGTATTCTAAGATGGTGGCTCTTTCGATGTATGGTCTTGGACTCAAAATTCGATGTCTCGAATTCAATCCCAATCTGCAAAACACACACACACACACACACACACACACACACACACACACACACACACACACACACACACACACACACACAACTGGCCTCTTTGCTGCCAGTTTTAATACATCAATAATTCTGGTTGTATCGGCTTAGTGTTTCATATTGTGGCAATAAAGAGAAGTAACATGGCTGTTGGGTTTTTGTTTATTTCTTTGTTAATTTGTTCGTTTGTTTTTTGTTGTTGTTTTTGTTTGTTTGTTCGTTTTCATCCGTTTGTTAGCTGATTAATTCATAAAGCACCAGATTTCTTTTGATTTTTTTTTCTCTCTCTCTTTCCTTATTTGAATCAATTGTCCGTTTTGGAAGTATGATAATGTTTTGTACCTGGAAGGAGAAAATATAAGTCGAGAAAATCAAGAATATTAGTCATGTTATCAATTTGCATGTTATGTTTTATATCTATGTATTATTTGGTAACGATCTCTCTCTCTCTCTCTCTCTCTTGTGAGTTATGCAACGTGTCGTTCTTTAGCCGCATATTACCAGGCAAAGGTCTAAATACATTACAACAGTATTCATTCTTCATCTTTTTATCTATCTTTCTATCTCAATCAATGTCTGCCTGTCTACCAGTCTTTCATTCTGTCTCTGTCTATCTATCTACCAATCTATCTATCCCATACTGAGAGTCATAAATGGTCATATGGTCATGGTCATAAAATCTATCTATTCTACATGTGTGCCTATTCTATCTAAGCATTAACTAGCAATCATCAATCAATCAATCAATGTATGTATGTATCTATCTGTATATATATATATATATATAACCTACCTAACCATCTACCTATCTATCTACCTACCTGTCTACATGTACATATCTATCCATCAGACTATCTACCTACCTACCTATCAGTCTATCAATCAGTCTATCTATCACTAGACAATGGGCCGCACACCAAACCTAAGACACATCCACCCCAGAAGCAGGCCAGACAGAAGAAGGAAAAGAGCCAAGCGAAACCCCCACCACAAAACCAGCCCGCCGAGAGGTCTACCAGAACGTGGGCTTCAGCCCCGATGACCTTGACCCTGCCGTTGACCTTGCCCTTGGCACACAAAACCAGAGCAGCTCAGTGACTCCCACGCTGCCCGCGGAAGAGGAAGTAGAAGTGGAAGACTATGAGACAGTGGAAACGGAAGGGGAGAGAAGCGGTGACGTCGACAAGAACGAGCGTGGCGTGTACTACAACGATGACGTCTACATGACGTCACAAGGCTCGGATCTGAAGCTAGACAGGGTGCAGCAATTCCTGCTGGACAAACTTCGTGGAGATGACTTGGACGAAGAGTTTCAGGTGAGATTCTGTGCAAAGTCTTTTCCTTTTTTTTGGTTATAGCTGGAGGGTAAGTGCGATAGACGAGTAATCAGGACACGAATGTTCCAACTGGACCATCTGGATTCGAATCTGCCTGTTTGGTAAAGGATGTACATTTTTCCCTACCTCCCAGGTAAGTCAGCATAATAATGTGCAGACCTTTTTTCCCCTTTTCTTTTTTTTAATTTTTTTTTTAAAGATTATCGCATTTAGGTAGATTATACTTGTGCTCACCTTTTTTCATCTTTTGTTTTCCTATGACACCTTTATGGTCACAAAGCTGTCACAATTTTTACAATGCCATGGTGGTGGTGATGATGATGATGATGATGATGATGATGATGATGATGGTGATGATGATGATGACGATGACAACGACGACGACATAAAGGATGATGATCATGATGCTATGGAGTTCCATCCAGGACTGAGACTGCGTGGCAGGGTTGTACGCTACGCTTACTATCACATAAACCCTGGTGTCAACCAGGCCCGAGAGATACAGACACGTGTTTGGGAGAACAGTTTAGCAACGCCCTCAATGGCGCATCCATGAAGTACATGAGACTCGACTGTGTAGTCCCAGCCTTCCCAACGAGCCCATAGCACGCCCAACTCAGGGTAGGAGTCTGGTTGGATCTGACAAATCCCACAATGATTTTTGAAGGGACTGATGGGATTCGAACCCACAACCTTCCATTCGGTAGTCCAGTGCATTAATCAAGTTCAAGCTGATATTGCTTATAGCCCAGCCGACTACTAAAGCCATACCAGGACTAACACCACGTCAAAAACCACAACCCGGTTAAGAAAAAAGACAACAGTTTAAAAGCCATGCTCACCGTTAACCTTTCAGGTCTAAAATGCAGGTAAAGAAAAACATCAGGCGAAATTTATGGATCTCTTGAAAAAAAAGGAAAATTGCATCAGGAGGGACGTCTCGGAAGAGTTTCTTTAAGGAGTCTGTTGTGTAGTGCTTTAGTCCAACATCGCACAAATCCCAGCAATCAAGGAGGTAGTGTGTGATGCTTAACGGGGCGTTAACCACTACACCACGGTGACTGGTCATGTACAGACCTGCTAGTGCCTGAACAACACACCTTTCCTGTGTATACGTATGCATAACATCAATTGTGAACATTAAAGATCCGATTGGCCATATCAGTGTTGGTGGCTCATGGAAACAGAGACCTGAATCATCAACATTCGTTTCTTTTGTGGTTTGTCAGTGTTGAGTCTTTATTGCCGTCTCTCCTGACGAAAGAAATGTCAAAACATCAAAACACGAACCAGAAAAAAACCACACCAAAAATGAATAAGAACACGTATTTAATACAACAAGACAAGACAGGCGCAAAATTTCACAAATAAACAGCAGGGACGTTTCAGTCTTTTTCTCCTAATTTTTGTATCTGGTGTTTGTGATCTTACGCTTGACAAGAGTCAGTTGGCCGAAATTTTGCACCTCTATTGTCTTGTTGTATTAAATATGCGTTCTTACTTTTTTTTCGTGTTTTTTTTTCTTCTGGTACCTGTCTGCTTGAATGAAGGCAGTCGCACTTGTTTTGGATATTAAAACACGTAATGAGACTCGGTACAAAGCCCCAATGGCTTGGTACAAACATTGTACTGATATAACTGGTCTTTGTTACCATGTGAATGCTTGAATGTTTTAGAAACGGTGAATATCGGTAGTTCGCAGCATTTTCCGTTTGGACTTTGATCTCAATTTCTATGTGCAATTTTTTTTTCATCTTGGGTAAATAGGCTTCCCAGTTACTTAACTTCTGTGCTTTCGATGAAGTTGTTGCCCTTTTGATTCTGGTGTCCAGTTTGTCAGATGTTCATCCTGCTGACATAATCTCTGTTTTGCTGTGCATAATTTTATACCGATAGTTTTCATAGTTAGTTCTTTAATTTTTTTGTATGTTTTCGGGGCTGTACTGTACTCTTTATGATCGCACAATCATCAATGAATAATAGAAATCTAATCAAAGAATTCCGGCGTTCACGCAAATAGGAACAGAAACACACGCCAATAGAATAAGAACGTCAATGCACAAAACAAGACAGACACAAATTTTTGACCTACTGGCCTTTGTCAAGCGAACATAAAAGACAGCTTAGAACAAATACACATAAACCTGAGGAAAAAAACAGCAAGACTTCTCGGACGTGCCACTGAGCTGGAGAAAAAAATGTGAATAGTAGTTCACTGAGAGTTTCTGGATCAGGATAATTGGGTTAACAAGTTAACAAGATGTTAACAAGAAACTCCACGAGGGTGCAGATGGAACCCAGAGCACCAATGCCTCGCCACTCTCTGGACAATCACCTCCCAAGCTCCCGACGCCATTGAACGGTCATTTCATCAAGCAAAGGGGGCTGTCCGTGCATTGCCTGACTCATTCGAACCCAGTCATCACTGAGAGCCTTTGGATCAGGATAATTATGAATAATTGTTCACTGAGAGCTTCTGGATCAGAATAATTGTACATTGTAGTTCATTCAGGGCTTCTGGATCAGGATAATTGTAAAAAATAGTTGATTCAGAGCTTCTGGATCAGGGTAATTGTGAGTAATAGTTCATTCAGATCTTTTGGATCAGGGTAATTGTGAATAGTAGTTTATTCAGAGCTTCTGGATCAGGGTAACTGTGAATAGTAGTTTATTCAGAGCTTCTGGATCAGGATAATTGTACATAGTAGTTCATTCAGAGCTTCTGGATCAGGATAATTGTGAATAGTAGTTTATTCAGAGCTTCTGGATCAGGATAATTGTGAATAGTAGTTTACTGACAGCTTCTGGATCAGGATAATTGTGACCATAGTTTACTGAAAGCGTCTGGACCAGATAATTGTGACCAGTAGTACACGGAGAGTCTCTGGATTGGGATAATTGTGAATAGGATAATTATGAATAGTAGTTCATTCAAAGCTTCTGGATCTGGATAATAGTGTCAACAAGTTAACAACATGTTAACAAGAAGTTAAGAAACACCACAAGGATGAGGATAGGACCTGGAGCACCAATGCCTCGCCACTCTCAGGACACTCACCTCCCAAGCCCATGACGCCAATCGATAGTCATTTCATCAAACAAACAAACAAACAAACAAAAAGGGGGGGGGGGCTGTCCATGCACTGCCTGACCCATTCGGATCCAGTCACCATTGAGAGCCTCTGGATCAGGATAATTGTGAATAGCAGTTCATTCAGAGCTTCTGGATCAGGATAACTGTGAGTAGTAGTTCATTCAGAACTTCTGGATCAGGATAACTGTGAGTAATAGTTCACTGACAGCTTCTGGATCAGGATAATTGTGAATGATAGTTCAGTGGTAGCTTCTGAATCAGGATAATTGTGAATGATAGTTCAGTGACAGCTTGATCAGATAATTGTGAATGATAGTTCAGTGTGCTCTGAATCAGGATAATTGTGAATGATAGTTCAGTGGTAGCTTCTGGATCAGGATAATTGTGAATGATAGTTCAGTGGTAGCTTTTGGATCAGGATAATTGTGAATGATAGTTCAGTGGTAGCTTCTGAATCAGGATAATTGTGAATGATAGTTCAGTGGTAGCTTCTGGATCAGGATAATTGTGAATGATAGTTCAGTGGTAGCTTCTGGATCGGGATAATTGTGAATGATAGTTCAGTGGTAGCTTCTGGATCAGGATAATTGTGAATGATAGTTCAGTGGTAGCTTCTGAATCAGGATAATTTTGAATAGTAGTTCACGAGATCTTCTCAATTAGGATAACTGTAAATGGTAGTTCATTGAAATCTTCTTAATCAGGATAATTGTGAATAGTAGTTCATGAGAGCTTCTGGATCATAGTAATTGTAAATAGTAGTTCATTAAGACATTCTGGATCAGAGTGTGCACATTGAATAATTGTGCCCATGCAGAAAAAGACAACAATGATGACTAAAGCTGTCCTATCATGACGGCTAAAGTTGTGATCTCCATATTTTGACCACAGATGTTACCAAAGGGTTTGGTCAGGCCGCATGACACTGGAGCGGACCAGAAAAACATCTACCGCAACCGGTTCCGTACCATTTTGCCCTGTAAGTACATGTGTTTGTCTGTCTGTCTGTCTGTCTGGTTGTCCGTCTGTCTGTCTGTCTGGTTTTCTGTCTGTGTGTGTCTAATTGTCTGTCTGTCTGTCTGGTTGTCTGTCTGTGTCTGTCTGTCTAGTTGTCTGTCTGTCTGGTTGTCTATCTATCCGTCTGTCTGTCTGGTTGTGTGTGTGTGTGTGTCTGTCTGGTTGTCCGTCTGTCTGTCTGCCTGTCCGTCTGGCTAGTTGTCTGATTGTCTATCTATCCGTCTGTCTGTCTGGTTGTGTTGTGTGTGTGTGTGTGTGTGTGTGTGTGTGTGTGTGTGTGTGTGTGTGTGTGTGTTGTGTGTGTCTGTCTGGTTGTCCGTCTGTCTGTCTGCCTGTCCGTCTGGCTAGTTGTCTGTCTGTCCGTCCGTCCGTCTGTCCGTCCGTCCGTCTGTCCGTGTGTGTGTGTGTGTGTGTGTGTGTGTGTGTGTGTGTGGTGGTGTGTGTGTGTGTGTGTGTGTGTGTGTGTTTTGTGTGGCCTGTCTGTCTGTATCTGCCTATCGCCAAGCTTGATATAACAACGAGGGACAGATTGCCTTCCAGTAGCCTGACTGATGGACTGACGAACATTACGCTGTTTGGTGTTTGTTTGCAGTTTGTGCAAGAGGCATTCTTCGCACTAGGGCAGTTCCATGTGTATACCATCCAAATCTGTCAGCAGTTGTCCGGTAGACTCCTTGAGACTACGCAAAACCCTATGCGCCGATGACTACACTGTGATGATGTTGCTTCCAGCATTAAGCTAGCACCAATTATTTCTACTACTGTTACCAGTGATAGGCCGATACAATACCAGTATAAAATATAGACTAGGTAAAACATAGGCGAGATAGGGCCTCAGGACCTGGCCAGTCCATGGGTTTATGTGCAGGATGAAGGCTTGTGCCATGATCATCATACATACACATCACACCTGCGACGTTAGTGCATGTGGAATTCGTTCCGAGCTCGGAAACGTCTTCTTGAGAAACTGAAACTGAAACCTACCAATTGTCACCACTACCACTGTTGTTACTAACACTCCACCCCCACCCCCATCACCACTACTACTCGTGTTCTTTTTTCTGTTTTTTTTCCCCCTTCCGTTTTACAGCTCTGGACTAATGCTGAGGTCTTGGTGCTAGAATGTTTGGCACAAGGCGTGATATTTTGGTAATGATGATGATGATGGTGATGATGATGATGATGATGATGACTCATAACGACAACACAACCAGTAACAACCAAAATTTCACTTTATTATTATGTTCGTTTCGATTACAAGCCCACTGTCCACGTACAGTTTGCAATCACGTGAACAACATCATCATCATCAACAACAACAACAACAACAACGACAACTACAACTATATCACTTTATTACTGTAATGTTTAGTTCATTGACAAACCAATACCTACGTATCGTTTGCTCTCACGTGCTTTTTTTTCAGACGAAGACACACGAGTTGTGCTTCGCGGAGTTCGGGATTCTGGTTCCAACGACTACATCAACGCCAGCTACGTCAGGGTGCGTGGTCATGTCGTGTCGTGTCGTGTCGTGTCGTGTCATGTTGTGTCGTGTTGTGTCGAATAGAGTAGAGTGGATTGGATTGGAGTGAAGTTGAATGGAGAGGAGCGGAGTGGAGTGGAGTGGAGCGGTGTGGTGTGGTGTGGAAAAGTATGGTGTCGAGTGGTGTGGTGTGGAGTGGTATGGAGTGGTGGTGTGGTGTGGTGTGGTGTGGTGTGTTGTGTTGTGTGGTGTGGTGTGGTGTGGTGTGGAGTGGTATGAGTGGTGGAGTGGTGGTGTGGTGTGGTGTGGTGTTGTGTTGTGTGTGTTGTGTGTGGTGTTGTGTGTGTTGTGTTGTGTGTGTTGTGTTGTGTTGTGTTGTGGTGTGGAGTGGAGTGGTGTGGTACTTCACGGCTCAGAATGACAGAAAGCGACCTTACCAAGCTGTCAACGTTCCACACAAAGAACTTCTGAAGAATCATACAAACCTTCTGGATCAACAACATCCCCAACCAACAACTACTTGCCCAGTACAATCAAGAGATTATAGGCATTATCAGCATGAAAAGATGATGGACATGGATTCGGTACTTCATCCGAAGATGATAACATCACTGGACTGGCCTTCACTGGACACCAAAAGGAAGACGTGAGAGAGAAAGGCTGAAGACGTCTTGGCTAAGAACAACAGATCCCAAGACCCTGAAAGACATCTGTTGTCCTGTGCAGAGGCTGGTCCACCACGTACAGGATTGGAAAATCTCTGTTGCTACCCTACGTAACAAAGGCATACTGGGCAGTGAGTCAGTAAAAAAAAGTTCATGGCACGGCAATTGACCACTGATGTGTCTTGATACAAGAGATACCGTTTCTGTGAAACTACTGCTACTACTACTACTGCTACTACTAACTATATAATAATGATAATAACAATAACAGTATTCACGAAGCACCAAATCTTGGCAATTCAAATCAAAGCACACTCACGCACCAGACATACGCATGCAATCAATAAAGACTATCTCACAGTATTTAAAAAACAAAGACTTTCACAAGCTGAAGGAAAGTAGTTGTAGAAATCATTATTGGGAAAAGAGGTGAGTTTAAGATCAGACATAAAAGCAGAAAGGTTAGGTGTTAGGCGAAGAGAGAGTGGAAATCTATTCCAAGCAGACATTTTTGAGACAGTAAAACAACACTGGCCAACAGTTGATAGTTTAAATCTAGTAACTTGAAGGGAAAGAATATCTGAAGCTGAGCGCAAGGTGCGATCTGGCGTATAAATATTGATTGTTGTCGCAAAGATATGATGAAACAGACTAGTAAATAGATTTTTAACACAAGGTATCCAGCTTGTATTCAGTTCTTTTTAAGACAAGCAACCAGTGTAGAGAGCGAGAGAAATTCGTGATTTCAATAAACTGTTTATAAACAGCATACTTTCTAGAACACTGCTTTAACTTATTTCAAGATAATGTACAATGTGTTACGTAATATGCCTCTGTTTATTTTGAATACTAATTTGCATTATGTGCTTTATTTTCAGGGCCATCATTCCCCCAAGGACTACATTGCTTCTCAAGGTAAAATTACTGCATTATTTGAAAATCAGGCTGTTGTCTGGAGTGGTTTAGAGTATAAAAATCTCATCTTGTGGAGAACAGCACAATCAGTCCGTCATTCAGTACTGTTACTGTTATTTTTCTTTAAAGCCCAGCCGACTGCGTAGATCCATATCAGGGCTCTGACCTGTTTCAAAACATATACAATACTTCAACTAGAAAAAAAAAAAAAGAACTAAATACACATATCAATGTATTCGCGCGTATAATCTAAGGAGATGCACCTGGCGTTGACCATTCCTTCCAATTCATCACACAGGAGATTTAAAAAACACACCTGAACACAAATTCGAACATAACTATGGACACTAAGACATCTATAAAAAAAAAAAGGACCTAAGCTACCTAAAACTGCTTCTGCGTATCTCACATTTCCCATGAGCCAAAATTACACTTAATACAAGTACCCAATTATCAATCCTAAGAGAAAGTATGCAAGACTTAATCGAACACGTACAGTTGAATGGACCAGCAAGGCAGAAAATGATAGGAAGAAATGACAGAAAGCAAATGAACAATGCAGAAACAAAAGAGAGCGACAGAAATGAGGAAATTTCTAGCACAGAATGTCGAGAAGTTGGGGGTATTGTTTATAATGAAAGAGCCCCCGCCATCCCAAGGGGGAGGGGGGCGAGTCAATCAGTAGAATGAAAACACAAGCAAACACCCAAATCAAAGTGATCACCAGCAGGAACTGGATATACAACAGCTGGGATGTGAGATAACTTTATATTGAGTGGATAGTTGTGTTGTTATTCAGCCCTTTAAGTATTTGTGAGAGTTGAGACAAGTTTATACTGAGTGGCTAGTTGTGTTGTTATTCAGCCCTTTAAGTATTTGTGAGATGACTAGTTGTGTTGTTATTCAGCCCTTTAAATATTTGTGAGATGTGAGACAAGTTTACACTGAGTGGCTAGTTGTGTTGTTATTCAGCCCTTTAAGTATTTGTGAGATGACTAGTTGTGTTGTTATTCAGCCCTTTAAATATTTGTGAGATGTGAGACAAGTTTATATTGAGTGGCTTGTTGTATTGCTATTCAGCCCTTTAAATATTTGTGAGAGTTGAGACAAGTTTATACAGAGTGGCTAGTTGTGTTGTTATTCAGCCCTTTAAACATTTGTGAGAAGTGAGACATGTTTATATTGAGTGGCTAGTTGCGTTGTTATTCAGCCCTTTAAGTATTAGTGAGATGTGAGACAAGTCCATACTGAGTGGCTAGTTGTGTTGTTATTCAGCCCTTTAAGTATTAGTGAGATGTGAGACAAGTTTATACTGAGTGGCTAGTTGTATTGTTATTCAGCCCTTTAAACATTTGTGAGATGTGAGACAAGTTCACACTGAGTGGCTAGTTGTGTTCTTATTCAGCCCTTTAAATATTTGTGAGATGTGACACAAGTTCATACTGAGTGGCTAGTTGTATTGTTATTCAGCCCTTTAAACATTTGTGAGATGTGAGACAAGTTCATACTGAGTGGCTAGTTGTATTGTTATTCAGCCCTTTAAACATTTGTGAGATGTGAGACAAGTTCATACTGAGAGAGAAGTTTACACTGATTGGCTAGTTGTATTGTTATTCAGCCCTTTAAATATTTGTTTATTTTATTTGTCTGATCTTTCTTTGAAGATAAGATACACAGATATGCATGCCATTTACATGGAACCAAGACTGTTCCAATGACAGACTGATACAGTACTAGTATAAAAATGTAGGCTAAGTAAAACATAGGCTAGGTAAGACCTCAGGACCTGGCCAGTTCATGGGTGTATGTGCAGGCTTAAGGCTTGTGCCATATCATCATACATTTTACACAGGGCATCTGTACCGTTAGTGCATACGGAATGTATTCATTGTTTAATTACAAATAATACACAAGTTACTTTTTATCGGATCCCATCACACTGTGGTATCCTAGATAACAATTGGGTCGACAGAATAGCAACAAATGCAGCAATGAATAGGGCTGGCAGTACTAAACTTGATTTACCACTCTCTGAACACGAAATGAATGCTATATTAGAAAACAAAGTAAAAGCGCAATGTGACCTTTGCCCCCTTCTCGGTAAATTACCAGGGTTTTAAAAGACTAGAGATAACTTAGCTTACAGATTATCTCTCAACTCACTTCGAACTAAATTTAGTAAAACCATCAAATGTATTTGTGGTGATTGTATAACAGTCAATCACCTTTTGTGTTGTCAGCGAATGCGACCTTATTTTCCTGAGTCATTAACAAACTTAAACAGAAACATACTGATTTCACTCTGTATTTACACATTGCTAGGCGTTTACTGCATAGTCCCACAGGTCGTTTTCTTTGATTCAGCTGGGTTGTTTTATACCTGTAATCCGCACTTTTTTTTTTATACAATTCTTTTCATTCGATAAGACAATCCTCTGCTCCCCCTTGTGTCTCACCAGATCATAACAGATGACTTGCCGAACGCCAGCACAGGACCTTACATGCTCGTAGCACACACACACACACTCACACACACACACACACACACACACACACACACACACACACACACACACACACACACACACACACACATGCACACACGCATACATACATACACACGACCCTGAGCAAACCAATGAGGCCGGATCATTCTAATGTTCTGATTGTTTTTCTCTTGTTCGTTACATTGTTTGATGTTACCTTAATTGATACAATGCCTTCATGATTTCGTGGATTCAATCTTTTTTCTTTTTCCTTTTTTTCCCGTCTAAAAGCACGCATGTGAATAGACGTTTAAAGAAATCATCATATCAATCATCATCATCATCATCATCATCATCATCATCATCATCAGGTGCCTTGCCGCATGGCGATGGCGATTATGGACTTCCAATCTGAATCTATCACGTGTTGCCTCAAGCATCTCTTCCACCCTCCTTGTCCCCAGCCACTCTGCAAGTCCATCTAGTATCTTCTCCCTGGGTCTACCCTGTGCTCTCTTTCCCTCCAGCTTTCCCATTGTGACCAGGTGCTCCAATTCCCCTTTCCTCATAAAATGGCCTATAAATGTTGCTTGTCTTTTCCTAATCTTCCTTATCAGTGATCAACTTGTGTCTGCCTCCATCAAGACTGTCTCGTTTGTTTTCTTTGCTGTCCATGAAACTCTCAACATTCTTCTTAGAAACCACACTTCGGCTGCCTCAATTTTTTTCTGGCTTTGCGTGTTGACTGTCCACGCCTCACAACCGTATAACTTTATCGATTCTATATAACATTCAAGAACTCTATTCCTGATGTAGACCTGCCAGTGTAGACCTGCCAGTGCCTAAACCCTTTCTGTGTTTATATGAGTGCAGAAAATCAAACATGCACGTCATAAATCCTGTAAATCATGTCAGTGGCTGGCTTATGGTAAACATGAAAATACTCAAAATGCAGATAACAGTAAGTTTGGAAAGAAAACGTTTTGGTAATATGTTCTACGTTTGGGGAAAAAAGTGTCATTGTCATTGTCATTGTCTTCTGCTCCACCTTCCTCTCTCTTTTATCATTGTCATTTTCATCTGCTCCCTTCTCTCTCATCTCTCCATGTTTTGTAACCATTGTTTACTTCCATTCCTTCATGAAGGGCTATGGTCTTTATGTGAATAAATCATCTCTCTCTCTGTCTCTGTCTGTCTGTCTGTCTGTCTGTCTGTCTCTCTCCCTCTCTCTTTTCTTCTCTTCCGCCCATCCCCTCCTCTTTCTCTCTCTGCTCTTCCGTCCATCCCCCCCTCTCTCTCTCTTTATCTTTGTCTCTCTTCTTCCTCGCCCATCCACCATTTTCTTCAGGCTTACTGTCTTTCTCTCTCTCTGTGTCCGAAACTTGTCCTTATTGGTCTCTGACACACTGGCTTCATGTCGGCTTGCAGGACCCAAGAAGGTTACGTTGGGAGACTTCTGGACGATGGTGTGGCAAGATCACGTGACCAACATCGTCATGCTGACCAACATCATCGAGGGGAAGAAAGTACGTCACTGGGACATGATGATGATGATGATGGTGGTGGTGGTGGTCGTGGTGGTGGTGGTGGTGATGATGATGCTGTTGATGATGATGCTGCTGCTGCTGCTGACGGTGATGATGGTGATGATTACTTTGACGACGACGATGATGACGACAATAACAATAGAAATGGCGGGTGACAGTGACATGACAGCGACGAAGATGGTGATGAAGACAACGACGGCAAGGACGGTAGCGTAGATAGGTCTGTCAACGATATCTTGTAATGATGACAACAACGATAGTGGAAAAAAGAGCGGTAATACTAGAAGTGCAAAAGCAGTGATAGTAGATGTACCATAACAGTGACTGCTGCTGATCACTACAATTACTGCTGCTACTACAGCTACTATTTCTATGGTGCTTCTATTGCTTCTATTGCTACTACAACTGTTAATTCTACCATGATTACAACTACCATCGTTTTCAAAAAGGAAATGACTACGACGACGAACAAGAAACTTCATACATACATACATACATATATATATATATATATATATATATATATATATATAATATATGTATACATATATACATGTACGTAGATATGTATATACATATATATGTACATATACATATATATATACATGTACATATATGTATACAGATATAGTCGTATAGAACAAGACATGAAGAAAATAACAAAGAAGCCAGATCTGGCACAAATTTTCAATGCTAGTGCGCTGGGAGTTTTTTTCTAACATTATGTGATAAAGGGTACATTATACACACACACACACACACACACACACACACACACACACACACATATATATATTGTATATTATTGTACATACACACACACACACATATACTACACGTCATTATTGAAGGGCCAGGAACGTTTTTGAGTCAATTTTTGAAAGGAGAAATAACCTATTTTCTCTTACTCTTTTCTCCAATTCGTTGCCGTAACTGAATGGATAAGAGCTCAGACAACATTGCAGTTTCCTTTTGGCACGTGTTTGGGGATTTGCCGATTTGCAATGGGCGGCCCAAGGAAGACAATTTCCACACGAAATTGTCGAATCTTCAGCAGGGTCTCTCTGACGACGCAGGCAAGGTAGCGACAAAATTCGCTTTGCACGTGCAAGCCCAGCCCTTTTTGAACACTACTCCAGCCAAAGTTGCCCGCAGACGAGGATAAAAAGGACCCGTTCTTGGTTCGTTTTAACCATGCTTGCAAGACGACGGATGACGGATGAGCAGCGGGGGAGAGCCCTCGCTCTGCTTGATGAAGGCCTAGCGCAGCGGGAAGTTGCTAGACGACTTGAAGTGTCGCATTCCACAATCCAGAGACTGCTGGAGCGCTTCAATGAGACTGGAGCAGTCCAGGAAAGGCGTCACACGGGTCGACCCAGAGTAACGACAAGACAGCAAGACCGCTACCTTGCCCTCTCCGTCCTGAGGGAAAGGGCATCCACTGCGGTGACCTTGAGGGGTCAGCTGAGGGACGCAACAGGTGCTAACATCAGCTGCAGCACGGTGAGAAGACGGCTACATGAGGCAAACTTGAGGTCACGGAGACCGGCCGTCCGACCCGTGCTGTCACCGGTCAACAGAGTGCGCCGCATGACCTGGGCCAGGGAGCACGTGACCTGGACAAGGCAACAGTGGGCCCGGGTCTTGTTTTCGGATGAGTCCAGGTTCACCCTGACCTTTAACGATGGCCGGGCTCGGGTGTGGCGACGTCAAGGGGAGAGGTTCGCTGACGCCACTGTCCAAGAGCATAACCGGTACGGCGGCGGGTCGGTGATGGTGTGGGGTGGCATGAGCCGTGGTACCCGGACCCCCCTGCTCCCCATTGACGGCATCCTGAACGGGGTCCGGTACCGGGACGAGGTTCTGGCGGCCGTGGCACTGCCTGCGCTTGTGGACCTTGGTCAAGGCGCCATCTTCCAGGACGACAATGCACCTGCGCATCGAGCACGCCTTGTGACCGACTTCCTGGAGCAGCATGAAGTCGTCCGTATGGCCTGGCCAGCGTGCTCACCTGACCTGAACCCAATTGAACACCTCTGGGATGTGCTCGGGAGGCGCATCAGGGACAACCACCCCCCACCGGGCACCCTGGCCAGGCTGGTCGACATCCTGCAGATCGAGTGGGCGGCCATCCCTCAGGACACACTCCGTACCCTTGTGGGGTCGATGCATCGGCGCTGTGAAGCATGCATCCAGGCTCGGGGCGGACACACGCGATATTGAAAACAGATTGGCCAAATCTGACACTTTCTGTTTTTTGAAAAGGGGGGATGTTCCTTTAAATGCATGTGCTGTTCACTAATGGGTCATTGTGCTAATTTCTTTTTCCAAAACAGGTGTGGAAATGATGAAATAAAACATAGAATCAATTCTAAACATTGTCAATTATTTCAACTTAAAATTAGAGAGGAAGGAAGAAGTGGCCCTTAAATTATGATTAGGAGTATATATACATATATATATATAGATAGAGAGAGACATAGGGGCACACACACACATATGTGTGTGTGTATATATATATATATATATATATATATATGTAGATATATACATATGTACGTATATATATACGAATGTGTGCACAAGTGTAAACAAATAGACACACTTGTGCGCGCGCTTGTGTGTATGAAATCTGGTTTTTAAGGCAAAGGCCTCGCCACAGAGATTGGATCAAGGCGGTTGAAAGGCACATCAGCATGTGACCTCACGAAACATCTCTGAATGTTTGGGAGAGAGAGAGGACCACGACCCTCACGACAATGGCAGAAGTAGCAGAAAAGAGTTCCAGCTGGATCAAGTCAAGGAGGAACAAAAGTGAACCTCATAAGGTTTCAAACTCCCTTTTATGCCGCCGTGTATGACAGCTAAGTGGTTAAGACATCCGTTGCAAAGATGACATGGCCTTGAGAAGCCTGACCACCTTGGATGCGTGGGTTCGAACTCAGGTGGATGACAAATTTCTGAAAAAAGTAAATAAGTAAATAAGCGACAGCAGAGGGGCATCCAGGAGTCCAGACCTGGAGCGTCCCAGCCCTCTTAGAGTGTCAGGAGTTAAAGGCTGAAACACATGAATGACGGTAACACGTGTGTATGATATCTGGCTCATCCAGAAATTCTTGCTGTTAGTCAACTTACTAAATCTTTTTATTTTCACGTTGTCTATGTCCTTGGGAATTTGTCTACAGAAAAAGTGTGACGTGTACTGGCCTGCTCCTGGAACAACGCAACACTACGGGACCATTGAGGTCACTGGACTTGAAGTTTGTCACAGGTCGGATTACGTCATAAGGACCTTTGACGTCAGAGTAAGGGTAAGGATTTGCATACCAGTGTGTGAAATAAACGTGTGGGACGTCTCTGAGTGTGTCCTAAGGATGTTGTGTTGTCGGCCTTTATCATGGCTTCCCCTCTCCACACCTGAAGTTTTCTTTCGGCGCCTGCGTCTGTTCCTTAAGTCCTCTCATCTCTGCTGTTTTCTTTTCTTGTTCCTTGTCATGTCACGTTTATTGATTTACTGCTGACTTGTTTTTCTACAAAATTTTCTGTAAAGCGCATACTGCTTTGGAGATTCCATGCTAGAATGTTGCGCTGTACAAGTCTTTATGATGATGATGATTAAGATGATGATGATGATAATGATCATGCTGATGGTGATCATGATCATGCTGATGATTGTTGTACGTTAACACTGATATGGCTGTAGTAGTCAGCTGGGCTATAAACATTATGAACCTACTATTGTAGTGTTGTTGTTGTTGTTGTTGTTAAGACAAAGAAAAACCACACTGAAAAAAATAAAACTTATCAGCAAAGTCATACTGGTAGACACAAACACAGACTAACAGAGTGCGATTACAAACAAAACAAAACAAAACACACACACACACACACACACACACACACACACACACACACTCACACACACTCACTCACACACACACACACACACACACGCACTTACACATACACGTGCATGCACACACACACACACACACACACACACACACACACACACACACACACACACACACACACACACACACTGACTACATGAGAATGTAGTTTGAAACTCGACTCAACAGGGTTTTCTATCAAAAGATAATTCCTCACACAGAAGAGGATTTTAGATTGACAAACGAATGACAAAGATCTCAAGGAAAGACAGAAATGTCGCCTCCACGGCAAACTACGACCTTCGCTGAGAAAATGTCATTCATATCCCGATCAAGTGGCGGCACTCTTCCGTCACTACCCCCTGGCAACCCATGAGATCCAATGTCTTATATATAGTTTTAATCCTCAGCGTTCAGCATAGCTACTAAGCAATAGTTTTTATTGTTCCCACCCCACCCCACCCCACCCCCCTCAACCCAATTCGATTGGCACACACCACAAGCAATAGTGTACTGACCTCAGATTTCAAACGCTCGAAAATATACAAACGAACGAACAAACAGATCTTTGTGGAAGAAGAAGAAACCGAATGGACTGTGTCATGAGGGTGAAGCAGAGACACAAACTACGAAACAAGATCACAGTACTTCATCATGAACGTACTACACGTCAGCTCAGACTTTTAGCTGTTTGCACAGATAACCACGCTATCATTCATATCCATGGTCTGAACGCTTTTGCTGCAAACATGGCTTAAATATGAACAGATTTATCTTTAAAGAAACGAAACAGACACACAGACATATAGATAAAAAAAATACCTGGAGATGGACAAAAAGTTAAAGGAGAACAAATTGCAAATAAACTGAACAATGTACACAGTAAGAAATTGAATCATAGTGACCACAGAACAAAAACTGAACAATGTACACAGTAAGAAATGTGAATCATAGTGACCACAGAACAAAAAAACTGAACAATGTACACAGTAAGAAATGTGAATCATAGTGACCACAGAACAAAAAGAACTGAACAATGTACACAGTAAGAAATGTGAATCAAGTGACCACAGAACAAAAAGAACTGAACAATGTACACAGTAAGAAATGTAAATCATAGTGACCACCAGGACAAAACAAATGAACAATGTACAGAGTAAGAAATGTGAATTATTGTGACCACGACACAAGTGACAATACAGAGTAAGAAATGAACAATGCCACAGACAAAAAGAATGACAATGTACAAGTAAAATGTGAATCATAGTGACCACCCGACAAAGAACTAAAGTAACAGAGTAACAATGTGATTAGGACACAGTACAAAAAGATGAACATGTAACAGAGAACAAATGTAATCATAGTGACCACCAGAAAAAACTGAACAAGTAAGAGTAAGAATGAATCATAGTGACCACAGAACAAAAAGAACTGAACAATGTACAGAGTAAAAATGTGAATCATAGTGACCACAGAACAAAAAGAACTGAACAATGTACACAGTAAGAAATGTGAATCATAGTGACCACAGAACAAAAAGAACTGAACAATGTACAAGTAAGAAATGTGAATCATAGTGACCACAGAACAAAAAGAACTGAACAATGTAACAGTAGAAATGTGAATCATAGTGACCACAGAACAAAAAAACTGAACAATGTACACAGTAAGAAATGTGAATCATAGTGACCACCAGAACAAAAGAACGAACAATGTAAGTAAGAAATGTGAATCATAGTGACCACAGAAAAAAAGAATCGAACAATGTACGTAAGAAATGTGAATCAGTGACCACCAGACAAAAAGAATCGAACAATGTACAGAGTAAGAAATGTGAATCATAGTGACCACAGAACAAAAAGACGATATTGATCAGGAAACAAAAATGAACAATGTACAGTAAGAAATGTGAATCATAGTGACCACCAGGACAAAAAGAACTGAACAATGCACAGAGTAAGAAATGTGAATCATAGTGACCACCAGACAAAAAGAACGAACAATGTACAGTAAGAAATGTGAATCAGTGACCAACAAGGACAAAAAAATCGAACAATGTACAGATAAGAAATGTGAATCTAGTGACCACCAGGTACAAAAAGAACTGAACAATGTACAGAGTAAGAAATGTGAATCATAGTGACCACCAGGACAAAATAACTGAACAATGTACACAGTAAGAAATGTGAATCATAGTGACCACCAGGACAAAAACAACTGAACAATGTACAGAGTAAGAAATGTGAATCATAGTGACCACCAGGACAAAAAGAACTGAACAATGTACCAGTAAAATGTGAATCATAGTGACCACCAGGACAAAAAAACTGAACAATGTACACAGTAAAGAAAAGTGAAATCTATAGTGAACCAGGACAAAAAACAAAAACTGAACAATGTACAGAGTAAGAAATGTGATTCATAGTGACCACCAGGACAAAAAGAACTGAAAACAAATGTACATACCAGTAAGAAATGTGAATCATAGTGACCACCAGGACAAAAAGAACTGAACAATGTACAGAGTAAGAAATGTGAATCATAGTGACCACAGAACAAAAAGAACTGAACAATGTCAGAAGAAATGTGAATCATAGTGACCACAGAACAAAAAGAACTGAACAATGTACAGAGTAAGAAATGTGAATCATAGTGACCACACAGAACAAAAAGAAATGAACAAAATGTACAGAGTAAGAAATGTGAATCATAGTGACCACAGAACAAAAAATGAACAATGAACAATGTACAAGTGAGAATGTGAATCACAGGACCACAAAGAACAAAAAGAAATTGAAACCAAAATTGACACAGTAGTACAAGAAAAAATGTGAAATCATAAAGTATGTGACCACCAGAACAAAAAGAACTGAACAATGTACAGTAAGAATGTGAATCATAGTGACCACCAGGACAAAAACAACTGAACAATGTACACAGTAAGAAATGTGAATCATAGTGACCACCAGACAAAAAGAACTGAACAATGTACAGAGTAAGAAATGTGAATCATAGTGACCACAGGACAAAAATGAAAATGACAGTAAGAATGAATATAGTGCACCAGACAAAATGAACATGACAGTAAGAAATGTGAATCATAGTGACCACAAGAACAAAAAGAACGAACAATGTCACAGTAAGAAATGTGAATCATAGTGACCACCAGGACAAAAAGAATGAACAATGTACAGTAAGAAATGTGAATCATAGTGACCACCAGACAAAAAAGAACTCGAACAATGACATGCACAGAATGAAGAAATGTGAATATCTAGTGACCACCAGGACAAAAAGAACTGAACAATGTACAGAGTAAGAAATGTGAATCATAGTGACCACCAGGACAAAATGAACTGAACAATGTACACAGTAAGTAATGTGAATCATAGTGACCACCAGGACAAAAACGAACAAACACAGAAATGTGAATCAAGTGACCACAGACAAGACTGAAAATGTACAAAAATGTGAATCATAGTGACCACCAGGACAAAAAGAACGAACAATGTACAGCATAAAATGTGAATCATAGTGACCACCAGGACAAAATGAACTGAACAATGTACACAGTAAGAAATGTGAATCATAGTGACCACCAGAAAGAACGAACAAGTACAATATGTATCAGTGAAGACCAAATGTACAGAGTAAGAAATGTGAATCATAGTGACCACCAGGACAAAAGACTGAACAATGTACACAGTAAGTAATGTGAATCATAGTGACCACCAGGACAAAAGAACTGAACAATTCACAAAGAAATGTGAATCATAGTGACCACCAGACAAAAAGAATCGAACAAGCACAGAGTAAGAAATGTGAATCATAGTGACCACCAGGACAAAATGAACTGAACAATGTACAGAGTAAGAAATGTGAATCATAGTGACCACCAGGACAAAATGAACTGAACAATGTACACAGTAAGTAATGTGAATCATAGTGACCACCAAGACAAAATGAACTGAACAATGTACACAGTAAGTAATGTGAATCATAGTGACCACCAGGACAAAATGAACTGAACAATGTACACAGTAAGAAATGTGAATCATAGTGACCACCAGGACAAAAAGAATCGAACAATGTACAGAGAAAGAAATGTGAATCATAGTGACCACAGGACAATAAGAACTGAACAATGTACACAATAAGAAATGTGAATCATAGTGACCATCAGTACCAACGTTCAAGCCAACAGAAACCAGAAACCCATGAATCAGAACGTGTACTGAATTTACCCCCATTCCTTTGTTTACCTGTAAACTTTGGTTCTTCCTGAGTTGTCTGTACTTTGTTTTATTCATTTGTTTCTTTGTTGTTTCCTTTACCATGCAGCCCAGCTTTCTTACTTATTCTTTCTTTGTTCTTTTTTTTCCTGTGCCGTGCTGTTAAGCTGCTAAGTGAACATACGTGCTTTCTTTCTCTCTTTCATTATTTTTTCCTTTACTGTGCTGCTACGTTGATAAGTGAATATACGCGCTTTCTTGCTTCCTTTCTTTTTCTTTCTTTCTTTTCCATTCCTCTTTGCTTTCTTTTTCGTTCTTTCTTTTTCCTGTCTTTCCTTGTTTCTTTCTTTTTCTTTCTTTCTCTTTCTTACTTTCCTTTCTTTCTTTCTCTCATTCATTCTTTCTTCTCCATCTGTATCTGATCACTCAGAAGCGTTCTTTCATCTTGTCTTTCCTGCTTGTTCTGTCTGTCTTTCTTCCTGACCAACCCCGTTTTTCTTGGTCACATTTCAGGGGAGGCCGGTCGTCACGTGAGTCAGTATCACTATGTCACGTGGCCTGACCAAGGCGTGCCGACCAGCACATGCATGGTCAACTTTTGGCGGTCTGTCACCGCTTCCCACCGTCACCACAACGCTCCTTCACCCCTCCTCGTGCACTGCTCGTGAGCTGCTTTTTTCTCCTATTCATAGCTGTCTTTACTCAGAGTGAAAGACAAATAAGAACAAGAATAATGATGACATTAACAACAACAACAATGATGATGATGATATAATGATAATAAAAAATCTTCAATAAATTAATAAATATCACTACTACTATTACTGCTGCTGCTGCTACTGATAATCATAATAGTCACAATAACAATAATAATAATAATAAATAATAATAATAATAATAATAACACTAAAACAATAAGAAGATGAAGAAAGAAAGAAAAAAAGAAAGAAAGAAGGAATGAACGAAGGAATGAACGAATGAAAGAAAGCGAATGAAAAAGAAAGAAGTAAATAAACGAATGAAAGAAAGAATGAATGACTCAATGTTACAGACGTCAATTTATGTGTGACTGACAGAAATAGATTGAAAGTAGATTGTGTGTATGTAGGTGCGTGTTCTAAGCTACGCACAAAAAGTTAAGGATCACTTGCACAAAAATTCATAACTTTCAAAATAAGAAAGCCAATGCGTTGAAGTTTGGCAAACATTTAATTCCATGCTTTAGTGATAACGATACACAATTGCCTTCAATTTCGAGCAATCGTTTGGTGTGTACATTTGATCAAAGTGGGTACGTATCGAAATTTGATTTCCCAAAGTCATTGAAATCACAAGACAGGGCATTCTGATGCTCCCAAAAGTTCAGTAATGCGTGTAACCGCCATGGCTGTTCTGGCACTCGACGCAGCGAGTCCTCATTGAGTTGACCAAGTTGGTGAAGATCCTCTGTGGAAGCGCCTGCCACTCAGCCTGCAGCATCTGGTAGAGGTGTTGGGCATCCCTGGGAGGGGGGTGGTTGCTCCTCACTTTGCGATCCAGATCATCCCAGAGGTTCTCAATCGGGTTGAGATCGGGACTGTATGCTGGCCACTCCATTCTGTTGACTCCAGACTGCTGCAGGAAGTCGTTGACCAACCCTTGCCCTGTGGGGGCGAACGTTGTCATCCTGGTAGACAGCCGTCGGTCCCATCTGCTGCAGTGTAGGCACAGCCAGCGGTCGAAGGATCTCATCCCGGTATCGGAGGCCAGTCAGGTTACCCTGTACATGATACAAGGGTGTTCTGTGGTGAAGGCTGAAGGCCCCCCAGACCATTACAGAACCTCCACTAAAGGCCACCTTTTCTTGGACAGTGGTGTCAATAAAGCGTTGCCCTGAGCGCCTCCAGACCCTCAGTCGGCCGTCGTTGTGGTTCATGGTGAAGCGTGATTCATCACTGAACAGGACCTGGGACCATTGCTGACGTGTCCACCTCACGTGACGTCTGCAGAAGGCGCGGCGTGCTGCCCTATGGGCTGGAGTTAAGCGTGGCCGTACAGCTGGGTGACGAGAACGGAGGTTAAACCCATGAAGGCGGTTCCGTATGGTCTGCTGGCTGATGTTGATGTTAGTAGCCACCTCAGCTGCCTTCGAATGATGCTGGAAGAGGCTGTTCTTGTCTGCAAGGCTTGTCGTTCAATGAGACGATCTTCACGTGGGTTTGTCTTCTTCGGTCGACCAGATCTGCGCCTTTCATGGACCCTCCCAGTGGCTGTGAAGCGTTGAATCAGTCTGACAATGACCGAGATGGACACCTGAAGTCGCCTGGCCACTTCTCGCTTGGGAACACCATCTTGGAATCATGCAACACCTCGTCCCCTCTCAAACTCGCTCAATTTTCGTCGTGGAGGCATTGTCAGATCAGGCCTACTACTGGTGGAATGTCTTCTTATAAAGCCAAGCAAGAGACAGCATCTCACACATAAACAGCAGTGCTTGCACGTGCATAATGGTTTTTCCATCTGGCTTGTGCAATGTGTTCAGGCAGAAAGGTCCAAAACAAGGTCCTTTTTCGCAAGTTTCCGCTTTTCCGTTTGCGGCCAAGCTCAGTAGTAGAGAATCCCGTGCAATTTTCACACTAACACAACATCGCCCACTTACAGCTGAACAAGAATTCATAACAATTTGGCTGGACTGAAAAATAAATAACAGTAGCGAACTGAGTTTATTACGCACCTGTTTTCTCATAGTGATCCTTAACTTTTTGTGCGTAGTGTATGTGTTTTCCCCAACCACACACAACCTTCCACTCAGTCACTTCAACAACCTCTGTAAATAAAATAGTATATTTAAATATTTACAATTAATCAGATATCATCAGTTCAATTTTCGTCCAACTGGATCAACAAATACATAAGACAGAAATAAATGTTCATTGACCACTGTTCAATAGAAAGTAATCGATTCAGGTTTCCGTCCCAAACAGTCTTTTCAAATGAACTCTTTCACTGCGTCAGCACTTTAGTCGGTTTTTTCAGAGCATCGAAATCATTGTTCAGGATTCAGTTCATCACTCTATGTAAATACAGTTACCACACAATCCTGGGGAGCAAGACGAAACAGAGGCGTCAGTAACCGGACACGCCCACAGCAGGTATTCAGCAGAGTCCTAACAGCTTAGGACCAGGGACTGGATCAGGCATCCACCCCTCAAAACAAAGTCACGTACGTATGTGGCTCCTCGTGAGCTAATCAGACCAGATAGCTCCCCACGTCAGAAGCTGTAGATAGGAAAGAATTTGCAAAGTGCTTCCATCTACAAAATTGTCAATAAAATGTATCAGGTCAATGGCCACACCATATTTTTTATATTATATGATTGACAGACGTTTATCCCAAAATATTGTTTGCCTTTTAAAAGCTCGCAGGCAAATTACATTCACAGTGCTATACAGCAAATATTCTACACTAACTTCAATTTCCAAAAAATGACCACTAACTTAACTTCATATTCATTTAACAAAATAACATCTTACAATAAAGAATTTAACACAAAATTCGCCATTCATGTTTCAAAAGTCCAAACTCTCAATACATATAATTATCCATAAAGTTCACACTGACTGCACATCATTTAAAGATCGAAACCACAAAACAGTAATTCATAAAACATTAAATCAAGAACTACAACTCAATACAACTCTTGACTGCCAAAATAATTCACTTCACTTTTACACAACTACGTTTCTTCACAATCTCTACATGTCTCAATTTTGGTAAATATATATAAAAAAATCAAAAGATTCACCAACCTGCTAATATAGCAGCTTAAGACAAACAGATTTAGTTCTCTTCAGGTGGCAAGGAAAATGCTACCGCTTCACCTGGAAATCTCTGTAGAACTGACTTTTAGTTCAGATTTTCGACACGCACACAACGCTACACGAATTCCACGCTCCACGCATTTCACGCTCCGCGCACTCCACGCTTTTACTTCACAGCCAATCAGAATAAAGACACCAAAAACAACACTGGGTGCTCCAGTCCACAAAAGCAAAAATGAGCTAAAGCAAAAATGAGCTAAAACTCTATACAAAAGTGAAAATGTAAAAACACTATGAAAGTATATACAACACATCCGTCACACTCAATATGTTTTGACGAACATCAGCCCTAAGTTGCAGCCCAAAGCACACAACGAATGCGGTGGTATATAT
>JAPXFY010000018.1:20001043-20016043 GCA_030674185.1 Monoplex corrugatus | reverse complement strand
TATGAATACAATTTACTAGATAACAACAAAACAAGAATCTCAAAATAACTCAGACTGACCATCAACACGTTTGTTTGTTTGTGTTTTTTGTTGTGTTTTTTTTTCTTGGATTGACACCAATGCCTTTGGCCGCCTTTCATGAAAACAGAGTACCTAAATTTATGTGTACGTGCATGTGTTCAGGGCGGGAGTAGGACGAACAGGTACTTACATGCCCTGGACACCGTCATGAATCAGCTACAACAGCCACAACAACAGCAACAGCAACGTCACCCGGACATCCTGCAGACCGCCATGGACATGCAAAGTGACCGCTGCGACATGATACAGACAAAGGTCATCACTGTAGTGTTCATGATAATGATGATGGTGGTGGTAGTGGGGGTGATGTTGATTACGGTGATGCTGGTGATGGTACTGATGATGATGGTGGTGGTGGTGGTGATGATGACGCTGATGATGATTGTGGTAGTGACGATGATGCTGGTGGTGACGATGATGGTGGTAGTGATGATGGAGGTGCTAGTGATGATGATAATGGTGATGATGATGACAGTAGGGATAATGATTGTAGTAGTGATGATATGGTGGTGGTGGTGGTGGTGGTGATGGTGACGATGACGATGATGATTATAGTAGTGATGATGGTGATGGTGATCGCCAGCATGATGATGGTGGTGGTGGTGGTGGTTATGATGATGATAATGATGGTGGTGGTGGTGGTGATGATGGTGGTGGTGGTGGTGCTGGTAGTGGTTTTGATAATGATGATGATGCTGAAGGTAATAATGATGATGATGGAGGTCGTGGTGGCGGTGATGATGACGATGACTTATGATAATGACGACAGTTATGACGACGACGACGATAATGGTGGCGTGCTGCTGCTGCTGACGGTGGTGATGGTGTCGATGATGATTATAATGATGACAATGACGATAATGACTGCAGTTCCGTAATGCAGCCTCTTACAAGAGACAAACTAAAGTGGTCATCATGAAAACAACAACAACAATAAGAAGGAGTAAGAAAAAGTAATGATGACGACCTGATGATAATGCTAGCGATGATCGTTATATATCTGTTCACGCTTAGCTGTTGTGTTTAAAGATTTGTCTTTTGATTTGATCTGGATACACCTAGCGCATTTCATGTCAAGGATTTTATGCTGTTTTTACAGTACGTTTTTTCTCTCTCTCAAATATATTTTCTAAAACCTTTTTCATTCATTTTTTTTTGTTTCACAACAAACGGACATCTAACATACAAATGTGGCAACGATGAATGACAACAATAACAACAAAATTTTTTACAGATATGAAAAGACAATGTTGACACATGAACTCCACATAGTATACAGAATATACACAATGATATTTTATACATTGGAAGTTTTTAAAAAATGAACATTAAGATTAAGCACATGTTAACGTTTCCCCTACAAATCTGTTTCAAAAACCACATTACTTTTGCTGAACATATGTTGTGTATATTTAGTTCCCGTCTTCATTCCTCGTGTTCCTGTCCACAGTCACAGTACCGCATGCTGCACGAAGCACTCCTGGAGGCCTACACCAGTGCCCAGTGCCAGACTCCTCTGACCATCTTCGACACTGCATTCTCCCACAACATAGACCTCCACCACACGCATCCACGGATCGACACAGAGTACCGGGTGAGTAGCGGAACATTCAGCCAACCAGTTAATAAAAAAACTGACCAACTAAGTTTCTGTTTCAGTTTCACTTTTCTCAGGACAACGTTTCGGTGTAAATTCCATTTGCACTAAAGGGCCATAGAGACCAAGTGATGGAAAAAAGATCCGAAATGATTACGTCATAAGCCATAATCCAATGCATAAAACCTTCCAGCCGGTTACCAAATAAGTACTCACATAATTAACCAAGTAACTAATACGCACCGGAATAGTAATTAACCAAGTAACTAATACGTACCGGAATAGTAATTAACCAAGTAACTAATACGTACCGGAATAGTAATTAACCAAGTAACTAATACGTACCGGAATAGTAATTAACCAAGTAACTAATACGTACCGGAATAGTAATTAACCAAGTAACTAATACGTACCGGAATAGTAATTAACCAAGTAACTAATACGTACCGGAATAGTAATTAACCAAGTAACTAATACGTACCGGAATAGTCTGTTTCAGTTTCAATCTTCTCAAGATGACGTCTCCGTGCTTGGAATAAATTCCATGTGCACTAATCGTCACAGGTGCCATGTGATGGAGAAGATCCAGAATGATAATGGCAAAAGCCTTATGCCTGCCATAAATCCACGAGCTGGCCAGGTCCTGAGGTCATACCTAGATAATTCCATGACCCTGGGATCGTAGATGAGTGAGGTGGCAGAGACCTCAACTTTTCCTGGGTGCCAGCACCACAAGGGTGGCGTCCATCCCCAACCTAGCCATATAATCATGCTAGCACCAATCCTATCAATTAGCTTGTCATTTACATAGCTGAATAACCAGCAAAAAAGAAAACAAATAACCAGATAAACAAACAAACAAACAAACAAAACACATGATGATCAAGCCATTCTGACAATCTCCCTTTTACACAACAAAATTATTAAAGAAAATGTATATCTTCTGTACTCCGCAAAAAACACTGTGTCCTTCAAGATGTCCTGGATGAAACAAAATCTGACGTAAAGCCAGGGCAATGGCAGACTGTGGCAACAGATTTTAAATATTGTCAAGAGTTCCATGAAAAGTACTGTTTACAACCTTCCTTAAAATGTGCTGGTTTCTTTACTTTTTTGTGGTCCGTGTTTTATTGTTGCTGATGTTTAAAGCCCAACCGTTTGCGTAGAGCCATATCAGGGCTATAACCGTTTCAAAACAAAAACTTCAACAGGAAAAAAAAAAAAAAGTACACATATCAATGCATTCGCGCACATAATCTAAGGACATGCCCCTGGCGTTGGCAACTCCGTCCAATGTATCACACAGGGGATTTAAAAACACACCTGAATACAAATGTAAGCAAACCTAAGGACACTAAAACATATATAAACAGAGCTTAAATTACCTAAACTTGCTTTCAGGCCAAAAAAATGCATTTAATACATGTACCCAATGATATATCCTAAGAGAAAGTATGTGAGACTTCATCGAATATATGCAGGTGAATGGACCAGCAAGGCAAAAAAAATGATAGGAAGAAATAGCAGAAAGGAAACGAACAAGGCAGAAACAAAAAAAGTGACAGAAAAGGGGACATTTCTAGCACAGAATTTCCAGAAGGTGGGGATACTATTTATACTGAACGAGCCCTCGGCAACCCCACTGGGATTGTGGTCCAGGTGACCTTGATACTGACGTCACGATTTCCAAACGTAAACATTTGCGAGTCAGTAACAGTTTACATCTTTGACCCAAATTTGGTAAAGATCTAAAGAGAAATGGCTGAGAAAATCTTGCAAACACGTTTTTGTCATAGACACACACACACACACACAGACACACACTCTCTCTGGTCGATACAAAACCATCTCCTTCGAAAGAAAAAAAAGATAGAGTGAGCAACCAACCAGCCATTTAACAGGCCAAGCATCCATTTAGTCAACCAACCAACCAATCAGACAAGCAATTAACGTACCAACGAACATGGAAAACAAACAAGCAACCAACCGCCAAATAAGCATCCAAATGAATTTCTAATGAGATACGGCGCCAGTTAGATAGCCAACTAACCAACCAAGCGATAAGAACCATTCTGCTAGCCAACAAACTATCAAACCAACCACCCATCCAATCAACCAATTAACCAATCAAACATCCAAGAAACCAATCAACCAACCATTCAATCAGCCAGTCAACCAAATAGCCAGCCAGCCAGCCAGCCAGCCAAGTATACCAACAATTTTCTAATCCAGATAATGAAAATCAAGTACAACATGAAGGGCAGTGGAAGGTGGGGGAGGATTAAAAATGTTCTGATATCTTGAGTTCCATCCCAGCCCGCAACATTAAAATCTGGTCTGTTCGCTGTCCACCTTAAAATGTTTCCCTCATTCTGGTGGTGTCGGACTAGTGTTTGATAGGTTCCTTCTCCCCTTTCCCCGTTTCAAGACCATGTCAGTACATAGGGTTTTTGTGCTGGCTCAGGAAATCAGTCAAATAATTGTTGGCAGATTTGGGTGGAGCGCAGATGGAGTTCTCCGAGCGCAATGAATCAATCTTGAAATAACTCCAATAACTCCAATGAAGTAGGCGTAAGTATAACAACCACAGCTTTAGTCGAATGTCAACTGGTTTTTAACCTGCATTACTGATGTCATTATCATTATCATTACTCTTGGTTAAAGTCCAGTCGACTGCGCGAGTCATATCATGGCTATAACTATCGCAACATGTACACAACACCTCAATGACGCTGAGAAAAAATCGAAAAGAAAATTACGTACACATATCAATGATTTCGCGCACATAATCCAAGAAAATGTCTTCGAATTCATCCCCAGGGGGTCCAAAAAAACCAACCAACCAACCTGAATACCAATGTAAACATAACTAAGGACACTAAAACTAAAATGATAGGAAGAAACAACACAAAGCAAAGACCAAGGAAGGAATAAAGAGAATGACAAAACAAGAATTTTTTAGCACAGAATTCCCAGAAGGTGGGGAAACTATACTTTTTTTAAAGAGCCCCCGGTATCCCCGGGGGGGGGGGGGGGGGGTGAATCAACAAAAAGACTAAAATCAAAACAATTTTTTTACAAATACGAAAAATGGTACTGTACAGCAATGTTCTACTTGTTCAATAATTTTTACAACTTCATGTGTTTTGCTTGTCATGTTTTGTACTCACTCGCATGTCTTTAACACTTTGACTCCCGCACCCTGTCCATCAGCATCTTACATTGTCAACCATGCAAGCAAAATAGAAATTTAACCCTTTGACTCCCTCACCCTATCCATCAGTAGGAAGCTGGTGGATAGGATAAGGGAGTCAAAGGGTTAAGTTTTTGCAGTTGGCGGATAGTATGCGAGAGCGAAAGGGTTAATATAAATACTGATGTTTTCCATGTCCCTATAACTGCCATCATTCTGTTTCGTGGGCAGAAACTGAAACAGATGAAGGTGCTGATGCCAAAACCAAACCACACAGAAGCAGAGAAGGGAGAAAACATCAACAAGAACAGGTTCATGGATACTTTGCCAGGTAAGAGCTTGGAATCACCTTGACCTTCCACACTTTAGTAGGAAGAATCTGGCGTCTACCTGAACTGGAATGACAGATTGGAAATATTACTGGTTTGAGGAAAAACGGTTCCTATACTCGATACTCATTCTTGTTCTAACTTTGCGCGCTGTTGACTGTCCACGCCTTACAATCGCGCAACAGCATCGGTTCTGTGTAACACTCAGCACTCTCTTCCTGATATATGATATCATTTGACAGGCATTCGTTGGTAAGAACGCTTTTCATCTTCTGAATGCTGTTTTAACTTAGTCGATTCTGCTGGCTATTTCTGATGTGTATCTGCTGTCCGGTGAGATGACCGTCAAAGTCAGAGCAAGACTGAGGCAACTGAAATGTGATTTCTAAGAAAAATGTTGAGAGTTCAATGATCAGCAAAGAAAACAAACGAAGAAGTCTTGAAGGAGGAAGACATAAGCAGAACACTAATAAAGAAGATTAGAAAAAGACAAACAGTATTTACAGGACATTTTATGAGGCAAGAGAAATTACAACACCTAGTCACAATAAGAAAGCTGGAGTGAAAGAGAATACCAGATAGACCCAGGGAGAAACTATTGGACTGACTTGCAGGGTGGCTGAGGACAGAGAGGGTGGGAGATGTACTTGCAACGACAAGCGATATATTCGTGTGGAGGACCATGATCGCCAACGCCTTGCGGCAGGGCACATGATGATGATGATGATACTCGATTTCATTAATAAACGTTTAACAGTTGTTATCTATAAAGCATGACCATGCTGAGTGCTTGTTTGCCATGTATGGTGAAGCGGTCGAGAATTTCCATACTGGCGTTTACTCTGCTGCTACAATGACAGTGTCCCTGCAAACACACGTCAGTAACACCAGCAGTTTATTCCCGTGTGGCCACTTGTCATATAAGCCTCATTAACAAATAAAGAACATTGTGTGTGTGTGCCATGACAATGATTATGTCTACATTAAAAAGCACCTTTTGTGACGGTTCTGAAACTGGGAGTACACACAGTCCATGCATATTTGTTTTTACATTGAACCATCGCTGCATGCGTTGCGACTGTCACGTTTGTAGTTTATAGAAAATAACTTCCTAAATAAAAATGAAAAGGACAAAACGGAAAAGAGACAGACAGATAGAGAAAGAGAGATAAAGACAGAGACAGAGACAGAGAGACAGAGAGGAAGAGAGAGAGAGAGAGAGAGAGAGAGAGAGAGAGAGAGAGAGAGAGAGAGAGATAAGCGTTAACAATAAGATTAAATACGAATTACGAATTATACAAAGTACTAGAACCCAATCTACGTGTTATTTCACACATGTTAACATATTTGAAATCAAATCTGATGTTTTTTCCTCTGTGTGTGTGTGTGTGTGTGTGTGTGTGTGTGTGTGTGTGTGTGTGTGTGTGTGTGTGTGTGTGTGTGTGTGTGTGTGTGTGTGTGTTTGCTGGTTTGTTTTTCAAAGGTGTTCATTTTCATTTCAACGGTGTCAAGTTTTGCTCGTAGGAAACTTTCATTGTAAACAACTTAGAGGCTTAATAGACAACACGTATGGAATTTCGTATCGACTATGACAGGAAAACGTTTTATTTTGTTCGAAAAATCTCTTACATAACGCGTGCACGCACACCCACCCACATACACACACGTATAAATACATGCGCACACATACCGATACATATGCCTACACACATACCTACACACACATACCTGCACACATACATACATAGTACATACATGCATGTATCCATACATACACATACATACATTCATACATACATACATACATACATACATACTTGCATACATACATACATACAAACATACAAACACACATACATACATAATACTTACGTACATGCATGCATGCATGTATTCATGCATGCATACACATATATACATACATACATGCATACATACATACATACATACACACACACACGCACATACATACGCACAACTTACAGCACACCATACAGACACAGGGAAAACAGTAAAAAACAAAAACAAAACAACAAATACACGACCTCTTTTCGACCATTGTAGGGTAACATTAACATTGCAACAAGTCTTTTATGTCCCCTATACAATCGAAATAACTGACACGAACTGCAAAGATTGACTCAAACAACGGTATGTAATTCTCCACTCACTTCTTCCTTTCTTTCATTATTTTTTTCTGCTTATGATTTAGTTACTAAACACGTATTTATTCAATCATTCCTTCATTAGTTCTTTCTTCTTTATTTCCTGCATTCATTCGTGGTTTTTTTTTCCATTCATTTATTCATTCATTTGTTCGTTCATAAGCTTTTTTATTTCGTTCTGGTCCTTTGTTAACCCTTTGATTCCCGTACGCTATCCACCAACTGCAAAACCTTAATCCTTTGACTCCTTCACCCTACCCACCAGCTTCCTGCAGGAAGCTTGGGGATAGGGTTAGAGAGTTTAAGGGTTATGTTTTTGTTTTGCTGGCATGGTTGACAATGCAGGATGCTGGAGGACAGGGTGTGGGAGTCAAAGGGTTATATCGTTCATTTACTTATTCATTTATCCATTTGTTCTTTCATAATATTTTTTTTATCATTAATTCATCTGTTCTTTCATTATGATTTCTGTTCTTTCCTTCTTTCTTTCATTTGTTCGTCCACCGATTTATTCAATTTTTAAAGATATTTATTCATTCTTTTTATTCATTCTTTTAACCGATGTTTCAGATGATGATCATTTGGTACGATTGACGATTCCTGTGCCTGGCTGTGGGGATTACATTAATGCTGTTTACTTCCCGGTATGTTCACACGCACAATAACAACAACAACAACAACAACAACGATGATGATGATGATGATGATGATGATGATGATGATGATGATGATGATGATGATGATGATGATGATGGATGATGGATTATTATTACAGTATTTATATGGCGCCAAATCTTGACAAGTCAAATCAAAACACTCACCCACGATCACGCACCATACATATGCATGCGATCGATGCAAATTATCTTACAATAAACAACAGGAACAACAACAACAAAACCTGTACAAAACGACAGATAGAAGTAGTTGCATCCTCGAGTTTTTCATCTTAACTTTGACTTGTGGCTTGGCCACTGATTTCAGTGAATCAGATCTGATGAACGCAGGGAAAGACCTGCTGGCTGCTCGGAAAGACGTAACTGTTGTTATTGTGGCTGTTATTTTGTGTAAAGTCCAGCCAACTATATAGAGCCATATCAAGGCTATAACCGTTTCAAAGCATATACAATATTTCAATAGGGGAAAAAAACAAAAGGACAATTAAGTACATATATAAAAGCATTCGTGCACATAATCTAAGGAGATGCCCCTGAGGGTAACCACTCTGTCCAATTTATCTCACAGGGGATTTAAAAACAGACCTGAATACAAATTTATACATAACTAAGGATACTAAAACACATAAAAAGGGCCGAAATTACCTGAAATTGCTTCCGCATATCTCATTTCCCTTGAGCCAAAAAAAAGCACTTAATACATGTCCCCAATTATCAATCCTAAGAGAAAGTACATAAGACTTTATGGAACACGCACATCTGAATAGACCAGCAGGGCAGAAGATGATAGGAGGAAATGACAGAAAGTAAAGGAGAAAGAAAGCAACAAAGCGAGTGACAGAAAAGAGGAAATTTCTAGCACAGAATGTACAGAAGGTGGGGATATTGTTTATACTGAAAGAGCCCATGGGGGTTCAGACTGAACTACTGATGATGACAATGCCAACTATCAATTATAAATCATGATGATATAGCGTCGTTTTCAGACCTTCAGCAACCAGACAGGCTTCATTGTGACGCAACTTCCTATGAAGCCAACTGTGGTGGACCTGTGGCGGCTGGTGGCTGAACAGGATGTCAGGCTGGTTGTGTCCCTTGGTGATATCAAAGACTTTAAGGTCTGTCTCATCATGTGTGTGTGTGTGGGGGGGTGGGGGGTGGGAGTGGACGTGTGTGTGTGTTTATGTGTTTGTTCGTTATTTCTTTTAACGTCTATTCACATATGTGCTTTTAGACGTGGTGTGTGTGTGTGTGTGTGTGTGTGTGTGTGTGTGTGTGTGTGTGTGTGTGTGTGTGTGTGTGTGTGTATGTATGTGTGTGTGTGTGTGTGTGTGTCCGTGTCTGTGTGTAGGGGTGTGTGGGTGTGTGTGTGTGTGTGTGTGTGGGGGGTGTGTTTTTGTGTGTTTGTAGGGTGTGCGCGTTTGTATACGTGTATGTGTGTGTTTTTTGTGTGAGATGTGTGTGTGTGTTATGTGTGTTTGCTTGAGGGTGAGATGAGAGTGTGTGTGTGTATGTGTGTGTGTGTGTTTGTGTGTGTGTGAAGTGTTTGTGTATATTTGCGTGTGTGTGTGTATACGCGTGCGTGCATGCGTGCGTGCGTGTGTCTGTGCGTGTTTGTGTGTGTGTGTGTGTTTGCGCGCGCGTGTGTGTGTGTTTCTTGTCTTTTCTGTGTCTAAGTGTGTGCTGGGTAACTCTGCCTTTCCACACATCCCCCCCCCTCTCTCTCTCCCCCTGTCTTTGTCCGTCCCCTCACTCACCCTCCAGCTTCATTCTCTGTCTCTTCTCTTCCTCTTTCTCTCTTTCCTGCTTTCATCTTAGCTGTTATCCCTAAAAACCCTCACACTTTTCCACCTTCACTTCAACCAAGTACTAAAATCAACAAAACTGTGCAAATCTCTTATGGAGTTTTGGATTTGGAATGGAATGTGGAAATGAACATGGGAAATTTGAATTTTGGAACAATAAATTCGATGTGGAATACTAAACTGGAATTTTGGGGCTGAGATTTGGAAATCGGAATCAAAATGAAGAAGAGGGAGCCTGACTCTGAAACTGATGTTTGGGATACAACGCTGAATTGAAAAAGTAAAAACAATTATATCAGAGTCAATAATGGGTTTTGTGAACAAAGAACACTTGAGGGCACTCAATGGGATCCAGAGCAACAATACCTCGCCGCTGGCCAATCATTTCCAAGCTCCTGACGACACACGGTAACCCTTTCGCCAAGCAAAGGGTGTAAAGAGGAGGGGGGACTGTCCATGTGTTGCATGACCCGTTTGGACCTTGTCATCAGTTACCTTGTTTATAAGCCGAATGGCAAAGTGGGGAGAGAATAAAACCTGGGACATAGCCACACAACACTCACCAAACCAGAAATCCGATAAATTTTGTTTTAGGATGTTTGACATTTAAACTGGATTTTGATACCTAAGTTAAGAATCAGACTTTTGCTATTTCATTCTAGACTCTAAATATATGTTGACTGCTGATGTTAATGTTTTACTTTTGGTGGAACAGACAAACTGCTACTGGCCGACACAGACGAATAAAAGCGAGACTTTTGGACCAATCACCGTGCACCTGACGTCAGAGAGTTCCCTGGGAAAACACCTTACCCAGTACACGTTGTCAGTAATGCGTGAGGTACGTTCGGTAATTTGTCTGTTTTACGAGGACATGATCCTATTTTCTATGCATGAATAGGGAACAGAATGTTTCACTCTACGTACAAAATTATTTGTGTTGAAAAAAACAGTCTGCATGTGTCTTGAATAATAACTTTATCAGAAAAAGAAAGGGAAACCAAACACATACTTTACTATTATTGTTATTATTATGGTTATCATTATCATTATTACTATTTATTATTATTATTACGTCAAATGCCTGCTTTGGAATTATTATTATACATATTATTATTATTGCTATTATTATGAATACATCAAACGCATACTTTAACGTTATTATTGTTATTATTATTATTCGTATATTATTATTATAATTACATCAAAAGGCCTACTTTACCATTATTATTATCACTATCATTAAAAAACGAATTGAGGACACATCACTGTATCTACCTTCGTAACATAAACATTATGTTCCTGGCGTTGGCTATTTTCGCCGAATTTATCGCCTGGGACACACACACACACACACACACACACACACACACACACACACACACACACACACACACACACACACACACGCACACACACACAAACAGACACACACACACACACACACACACACACACACACACACACACACACACACACACACACACACACACGCACACATACACACAAACAAACAAAGGTTAAAACAAATAAGCAACATAAGCAAGTAGACGAAACAGTATACATGTAGTAACTAAAACTGCCATTAAGAAACTCACATCTCCTTAGAGTTAAATATCCGATTTAATGCATATGTACCCTACTATCCTATTAGAAAGTATGTAAGGCTTCAGAAAAACGAACATGAATGGACCATCAAGGCAGAACACGAGAAAGGATAAGATGAAAGAAAGCAAAGAAACAAGGCAGAAACAAAGACAGTGACAGAAAAGAGGAAATTTCTAACACATGATTTCCAGAAGGTGAGAACACTGTTTACATTGAAAGAGCTCCTCGGCGTCCCCACGGGGACAGACGCCTACTTCAAAACAACAACAACAACAAATGACAAAGTGGACAGAATAAAATACTACTTAAAGCAGAACCAAAACATGACTGAGTAAAAATAAACACAATAAAATACGGACGTGTGTACATTATGACTGGACGAAGCAGCAGGAAGTTTCAGTCTTTTTCTTCTGTTTTGTATTTGGTGTATGTTCCGTTTGTCATCTTAAGTCTACGCTTGATAAAGGCCAGTTGGCCGAAAATTTATGCCTGTCTTGTCTGGTTGCATCAAATACGCGTTTTGATTCTTTTTTCGTATTTTTTTTTCTGGTTCCTATTTGCTTGAAGGCGGGCAGTCACACTTGTTTTGGAGTATACTATGATGTTAAGCTAAGCGCAGGCTGGATGGCTTTATCCCTAATGCTGTCCACTGAACACAGTTCCAGCTCGCAACTTGAAAACCGGCCTGCCCACTGTCCATCTGAATGTTCCCATCATTCGGTTGGTGTCAGCTTTGTGCTATCGTTCTCTCCCCTCCCCCTTTCCCCTCCTAAATTCAAGATCTTCTCCAAGTGCGATGAATGCTGTTTGAACCATCAAGCTAAATAGTAAAGCCTGTGGGAGACAAACTACAACACAATAAATACTGTTTGATATCTGTTATTCCTACAGTGACTTAGACATGCAATCAGGAAGTCAAAATTCAGACATTTTAAATCTAACTTGCTGAAAATTCGAAGTCTCATTTCAGACTTTTTCCCCTCTCTATCTTCCTGAAAATTCGAGTCTTGTTGACACAAAGACAAAGCGCTCGCTTTACAAACTAATCGCTCGGCTTTGTATGAATCCTGCTCATGAAAAACTACATGTATGTACATACAACCTCTAGTCCAACCAGCTGTAAATGGGTACCTGACTCTTGCGAGGTTGGGGAAAGTAAAAGCAACCAGGCAGAGGAGATGGGCACGGCCCTCATAATGCTGACCCCCGAAAAATGTTGAGGTCCCTACCACCTCGTTCCCCTATGACCTCATGGTTGTAGGACAATTTATATTCTTGATTTGTACCTTACTTGCTGAAAACTTAACATCCGTGTGCGTGCGCCGGCGTGTGTGTGTGTGTGTGTGTGTGTGTGTGTGTGTGTGTGTGTGTGTGTGTGTGTGTGTGTGTGTGTGTGTTTTGTTGTGTCGTGTGTGTGTTCGTGTGTGTTGGTGTGTTGTTGTGTGTTTTGTGTTTGTCTCGTCTCTTGTTTGTATGTGTGTGTGTGCGCGCGCGCGCGCGTGCATGCGTGTGTGTTTCTGTGCGTGTGTGTGTTATTATATTTCAGGGCGAATCACATGAACAAATGGTCAAAGTACTCCATTACAAAGATTGGCAATCAGACACCATGACCCGTGCAGCTGAACTTCCTGACCCCTCTGACCTTGCTGACCTTGTGCACCGGTCATAACCTCTGACATTCCGCCCTCTGATTCTGCACAACCTCTCCTGTCCTTCTGCAGTGCAAGTGAGTGAAAGAATGCTCTGACAGTGTATGTGTGTGTGTGGAGGGGGTTTGGTGGTGGTAGTGGTCGTGTGTCTGTGTTGATGTGTGTGTGTGTCCGTGGTGCGTGGTGTGTGTGTGTGTGTGTGTGTGTGTGTGTGTGTGGTGTGTGTGTGTGGTGCGTGAGGGGTACTGATTGTGTAATGGTGTGTGTGTCTGAGCGTGGATGGAGGGGGTGATTGTGTGTAGTGTCAGTGTGTGTGTGTGTGTGTGTGTGTGTGTGTGTGTGTGTGTGTATGTGTGGTGTGTGTGTGTGTGTGTGTGTGTGTGTGTGTACATGTCTGTTTGCGTATGCGTATATTATATGTGTACATGTCTGCCATATACATGTGTGTATGGGTGATTGTGTTCTTGTTTGTGTTAGGTTGTGTTTATGAGGTGGAGGTGTTAGTGTTGTGTGTGTGTGTGTGTGTGTGTGTGTGTGTGTGTGTGTGTGTGTGTGTGTGTGTGTGTGTGTGTGTGTGTGTGTGTGTGTGTGTGTGTGTGTGTGTGTGTACCGTGTTTTAGTGTGGAAGTGTGTATGCGCGTGTGCATGCGGGTGAGAGAGACTACAGAAGAAGAGAGCTAAGGCTGTTGTTGTTTGTGCTGTTGTTAATGTTACTGTTGTTGTTGTTTGTTGTTGTGGTGGGGGTGATGGTGGAGGTGATGGTGGTCGTTATCGTCATGGTCCTACTGCTTCCTCCTGACGAGAGATGATGATACACTTGTTTGTCAGAAACGGCGCCTCCAAGAGCGGTCTCTTTGGCGTCATGTGCAACGTCATCAGCCGAATGACGTCAGAGGAAGTGGTGGACGTGTACATGGCCGTGAAACAGGCCCAGCTGGTCAGGCCCACGTGTGTGACCTCACAGGTTGGTTGCCTTTAACTGTTCTACAGGCATGAGTTCAATCCCCATCCGAAACCTAGACGTTGGCCTGTGACTGTTATTTTTATATAAAGCCCAGCCGACTGTTAGTGCCATATCAGGGTTATAACCTGTTTCAAAACAAACACAATGCTTCGTATGGAAAATAAAAAGAAAAGAAAAGAAAACTAAGTACAGCACATATCAATGCATTCCCACACCTAATCTAAGGAAATGTCCCTGGCGTTGACAACTCCGTCCAATTTATCACACAGACGATTTTAAAAAACATGCCTAAATATAAATTCAAACATAACTAAGGACACTAAAACATATATAAAACAGGCCTGTTCAGGGTTTGGGAAGGTAAAGCAACGAGGGAGAGGAGTGAGACCTTACTCTTCAAAAGATTGACTGGAGAGTATGATGGTCTTCATCGCCTTATTCCTGTACTTTTCTCAAGCTGTATTCAGTTGTGACCTGCTTTGCAGTGCCTGTCATGTCAAAGTGTTTGTCGTCATCAGTTGAAACGGGAGTAGCGGTGTCACGGCTTGATTTCGGGAGTTTGATTATAAACTGATCCTTTTTTTTTTTCGTGTGTGTGAGTGTATGTGTGTGTGTGTGGTTTTTCATTTGTTTGTTTGTTTTTCTTTTGTTTTTTGTTTGTTTGTTTGTTTTTTGTTTGTTTTTTTCCCCTGTGTTTTGTTTTGGCTGGCCACGATGAGCTTGGGAATATACAATGGTGGTTTCCTGTTGCCTTCCATCGTTTTTTGTCCGGACTCTCTGCCAGCCTTTGTCGTTCCCACGACAGCCCACGAGGCAATTGGGGTGATTTTCTGTCAGGGTTTACTCCCTCAGCCTTATTCTCTCCCAAGATATCCAGAACGCAGTGGTGTTATTTACCCATAGCTGGGGATCTGGTTCGTGGGCACCAGGGC
>JAPXFY010000018.1:19981043-19996043 GCA_030674185.1 Monoplex corrugatus | reverse complement strand
ACATGAAGCCCAAATAGCCACCATTCTACCAAACATGAAGCCCAAATAGCCACCAATCTACCAAACATGAAGCCCAAATAGCCACCAATCCACCAAACATGAAGCCCAGATAGCTCCCCTATGACATCAAGATTATTATTATTATTATTATTATTATTATGAACATTTAGTACGCCTAATCAAATTAATGCCCTAGGCGTTTACAATGGCAAAACATATAACCAGAATCACAAGCACACACACACACGCCCACAGAAGCACCCACACACACACAAACACACACACACACACACAAACACACACACAGCATGACATGCAAATACAATGACACATTGACACTAAGACACTATAATGTCACCATTACATTACATGGGGGGAAGGGGGCAGAGATTACCAGTTTTGGGAAACAGGTGAGTTTTGAGGGAGCGTTTGAATGTGGACAGAGAGGGTGAGTATCTAAGAGAGCGAGGTAACTGATTCCAGATGGTTGGAGCTTGATAGGAAAAAGAACGCTGCCCAAACCTTTTAGTGCGGACTATGGGGATACTATAGAGACGGGTATCAGATGAGGACCGCAAAGCTCGAGATGGCGTGTAGAGATGTAACAGATGGGTGAGATACTCAGGACAGGAAGACTCAATAGATTTGAAGCAGAGGCAGGCAATCTTGTAGGATATTCTTTGCTGAACAGGGAGCCAGTGGAGAGAACAGAGCAATGGCGTAACATGGTTAAATTTTGAAGAGCGGAAGATGAGACGGGCAGCATGATTTTGAACTTTCTGAAGTTTGTTAATGAGATGAGAGGGGGAACCAGAAAAAAGAGCATTACAGTAATCGAGAACGGGATAGAACAAATGCACAGACAAGAGCCTTTGTCGTGTCTTCTGAGAGGAGGTGGCGGATAGAAGCAATTCGGCGGAGTTCAAGAAAACAAGTCCGACAGACGTTGCTCACATGCTGGTGGAAGGACAGGGTTTGATCAAGAGTTACACCAAGGTTACGGGCAAAATGGGAGAGAGGGATAGATGAGTCAACAAGTGTGACAGAGGTTGGAAGAGAGGGGTGATTTTGGAGTTTGGGTGGGGTGATCAAGATCAATTCGGATTTCTCTTCATTTAATTTCAGTTTGTTTTCAGTCATCCAATCCTTCAGGTCAGCTACACAAGATTGGGTTTTCTGGATCATGATGGGAAGGTCAGGGAGAGGCCCAGAGACATACAGCTGATTGTCATCCGAGAAAGAATGATGCTGAAGCAGGTGTTCTTGGACAATAGAGGAGACAGGGTAGGTGTAGAGAATGAAAAGTAGGGGGCCCAGAACAGATCCTTGTGGCACTCCGTAAGTCAGACAGGAAGGATTAGAAGAAAGACCATTGACAGAAACTACTTGCAGACGATTGGTGATGTAAGAATGAAACCAGTTCAAGACAGTATCATGGAGCCCAAAAGAGTGATGTAGACGGGAGAGAAGGATAGAGTGGTCAATAGTGTCAAAGGCAGCAGATAGGTCCAAGAGAGTCAAAAGTGAAACGTTGTTAGAGTCGAGAGTAGTCAATAAGTCGTTGCAGATTTTGAGAAGAGCAGTTTCGGTACTATGTCCAGAAACTTTACCGCTTCCCGCTCCTGACCTCCCCCCATCCACATACACCCCACGCCCCCACAAAACACACGCACACATCATTATTATTTAACATCATTGTATGAGTATTTCGTCCGATGTTATATTCGCGTAGTATAGTTTGTCAGGTCACAGACGACCAGGACGACAAGACGCCCATGTGGGGGGGAGGGGGGGCATGAAGTTGGGACTTCTCTTTCAAACGCCTCACTTTCGATCAGTCGTTCAGCATAGTGTATCAGCAGAGCTGGTTTTGCCATTGCACACAACACACGCACACCATCAACATACACAACGACACAGAAAAAGCTTCGCCCATCATTACTCAAACTCATTTCGATTTGAAATATTTCTGTCGATTCGTCATCATAATCTGATATTAACGCAATTCCTTATTTGGACAGAGGTCAGGGGATAAAGATAGCTACATTCTACCAAACCTGAAGCCCATATAACTACTATTCTACCAAACCTGAGGCCCATATAACTATTATTCTACCAACATTGAAGCCCATATAACTACTATTCTACCAACATTGAAGCCCGATAGCTACATTCTACCAAACCTTAAAGCCCATACAACACTATTTCTACCAACACTGAAGCCCCGATAGCTACATTCTACCAAACTTGAAGCCCATTTAACTACTATTCTACCAACACTGAAGCCCCGATAGCTACATTGTACAAACCTGAAGCCCATATAACTACTATTCTACCAACATTGAAGCCCCGATAGCTACATTCTACCAAACTTGAAGCCCATTTAAACTACTATTCTACCAACACTGAAGCCCCGATAGCTACATTGTACCAAACCTGAAGCCCATTTAACTACCATTCTACCAACATTGAAGCCCCGATAGCTACATTCTACCAAACCTGAAGCCCATATAACTACTATTCTACCAACATTGAAGCCCTGATAGCTACATTCTACCAAACCTGAAGCCCATATAACTACTATTCTACCAACATTGAAGCCCTGATAGCCATTCTATCAAGCCTGAAGCCCAGACAGCTATTATTCTACGGTACCTGAAGCCTATATAGCTACTATTCTACGAAACCTGAAGCCCTAATAGCTACTATTCCAGGAAAACTGAAGTTCAGATATACTATTCTGCCAGACCTGAAGCCCTATTAGCTAGAATTCTAGCAAACCTGAAACCTAGAAGCTATTATTCTACCAAACCTGAAGCCCAAGCCCAGGTAGGTACTATTCTACCAAAACTACAAGCCTAGATAGCTACTATTCTATCAAACATGAAGCCTAGCTAGCTACTATTCTATCAAACATGAAGCCCAGATAGCTACTATTCTATCAAACATGAAGTCCAGATAGCTACTATTCTATCAAACATGAAGCCTAGATAGCTACTATTCTATCAAACATGAAATCCAGATAGCTACTATTCTATCAAACTTGAAGCCTAGATAGCTACTATTCTATCAAACATGAAGCTAGATAGCTACTATTCTATCAAACATGAAGCCTAGATAGCTACTATTCTATCAAACATGAAGCCTAGATAGCTACCATTCTATCAAACATGAAGCCTAGATAGCTACCATTCTATCAAACATGAAGCCTAGATAGCTACCATTCTATCAAACATGAAGCCTAGATAGCTACCATTCTATCAAACATGAAGCCTAGATAGCTACTATTCTATCAAACATGAAGCCTAGATAGGTACCATTCTATCAAACATGAAGCCTAGATAGGTACCATTCTATCAAACATGAAGCCTAAATAGCTACTATTCTATCAAACATGAAGCCTAGATAGCTACCATTCTATCAAACATGAAGCCTAGATAGCTACCATTCTATCAAACATGAAGCCTAGATAGCTACTATTCTATCAAACATGAAGCCCATATAGCTACTATTCTATCAAACATGAAGTCCAAAGAGCTACTATTCTATCAAACATGAAGCCTAGATAGCTACTATTCTATCAAACATGAAGCCCATATAGCTACCATTCTATCAAACATGAAGTCCAAAGAGCTACTATTCTGCCAAATATAAAGCCCAGATAGCTACAGTTTTACCAACTATAAAGCCCAGATGATTACTGTTCTACCAGACAGAAAGCCCAGATAGCTACTACTCTACCAAATATAAAGCCCAATAGCTAACATTCTATCAAACCAAAAGCCCAGACAGCAAGTATTCTACCAAACATGAAGCCCAGGTAACTCTATTCTACCTAACTTGAAGCCCAAATACTTACTGTTATACCTAACTTGAAGGCCAACTACCTACTATTCTACCGAACATATAGCCCATACAGCTACTATTCAAACAAAACAAAGCCCATATATATATATATATATATATATATATATATATATATATATATATATACTATTCTACCAAATATAAAGCCCAGATAGCTACTATTCTACCAAACCTAAAGCCCAGATAGCAAGAATTCTACCAAACCTGAAGTCCTAATAGCTCCTATTCTACCAAACCTGAAGCCTAGAGAGCTACTATTCTATTAACCCTAAAGCCCAGATAACTACTATTCTACCAAACATAAAGCCTAGATAGCTACTATTCTACCAAGCATACAGAATTGTATGCGATGACAATATCTTGAAATGGTTAAGGCGGGGATAAGCGACCAATGAAACACTAAGCTGACATCACCAGAATGATGGAAATATTTAAGATGGGCAGCCAACAAACCAGTATCCAACGCTGTGGGTTGGGATATCAGATGTTTTTTGTATTCGTGTTTTTTTTAATCGAACAAGGTTTGCACAAACAATGTCACAACATTCTTATTGTACATAGAGGTAATCATCGATCATATTCTCAATATCAATATCTAGTACAGTGCATAATATAATCTTTAAGTAAACTTAGTCCTTCTGTTTATCATCCAATGTTGTACAGCAGAATATACATAATCTTATATAGTATTTATTGGCAATTACATTGCAGAACTTTATTAAGCTGTCACACACCGTTACATACATATACACACACATATATAATTGGACAAGCGCAATATACAACAATCACCTTGTGGTCATTGTCGTCTTAATTCAATCAAAGCTGCTATAAAAACCATACATATCTTGGCAAAAATTATGTAATTTTATATGTTTAATAGATGACATCTATTGACAAAAACCTTTTATAACAATATTTCACTCCTTTTGTCTTAATCAGTTTGTATCAAATTTGTGTATTATGCCCATTCCTGTACAGATTTATCACATTGCACGCTATTGTTAAATACATATCTGTCTATCTCATAAGCTTCTTTTACATCTCTTAAGAATAATTTCAGTTTTGGTTTTACTTTTCTTATTCCGCATTTTTAAATAGTATATTTTGCTAACAATAAAATATACAAAACACAATTATCTGTTTTGTTTTATTGTCATTTCCAAAGAGTACTAATAACTGATTTAGTTCCAATCTATCACAGTTTGTACATTTTCCTTTTATGTAGTCTGTGAATTCTGTCCAAAACCTTTGCACAGGTTGACATTCCACAAGTGATGCGAAATAGAATCTTTCCCTTCTTCACAAAAGCTACACCTATTATTTTCTATGACTCTCATATCTTTTAGAATTGAATTTGTCACCAAAACCCGATAATAATTTTTATTTGAAACCATTTTAACCTTACTTCTTTTATTCTTTTTGTTTCCTTGAAAATATTTGTCAAGGAATTTCCATTTGCAGAGTTCTTTCCCATCCGCCACATGCACTGATTGTGGACACCAGAAGATCCAAGACCCTTGTCACTCCCCTTGTGATTAAGGGAGAGTCCGTAGAAGCTGTAGACACATTCAAGATTCTAGGTACGACGATATTAAGCTCGTTGAAGTGGGAGGAAAACACCAGCAACATTGTATCAAAATCCCAACAAAGACTGTTCTTCCTCCGCCAACTCAAAAAGTTCGGTGTTGGTCAAAATATACTCGTGCAGTTCTACGGGCGGTGATCGAGAGCGTTCTGACCTTTTCAATCTCTGCCTGGTACGGCGCCCTCCCCGCAGCCGAGAGGGAGAGGCTCAATAGAGTTGTCCGGACCCCCTCGAAAATTATTGGGATCACTTTGGAGACCCTGAGTCCATCTATGTTAGAAGATTGAAAAAGAAGGTCAAATCCATTGTGGCCGACTAGGGCCATCCGGCAAACATTTTCTTCTCCCCCCTTCCTTCCGGTAAACGATTCAGGTCCTAGCCGGTTAAGGAACAGCTTCTATGTGAAGGCGGCCCGTGACACTGTCCCTACTTAGACTTGTTCACGTGAGATGTGCCGGGGCTTTGGAGTTAAGGATGAGCAGAGGAGAGAGCGTGCGGATGTGTACAATTGGCTTATGTTGGAGCAAACATTGGTGTGCATAGCATTGTGGGGTTGTATGTGAGAGAGGGTATGTGAGGGTATAGAGAGGGTGTGTGGGTGCGTGAGTGTGTGTGCGCGTGCGGGTGTGGGTGTGTGTATGTGTGCGTGTGTGTGTGTGGTGTGTGTGTGTGTGTGTGTGTGTGTGTGTGTGTGTGTGCGTGTGTGTGTGGGGGGGGGGGGGGTCGGCTGTTGCTTGTATATGTGTTTCTGTTGGCTGACTTAAAAAGTTTAACCTTGTCCTCTTAGTTTACATACTCATTTTATTGTATTTAACTCATTTTGATTTTAATGTGCATATCGCATTGCATCTTTAATCAAATTTTTCTATACTACCAATGTTGTTTTTCAATGAGTATTGCCCTTTTTGTCCATTGTTAAAAGTCCTAACCAAGGCATCTGACTCTTATGATGTGCTTTTTTAACCCTACATTTTTAGAATTAGTCATAATCTTTGATACTGTGTTCGACAAAGAGGGTGGGGGAGAGAGATGAGGGGAGGGAGTGGGTGAGAGAGGGGTGAAAGAGAGAGTGAGAGAGAGTAAGAGCATGTGTGTACATTTGTTTATGCGTTCTTGTTCCTGTATTTTAATGCGAATGCCAAAACAATTTCCCATTGTGATGTTCTGGGCTAAATAAAATCTTGTATCTATCTTGTATCTTGTATCATTAGGTAACACTGGTTTACCAATCAGTGTTTCATAGAATATTTTTGTTCCCTTAGGAACACGAATCATTTGGCTGAATGCTTTGTGGTATTCAGTTTCTTCGTTATTGTTGTTTTCTAATTTTAGTTTATTTTTTTCTCAAGAATTCTTTGATAGAACTCACGCGGCCAAAGTATCTAAGCCTTTGAACTGGACGTTGCAAGATGTTTTGGAACTCGGTTAACATTCATAAATTTACCGTCCTTTTTAGCAAATCTTTTACATGAAGAACATTGTCTTCTGCCCACCCATCAAAATAAAATTTTTTCCATCAATTTTGAATTTGTTATTGTAAAGTAGGGGTTCCATCAATATGTCTATTGTTGTATGAATCAATTCTCTCAAAAATTCTATATAGCTTTTGAAAACATCTTTACTGGGCGACCTCCAATTTTAAGTACCAAAAACCCATACTCCTCTAATATTTAAACTTGTTGGCATTCTTTAATCAGAATTTGTTTCCATTTTGCATAATACGTCTGGGCATAGCATTTCTTTAACCATGTTAGTTTTAGCGAATTAATGAATGCTGCTATGTGAGGGATTTTAATTCCACCTTTTTGTATATCTTGAATTGCTACTTTCTTTTAACTTTATCCCTTCTTTTGTCCCATACGAATTCGAAACATTGTTTGTAGCTGTTGGATTATAAGTACATATATCAATGTATTCGCGAACATAATCTAAGAACATGCCCCCGGCGTTGAACACTGTCCAATTTACCACATAGGGGATTTAAAAAACATACCTGAATACATATCTAAACTTAATTAAGAACTCTAAAACATACATAAGAACGGGCCTAATTACCTAAAACTGCTTCCGCATATGTCATTTCCCTAGAGCCAAAACAATGGACATATGCACCCAATTATCAGTCCTAAGAGAAAGTATGTAAGATTTTATTGAATACAAACAGGTGAATGGATCGGCAAGGCAGAAAATGATGCGAAGAAGTGACAGAAAGCAAAGAAACAAGGCAGAAACAAAGAGAGTGACAGTAAAGAGAAAATTTCTAACACAGAATGTCCAGAAGGTTGGATACTATTTATACTGAAAGAGCCCCCGCATCCCTACGAAGGGTTTCCTCACTCCTAACTTACTTGCAAAAACAGCAAAGAAAAAGACAGCAAAGAAAACAAACGAGACAGTCCTGATGGAGTCAGACACAAGAAGATCATTGAAAAGTAGGATTAGGAAATGACAAGCAACATTTTAAGGCCATTTTATGAAGGAAGGGAATTAGAGCACCTGGTCACAGGAAAGCTGGAAAGACAACACCAGGTAGACCGGAGAAAACATTGGATGGACTTGCAGGGTGACTGAGGACAGACAGGGAGGAAGATGTGCTTGCGGAGACAAGGGATAGATGCATATGGAGGGCCACGATCGCCAACACCATGCAGCAGGGCATTTGATGATGAACTGACTTGCAGATAAGGTTTGTTTTCTTTAATATTCGTGGAATTGCACAGTGGACTGGCAGCTGAATGGCTCCTGTTTCCTTGAACGCGGGCAGTCATTCTTGATTTGGATTTCATACTGATATGGCCTGTTCATATGACAAGACCCAGAGGACTCAGTACCATGTTTCAGGAAAATATACAAGGGAAAACAGAACAAAAGACAGAAATGGGAGATGACACGACGACTTTTCTCCTTAAATCCCTGTTTAACTGTAGTATATGAGGGTTTTTTTCTCTCAAATCCCTGTTTAAGCAGTATAATGATGTTTTCCTCAAATCCCGTTTAACTAGCATAGAGGATTTTTTCCCAAATCCCTGTTTAACTAGTATAATGAGGATATTTTCTCAAATCCCTGTTTAACTAGTACAGTGAGGATTTTTTTCTCAAATCCCGTTTAGCTAGTATGTGAGGATTTTCTCAAATTCCTATTTAACTAGTATAAGAGGATTTTTCTCAAATTCCCGTTTAACTAGAATAAAGAGGATTTTTTTTCTCAAATCCCTGTTTCACTTGTACACTTACCAAGTCAAAACGGCTGCATTCTTTTCCGGCCACAACAAGGGACGACTCACGCAAGCTGAATCAGTGCTTGCTTTTCTCTTTCACTTTGTTTTTCCTCGTCTCAATTTGTCTCTGCCTTCATTCCTCACACATTCCTATATGTTGTTTTCTTCTCTCGGCTACGCTTTTTGGTTCGTTGTATACGAAGTAAAAAGACAAGTTTGCTGGGCATAGTACAAGGCAAAAGAAAAAAAGGCCAAAAAGAGGAAGACACATACACACATAACACTGCAAGGTACTCACCTACTTTCGTGACAACTGGAGACAACTGCAGCTGCGATCATCCGTACAGCTTTCCTATGACAGTATTGCCAAATCTGTAAAACCCAAAAATGTATACAATCTTTACACCTGCGCAAGCAAACGCGCGCGCGCATGCGCACGCACGCACACACACACACACACACACACACACACACACACACACACACACACAACACACACACACACACACAATGGACACACACACCCACACGCAAATACACACAAACACGCACACACTTACGCACACACGCAATGAACACACACACATACATCAGAAACAGTTTGTAATCTCCAAGGACAGATAATTGCAAGATCCGTGGAACTTTAAAAAAAACGTAAAACAATTTGTTGTTATCCTCCTTTATATTTGTTTACGGCTGTTGTGTTTTAAAAGGGAAAGTGTTGGAAAATTCAATAATTGTTAATTCAGCAATCTACGTTTACAATATTAATTAACGGTCTTTTCTCTTTTTGTGTTTGTTTTGTCTATTTTTGTTTGTTTGTTTGGTGTTGATTTTTAAGCAAATATCACTTACAAGAAACAATCTATTGAGCTTGACCAATCCCTTTTCTCTCAGCTTTCCCAAGGTGAGATCCACCAATATTCACAAGCTCATAATTGTCAACAAAATTCAGTGAGTGTAGATTTCCTTGTTTTATGTGTTTTTTGTTGTTGTTGTTTTTTGTTTGTGTTTTGTATTTTTCTGTCCTCGTAAGGACATATGGACGAAGATGAATCTGTCTTTGGATGAAGTTGATTCTCCCCCCTGCCTGCCTGCCTGCCTGCCTGCCCCCCCCCCCCCTCTCTCTCTCTCTCTCCCTGTCTCTCTGTCCCCCTCCTCCCATGGTCCATATGGCGATTTTTGTATGAATCTCCCGAAATGTTGTGTGTTTGTTGCAGACCTGTTCGACTTATACTGATGAAAAATGCTTACGTGCCTTCAAATATTTTTGGTAATTTGATTATTTTGTCGTTCACGCCCCTTCATGAGGGACTATGGACCAAAATAAATCAGCTGAATGTGAATCTATCTTTCGCTGTCACATTTTTTTTTTCATTTGCCGTATCCTGCTATCCGATATTTTAACTGTTATCTGATATGTTAATGTAAGTAGATTCCCAGCGGCAGGTACGTAAGTTGGCTTCTGTGCTAATATCTATGCCGTTGAAAACTAGTTTCCTTTTAATTTTTCTGTTTTATTCACCCCATCTTCTCAAAACATCTGTATTTTTTGTTGTTGTTTTAATAAAGTACATTGATACATTCACAACGGTAGATACATAAGATAGCGAATAATACGACAGTAATTCTATCTGTAGGGCTCCTAAAGTCCATATAAAAGCATGCTCATTGCACTTAACATGGCAAATAAATAGATAAATGCGTAAATACAAAATATGGGTGGATTACAAGTTCCATATATCAATGCAGTATTAAGAACATTTGAAAAAGTAAAGTTCCATTCCAATTCTCTCTTTATTTACAGCGTGATATCTTAGCCTCTCTCTATGCATTCTCTCCAGACATTTATGTCTTTTATACCGGCAGCCATTTCATCTTCAAATACTCCTCGTCTCCTCCCCCCTTCCATTGTTTCTTTTTAATGTTTCCTTCATATTCTTCCTTTTCTTACTTTGTAATTTACGGCTTTAATATTCATTTTTGTCTTCTTTGTTTAGGTTTGAGTCATGTATTTCCCTTTTATGTTTTCAGGCCTGTGTAATAAGCACAGGCAAGCAAGGACTAGCTGTGAGACAGGTCAGTGGGACTTAATGTACTATCATTGGGTAATACAGTGGTTTTAAGTGTAGTCTGATGTTCTCTCTCTCTCTCTCTCTCTCTCTCTCTCTCTCTCTCCTCTCTCTCTCTCTCTCTCTCTCTCTCTCTCTCTCTGTATGTGCGCGTCTGTCTTAAAACGCGGAGGCAAGCGTGACCTATGAAACACTAAGCCGACACTACCAGAACGATGTGAACATTACCATGAGCAGCGAACCGGCAATGAATCCCTCCTAACTCTTTGACTCCCGTACCCGGTCCACCAGCTTTCCGCATTTTCAACCATGCTAGCAAAGCAAAAACTTAACCCTTCGAGGGAGTCAAAGGGTTACGCTTTTGCAGTTGGTGGATAAGGTGTGGGAGTCAAAGGGTTAAACAGACTCCAAGCTCCGTGATGGAGACAGAAACCGAGACAGGTGTGACTATTTCATCAACCAGTACGCTACAGCCCGAAAACAATCCCCCCCATGATCAGGTAACAGGCAAAAAGTGGGAAGGAGGGAGTGGAGAGAAAGAAGACATACTCAAACCATAGGTAACATCTCTTTTTCACTAGTCGTAGTGGTGAAGTGGTTAGCCCTACGGACTGACGACTGGAAGATTAGTGGTTCCCCCATCATACCATATGGGTGTAGGATTTTTAGGCTCCTGGGGACCCAAAACAAAAATGTACCTAATGGGAAGACTGGGACCACGCAGGCGACTCTTGTCTATTTTACGGATACTTTTTAAGAGTTTGGATTTTGTTCAAGACGGATTTATTGTATCTGGACAATTCCGTATGCGCTCCATCCAAAACTTCCAAACTCCTCGATCCTGCAAAAACTATGCCCTGGTAAGGTCTTGAGATGGGGAGCGGAGCGGGACGTATGAAACTCTGACACCACTAGGGTGACTGGAGCATTAAGATGGACAATGGAATGCCTTTTTCGCTGTCCCATCCTCTACACCTTTCTTTTTTCTAAACAATCACTCAACACCCCCCGTGGGGATGCCGGGGGCTATTTCAGTATGAATAGTATCCCCACCTTCTGTAAATTCTGTGCAAGTAATTTCTTCTATACCGTCACTCTTTGTTTCTGCCTTGTTCCGTTGCTTTCTATCATTTTTTCCTATCATTTTCTGCGTTAATGGTCCATTCACCTGTATGTGTTCGATAGAGTCTTACGTACTTTCTCTTAGGATTGACAACTGGGTATATGTATTAAATGCAATTTTGGCTCTAGGAAAATGAGATATGTAGAAGCAATTTCAGGTAATTTAGGCCCGTTTTTATATGTTTTAGTGTCCTTAGGAACCAGGAAAAAACACGAAAAAAGAATAAGAACGCATATTTAATACAAGACAAGACAGGCACCTGTCTTGTCTTGTATTAAATACGCGTTCTTGTTCTTTTTTCCTGTCTTGTCTTGTTGTATTAAATACGCGTTCTTATTACTTTTTCGTGTTTTTTTCTGGTTCCTGTTTGCTTCAACGCGGGCAGTCGCACTTGTTTTGGATTTAGTGTCCTTAGTTAACAATGTTTAAACTTGTCTTCAGGTTTGTTGTTTAAATTCGGCGTGCGATGAACTGGACGGAATGGTCAGCGCCAGGGGTGTCCGCTCAGATTATGTGCGTGAATACACTTAATTTTCTTTTCCTTTTTGTTCCTGTGGAAGTACGGTGTATGTTTTGAAACGGTTATAGCCCTGATATGGCTCTATGCAGTCGGTTGGGCTTTAAGCAAAAATAGCTGTAACTATCACCCACCACCAGCAAACCCCCCCCCCCCCCCCCCCCACGCAGCGTACGTTACCTATCCAACACGATTTGGAGTCTGGTCAAGGGGGATTCATTGTACTTGGGCAGTTCCATGTGCGCTCCACCCAAGTCTGCCAGCAATTATCGGGCAGACTCCCTGAGCCTGCGCAAAACCTGTATGTGCTTGCAAGGTCTTGAAATGGAGAAGGGTGGGGGCGGGGGTGGAGAGGGATCTATGAAACGTAAATCTGAAGCGAAATTGATGGAAACATATGAATACGAGCGTACTGTAATTATCATTATCACTATTATTGTTATTTATGTAATTATCATTATCATGGATATCATTATTATTGTTAATATTATTATTACTACTATTACTTCTATTATTACTACTACTACTGTTGTTGTTATTGTTGTATATTATCATTATTAATACTTTTTTTTAGATAACAGGGACAAAGGACAGGAGACATAACAAGAAAGTCAAGGCATTTTAACAATCTCTCTTTCTACACACACACACACACACACACACACACACACACACACACACACCTCTCTCTCTCTCTCTCTCTCTCTCTCTCCCTCTCTCTCACACACACACAAACCTGATTCTATACTTCTGGAAGTCACTGTCGTCTTGCTACACAGAACTTCAGTTGAAATAACACATGACGTGAAGCGAGGACAATGATAGACTATTACAACAGTGCAGACAGATTTTAAATATTCTGAAAGGTTCCGTAGGTACAAATTCCACTCAGAAATTGAAAAGAGAATCTTGCTAAAACATGGTGAAAGAGAGATGGACGGACACACGTGTGCACGCACACGCGCACATACACACACATATATGTGTGTGTGTGTGTATGTGTGTGCGCGCACGTGTGTGTGTGTGTGCGTGTGTGTGTGTGTGTGTGTACGTGTGTGTGCGCGCGCGTGTGTGTGGGGGGGGGGGGGAGAGAGAGAGAGAGACAGACAGACAGACAGACAGGCAGAGACAGACAGACGGGCAGCCAGAAAGACAGAGTATGGGAAGGGGAGGGGAGGGGAGAGAGAGGGAGTGAGAGAGGAATCAAGGTGATGATAACATTTTCAGAGGCGGTTCGTGGTTGTCTAAAATGTACCGATCCTCTCCAAAAATAGACCACTGATGGACAGAGAGTCAGGTTACACATCATACACATGCACAGTGTTCCTGCAAAGACGGATAACAAAGGGAAGTAGTAGAGGGAAGTAGTTTGTTTGGGGGTAGGAAAGGGGGGGAGGGAGGGGAAGAGAGAGAGAGAGAGAGAGAGAGAGAGACTGACAGAGAGAGACTGACAGAGAGAGAGAGAGAGAGAGAGAGAGACTTCAGAATTTTTATTCAAGAAAGGCCATAGCCCCTACTGAAGGGGTGCTTATAAGTACAATGAAATAATCAGATATCATATCATAGGATTAACAATCAACAACAAAATGTACTTATATTACGATAAAGCAATTTCTCTGAATTTAGCTGCTTTGAGCAGGAACAAACCAAAATTCATTTAATATAATCGAAACGAGTTGAACACATTAACAAACACAGTTTAAACATGTTTGGGCATATTTAATACTTTTTAAGGGATAAACCTTGAACTGATTTCACCTAAAGCTGGACAACACAGGAGAAAAAGTATTTCGTCTTCTTCAGCTTGCAAACATAAAGGATAGAGCAAATCAGACTCTCCGTGTTGCTTGTATCTCAATTGATGGACTTTCAAAGCTGATAGACTAAGTCTAAATTTCGCTGGGTTTTTTTTTTTAAATTAATATCCAGATCAAGGCTTATACATGGTTTAACACTGTGAGAATCTATGACAGTTCTGTAAAAATCATATCTTCCACTTGTCTTCTACAATCAATCAGTCTTTGCCGAAAATCACGAATAAACTGTCGCTCATCGCCAGCTCCTTGGAAAAACCAAAAATCTCCAAACCCATATTCATTCAGACACATACGTATACTAGTTACCCAGTTCTTCTTACCTTTACAATCTAGATCAAATAGCATCTTATAGGATTTTTTCGGCAGTCTATTGTCTTCCATGTGCAATAGTTTTAACCAAAATTGAATACATCGTACAACTGAATGAACAAACAATGGATATCTGTTTGTTTCTCCATATACTAAATCATTATATGTGCGCTTATCCAGTCCTAAAAATCTTTTCAAAGCAAATGAATGTACAGCTTCACAATGATAACCACCTGCTCGATACAGCACAATTAGCTGTATTTGTGAGTCAAATATTTTGACAAGTAAATCAAATGAATTATTATTCAATATATTCAATCTTTTCATCACACATATCAATGCATTTTTTGCCCTGCTAGCAATATCTTTACAAGCCAGAGTAAAACTCAAATGTGTAGAAAAATAAATTCCCAGGTACTCATATGCATTTACAATAGGCATAACTATATCACTGTACACCCATCTTTCTCTAGCAGCTAAATGTCCTCC
>JAPXFY010000018.1:19968543-19971043 GCA_030674185.1 Monoplex corrugatus | reverse complement strand
TTAGCTAATAGAACAATACAGGCTAGAGTGGGAGCTAGTTATTCTACTTCACGGCGCCTCGACATGGGGATTCCACAAGGTTCAGTGATAGCACCTATTTTATTTAATATCCTTATACAGGATCTTCCTAAAGCTTTTTCAAATCGTGTTGTTTTAGTACAGTATGCTGATGATATATGCACTTGGATGAATATCACTTTAAAAAAGACAACTCCACAGAGAACACGGAATTACATCAGGAAATTGTATCAAATTGATCTTGATAATCTTGGAAACTATATGTTAGAAAATGGTCTGTCGTTGTCGGCAGAAAAAACTAACATGATGCTGTTTGATCCTGGTGGTAACTCAAATAACTTGCCTACTTTCAAATTGATTGGTGAAGTGTTAAATTACAAACAGGTCGTAAAATTTCTGGGAGTTTACATCACTTCGAAATTAAGCTGGAATGTTCATTTTGATTATATTTAACAAAAGCACGAAAAACCTTAAATTTTCTAAAGATAATAAGCAAATTACCCTGGGGAATGGATACAAATATACTGATTCATCTGTCAACAGCGCTGGTCAGGTCTAAATTATCCTACGTGCAAGAAGTTTTTTTCAATGCACCTAAATATTTACTAAAAACGATTCAGAATTTGGACTGCAAAAGTCTTAAAATTGCACTAGGTGTACCAACTCATGCTTCTACTCTGGAAACGTACAAAGTTGCTGAAATTCTACCTCTACACAACCATCGTGAGCTAGCTACAGCAAAGTTTGCAATTAGAACTACTTCACAAGCGAATAATTTTGTGAGCAAAGAAATTAAAATCAGGTCTGATATTGACTTTCCAAAACGAGCAAAAAACATTTCATCACAAATTACAACCGCAACTTACATATCTGACCTGATCAAACAATCCAGCATAACTATGGATGAAATAGCCGAAAAACCAACGTTAACGCCTATCCCTACATGGGAAATGCTAAAGGCCACGTTTGATCTCGATTATGCAGACGTTAAAAAAGATGATAATGTCAACATTACGCTATCCACAGCTTGTGAACACATCGATGAAAAGTACCGTACCCACCTCCACATTTTTACTGATGGGTCAGTCTTAGCAAATCAGAGCGCTGGAGCAGCGTTTTATGTTCCAAAATTTAACATTAAAAAGTCTTTTTTCATTGGGGCAAATGTATCTATATATACCGTAGAATTGGTCGCTGTTGTTCAAGCGTTGCATTATTTAATAAGCCTTCGGCCTGTGCCTTTCAAAGTAGTTCTGTTTGTTGATTCAAAATCTGTATTATGTGCCTTACAGTCTTTTGATACAGACACAAGACCTGATTTAATAATTGAGGCAAATCATCTAATACACTGTTTAAAGGTAAATGGCTCGGAAATCAGTTTATGCTGGGTGCCTTCTCACGTTGGTCTTCACGGCAACAACGTAGTTGACAGAGCAGCTAAATCCGGTGCACTCCGTTTTGAAAATTCCATAGAATTACATGTTAATACCTCGGTAAAAGAAGCTTACAACTCGCTAGAATTAGCATCATGGATTCGATTTCATGAACATTTAAATGAAAAATTTATGTCTCAAAAAAGAATCAAACTTTCAGTTCAAAATATCTGTAAAAAAAATACAGTATTCTTCGATATATCATTTGAGATTAATTGTTACCACATGTTTTCGTATTCAACTGAACGCTTTGAAAACAAAATATTGTAAAAACGTTTTATGTATTTGCGGTGAACAATTCACATTGTATCACTGTTTGCTTTATTGCAGAAAGCTTCGTTATTTTTTACCAAAGATGTTTACACAAGGAAACTATCTTGAAAAGCATTTTAAAGAAGTGATATCAGATCAAGTTCTGTTAGTTAAAATTTCAGAATCATTGGTTAACAGTCCTGTTAATGCGTTACTTTAAGGTTATTATTTTAATTATCATTATCTTATTTTGTTTTGTTTTGCTTTTTATGACGATTTTTCTTTTACATTTGATGTTAGCGTTGTTCTAGTTTCATTTCTCTGATCATCCATATCATTTTTCTAAAGACCTTGCCGATTCCTTTTAATTTTTTTTCCGTCTCTTACTCTGTTCCCTTCTTTCCCCTCCTCCCTCCCCCCCCCCCCCAAAAAAAAAAAAATCATCCTCCATGCCATTTTTATCCGTCTAATATCACTTATAAGTGAAAAGACGTTAAATCAAGGAACGAACGAACACACATACACAACACACAAACACACACACATACAGAACACATACACACACACAAATACACACACACACAAGAACACACACACGTCAACACACACACATACACAACACACAAACATACACACACACACACACACGCACACACATCAACACACACACATACAGAACACACACACACACACATACACAACACACAGACACAGACACAGACACACACACTCACTTCCTCTTTCCTTGATCGTGACAGATGAACAATACCATCAGTACCATCATTGAAGTGGGTTAC
>JAPXFY010000018.1:19938543-19963543 GCA_030674185.1 Monoplex corrugatus | reverse complement strand
ATCAAGCAAAGCCAGAACAAGATTGAGGAAGCCGAGATGTGGTTTCTAAGAAGAATGTTGAGTTCCATGGACAGCAAAGAAAACAAATGAGACAGTCTTGATGGAGGCAGACTCAAAAAGATCATTCATAAGGAAGATAAGGAAGAGACAGGCAACATTTTAAGGCCATTTTATGAGGAAAAGGGAATTAGAGCACCTGGTCACAACAGGAAAGCTGGAGGGAAAGAGAACACCAGGTAGACACAGGGAGAAAATATTGGACGGACTTGCAGGGTGTCTGAGGATAGAGAGGGTGGAAGATGTGCTTACGGCAACAAGGGATAGATACATATGGATGACCATGATCGCCAACGCCATGCGGCAGGGCACTTGATGATGATGACGATGATGATGATGATGAAGATGAAGATGATGACAAACGACTTGTTTCCGCTACAATAACTTCATGGCTGGGCTATAGGAATTTGGTGTAACCTTGCTTGCCAACAGAACAGATTTGTCAATTTCAGTTTCAGGTTCGGTTTCTCAAGATGGCGTCTCCGCGCTCGGAACGACTTCTATATGCACTACCGTCACGGGTGCCATGTATATGATGATCATGGCACAATTCTTAAGCCTGCACATAAGCCCAAGAGCTGGCCACGTCCTGAGGCCCTACCTAAACTATGTTTTACGTAGTTTATATTTTATATTGGTATTTTATCAGCCTACCACTGGAATAATCTTCGTTACATGTAAATGACATGTGTATCTTACCTTCAAAAAAGGAGCATGTATATATCAAGTAAATAGATAAATAATTAAAGGTTTGAATCACAACACAGCTAGCTATTCTATATAAACTCGTCTCACATGACAGAACTCCCACCCCCTCCCCACTCAACGCACAAATGCTCAGCTGTCTATCAACTAGGTGAAGACAATACTTTCTTAATCATAAGTATGTAAGTAAGTGAGTAAGTAAGTATATAAGTGAGCAAAAGGTAAGTAAGTGAATACGAAATAAGTGAACAAACAAATGCAAAACAAGGGGACATGTAGATAAATTTCAAAGCGTGTAGAAAAGAAAGGTTAATCACAAAACAACATTACTTGAAGAGATCCACTGGTTACCAATCAAATCTGGCTGCTAGTGTAAATTTGCAAGCCTTGCATGTCGCCATTTAGATGGAAGTTCAACACCGTATCTTTCAGAACGCCTCAGTACACCTCAGTATCATACAGCCATTCTCAAAACACGTGGGCTGGCTGGTTCTTTCCATAGAGCGGCGAACTCAATGATCTGACACCTCGGGTTCAATCCCAGCCTCCAACATTATAAACTGGCCTGTTTGCTGCCCATCTTAATGTTTACATCATTCTGGTGGTGTCATCTCACTGTGTGGTTCATGGGTCCCATCTCCCCACCCCCACCTCTCACTATTTCATGGGTCCCTTCTCCCCACCCCCACCTCTATTTCATGGGTCCCTTCTCCCCACCCCCACCTCTCACTATTTCATGGGTCCCTTCTCCCCACCCCCACCTCTCACTATTTCAAGACCTTGTCAGTACACAAGGTTTTGTGCAGGCGCAGGGAGTCTGCCAGATAATTGCTGGCAGATTTGGGTGGAGCATATATGCAACTGTCCGAGTGCAACGACTTCCTCTTTGTCTGTCTGTCTGTCAATCAAAAGCTTCTCTGACGGTGCCGTGAGGAACGTGTTTGAAACTCACTATCGTCTGATCCAAATCATAAAATGTCATAAAGTTATTTTTTTAGCCGATCCCAGTCAACTCATATTTGTAACGAAATGTCACTTGTGTTTTTTTATATTTGATACTGAATGATTTATTTTGTATTTCTTTGATCAAGAACACAGACTTTGTTCACAAACGCTGACTCTGATATTGCACAAGAACTCTGTGTCAGACTTTGTGTCAATTCCAATTTCAATTTTCAACGTGTCATTAACGCTAACTCTGATATAGCACGTCCTTGTTGTTATGTTTGACACTCACAATGTCATAAAGTTATGTAGCCTGGTCACTTACATACCATTTATCACACGATGTGCCAGGTTGGTGCAGTGGAAGAGCTCCTGCTTTCCAGTCTTATTGCATAGGTTCGATTCTGCAGAAATCCTCGCGCGTGTAGCCTCCAGTCTACCAAACTCAGTGGGTACCTAGCCCTTTTTATGGTTGGGGAAGATAAAGCGACATAATGTGTGTGGCCTCCAATTTACCAAGCTTAGTGATCACATCGCCTTCTTTTAATGGTTGGGGAAGATAAAGCACCTTATGTGTGTGGCCTCCAGTCTACCAAACTGAATGGGTACCTGGCCCTTTTTATGGTTGGGGAAAATAAAGCGACAAATGTGTGTGGTCTCCAATTTACCAAACTCAATGGGTACCTGGCCCTTTTCATAGTTGGGGAAGATAAAGCGACCAAATGTGTGCCGCCTCCAGTCTACCAAACTCAGTGGGTATCTAGCCCTTTGTATGGCTGAGGAAGATAAAGCACATAACGTGTGTGGATTACAGTTTGCCAAACTGAACGAGCAAATGGCCCATTTTATGGTTGGGGAAGATAAAGCACCTGATGTGTGTGGCCTCCAGTCTACTAAAATGAATGGGTACCCGGACCTTTGTATAGTTGGGGAAGATAAAGCACCAAATGCGTGTGACCTCCATTCTACCAAACTCAGCGGGTACCTGGCCCTTTCTATGGTTGGGGAAGATAAAGCGACAAAATGTGTGCGGCCTCCAATCTACCGAACTGAACGGGCACCTGACCCAAAGTATCCTTATGCGTGTTACGTCCAGTCTACCAAACTCAGTGGGTACCTGGTCCTTTCTATGGTTGGGGAAGATAAAGCGACAAAATGTGTGCGGCCTCCAATCTACCGAACTGAACGGGTACCTGACCCAAAGTATCCTTATGCGTGTTACGTCCAGTCTATCAAACTCAGTGGGTATCTTGCCCTTTTCATGATTGGAGAAGTTATGTCTACCGAATGTGTGACCTACAGTTTACCAAACTCAGTGGATATCTGGCCCTTTTCATGATTGGAGAAGTTATGTCTACCGAATGTGTGACCTACAGTTTACCAAACTCAGTGGATATCTGGCCCTTTTCATGATTGGAGAAGTTATGTCTACCGAATGTGTGACCTACAGTTTACCAAACTCAGTGGGTATCTGGCCCTTTTCATGATTGGAGAAGTTATGTCTACCGAATGTGTGACCTATAGTTTACCAAACTCAGTGGATATCTGGCCCTTTTCATGATTGGAGAAGTTATGTCTACCGAATGTGTGACCTACAGTTTACCAAACTCAGTGGGTATCTGGCCCTTTTCATGATTGGAGAAGTTATGTCTACCGAATGTGTGACCTACAGTTTACCAAACTCAGTGGATATCTGGCCCTTTTCATGATTGGAGAAGTTATGTCTACCGAATGTGTGACCTACAGTTTACCAAACTCAGTGGGTACCTGGCCCTTTTCATGATTGGAGAAGTTATGTCTACCGAATGTGTGACCTACAGTTTACCAAACTCAGTGGGTATCTGGCCCTTTTCATGATTGGAGAAGTTATGTCTACCGAATGTGTGACCTACAGTTTACCAAACTCAGTGGGTACCTGGCCCTTTTCATGGTTGGAGAAGTTATGTCTACCGAATGTGTGACCTACAGTTTACCAAACTGAATGGGTACCTGGCCCTTTTCATGGTTGGAGAAGTTATGTCTACCGAATGTGTGACCTACAGTTTACCAAACTCAGTGGGTACCTGGCCCTTTTCATGGTTGGAGAAGTTATGTCTACCGAATGTGTGACCTACAGTTTACCAAACTCAGTGGGTATCTGGCCCTTTTCATGATTGGAGAAGTTATGTCTACCGAATGTGTGACCTACAGTTTACCAAACTCAGTGGATATCTGGCCCTTTTCATGATTGGAGAAGTTATGTCTACCGAATGTGTGACCTACAGTTTACCAAACTCAGTGGGTATCTGGCCCTTTTCATGGTTGGGGAAGGTAAACCTGTGGCCTCCAATTTACCAGACTAAATGGGTACCTGATCCCCTTCAAGGCCGGGGAAGATGAAGCAGCCTTGTGAGTGTGGCCTCCAGTCTGTAACTATTAGCGTTAAAGCCCTGCCCACAGCTCAGAGCCATACCAGGGCTATAATCATTTCAAACAAAACACACACACACACACACACACACACACACACACACACACACACACACACACACACACACACAAACACACACACACACACACACACATCTAAACAAACCAATGACTCTGTAAAAAAGAAAACCTGGAAAAAATTTTAACTATGCACACGTGTCACTGCATTTACGTAGATAATCTAAGGAAATGTCCCTGACACTGACCAATTCGCACAAATTATCACCACGAGGATTAAAAAAAAAAGAAAAGAAAAGAAACACGCCTATATGCAAATGCATAAACACAATTAAAGAACACAACAACATACAAAAAAGGCCTATAGTATGTAAATATTGCTTCCTTAAGAGTGTGGGCCTGCCAAACTTCAACAGGAAAAAAGAGAAAAGAAAATTAAGTACACATATCAATACATTCGCGCACATAATGTACGGACACGCCCCTGGCGCTGACCATTCCGTCCAATTTATCGCAGAGGGGATTTAAAAACACACACCTGAATACAAATTTAAGCATACCTTAGGACACCAGAACATGTATAAAAACGGGCATAAATTACCTAAAATTGCTTCCGCATGTCTCACCTCCCCAAAATACACTTAAAACACGTACCCAATTACCAATCCTAAGAAAAAGTACATAAGACTTTATCGAACACATACAGGTGAATGGACCAGAATGGCAGATAATGATAGGAAGAAGTGACAGAAAGCAAAGGAACAAGGCAGAAACAAAGAGAGTGACAGAAAAGAGGAAATTTCTAGCACAGAATTTCCAGAAGGTGGGGACACTATTTATACTGAAAGATTCCCTGGCATCCCCACGGGGGGATGAAGGAGATAGGCATTGCCGGCTTAACGCTGATCCCAGGAATGATGGGAGCCTCTACCACCTCACCCACCTTTGGCGTCAGGACTATAAGACAACCTGTTTATCTGTTTATGACTGACTCAACTGACAGGTCTGAAATACACAGAACATCTAAAACAAACTATGTACAGTAACATTCTGTTTATATGTATGTATACGTTTATCTTGTATGAATGAACACCTGTGAGATATGCTCTTGTTCAATTCAGATTTGATGTCAGAGATAATTACTGCACATTCACGGAGATTTTAGATGTATGTCCTCATAGATACAGGTGTTATAGATGTTCCCAATAAAAAAACCCAAATCATGCCAAGCTTACGTCGTCCAGCACTGAAAGATCTCCATCAAAAACAAAACACCCACTAACTCCAAAGACAGGCAATTGTATTGAAGCCAGTCATGATGATGGCCTTAAAGAAAAATGGAAAATGTACATGTAAAGCTTTTCAAGTCTTCTCTATTCGGGATGTGGAGTTCTGAGTTTATTCAAGATAATGATGATGATGATGATGATGATGATGATGATGATGATGATGATGATGATGTGACAGACTGATTAAGCCAACGACTGGCACTGTGTGGCAGGTTGCACAGACCCTTACTGGGGCAGTGAGTGCCAGCATCAGTGTGGACAGTGCAACAACAGTGAGGTGTGCGACAAGGTCACCGGTCACTGCTCCCACTGTTCTCCAGGATGGACTCTGCCCTTGTGCAGTCAAGGTACAGTAGGGTTCTGGGTCCTTCAAGGCTGAACATGACGTTAGGACAATTTGTTGGTCTGTATTGGCTGGCTTGTTCGGCTGGTTGGTTTGGTTTGGTTTATTGGGCTTACTTCAAAATTTATCTGTTCGTTTGTGTTGATCACTTTTTCTTGTAAAACTGGATTTTCGAGTTACTATCACTGGGAAGAGCTCGTCGCTGCAGTACAGTGTCACCCCTATCTTATCAATGCAACCATTTTCTTATCATTGCCACCTTTTTCCTATCATTTCCACCCTTTCCTTATCGCTGCCACCCTTTTCTTATCATTGCCACCTCTTTCTTATCATTTCCGCCCTTCTCGTATCACTGCCGCCCTTTTCTTATCATTTCCATCCTTTTCTTATCACTGCCACCCTTTTCTTATCATTTCCACCCTTTCTTATCATTGTCACCCATTTCTTATCATTGCCACCCTTTTCTTATCATTTCCACCCTTTCTTATCATTGTCACCCATTTCTTATCATTGCCACCCTTTTCTTATGATTGCCATCCCTTTCTTATCATTGCCACCCCTTTCGTATCATCGTCATCCTTCCCTTATCATTGCCACCCTTTCTTATCATTGCCACCTTCCTTATCATTGTCACCCTTTCCTTATCATTGCCACCCTTTCTTACCATTGCCACCCCTTTCGTATCATTGTCACCCTTTCCTTATCATTGCCACCCTTTCTTATCACTGCCACCTTCCTTATCATTGTCACCCTTTCCTTATCATTGCCTCCCTTCCTTATCATTGCCACCTTCCTTATCATTGCCACCCTTTCCTTATCATTGCCACCCTTTCTTACCATTGCTACCTTCCTTATCATTGACACCCTTTTCTTATCATTGCCACTCCTTTCGTATCATTGTCACCCTTTCCTTATCATTGCCACCTTCCTTATCATTGTCACCTTCCTTATCATTGACACCCTTTACTTATCATTGCCACCTCTTTCTTATCATTGCCACCCTTTCGTATCATTGCCATCACTTTCTTATCACTGCCACCCTTTTCTTAGGAATGTCCCCTTTCTTTTAAACGCTACACTTTCCTTTTCAACGCCATTCTTTCCTTTCAACACCACCCTTTTGTTTTCAACGTCATCCCTTTCTTTTCAATACCACCCTTTTCTTTTCAAATACCATCGTTTTCTTTTTAATACCACACTTTTCTTTTCAATGTCATCGTTTTGTTTTAAATTCAACCCTTTTTTTCAATACCATCGTTTTCATTTTTAATACCACCTTTTTCTTTTCAATACCATCGTTTCATTTTTAATACCACCCTTTTCTTTTCAATACCATCGTTTTCATTTTTAATACCACCCTTTTCTTTTAAAAACCACCCTTTTCTATGCCACCTCTTTTTTTCAATGCAACCTCTTTCTTTTTTTCAATGCAACCTCTTTCTTTTTAACACCACCCTTTTCTTTTCAATGTCACCTTTTTCTTTTCAACACCTGATATTTAGGCATCCTTCAGTCTCGGAAGACTATGGAGTTGCGCTCTTGGTGTTTATTCTGGTGCAGCGTCGGGTGTGGCTGGCCAGTCCGACGCGGGGATGACAGTCCCTGTGGCAGAGGGCACAGATGAAGTCTGACGCTGGTCTGTCTGCCTGGGCTGCAGCCTTTCTTCTCGTTCTCTTTTCCTTGTGCTGCTGAGCGAGTGTTTCTTCGAACTTGAAGAGACCTTTCTTCACAGTCTGTCTCCAGGCTGACCGTTCGAGGGCTGTTGCTTCCCAGTTGTTCTTGTCGATGTTCAAGGCTTTTAGGTCCCTCTTGCACACGTCTTTGAATCGCAGCTGTGGGCTGCCTGTGGGACGTTTTCCCTGCACCAGTTCTCCGTAGAGGAGGTCTTTAGAGATCCGTCCGTCGTCCATGCGCACGGCATGGCCGAGCCAGCGCATACGTCTCTGTTTCAGCAGCGTGTACATGCTGGTGCATCCAGCTCTTTCCAGGACAGTGTTGTTTGGGACCTTGTCCTGCCAGGTGATGTTTAGAATGCGTCGGAGGCTACGCATGTGAAAAGCATTGAGCTTTTGCTCTTGTCGGGCACGCAAAGTCCAGGACTCGCTGCCATACAGGAGGGTGCTCACGACGCAGGCTCTGTAGATCTGGATCTTTGTGTGCTCAGTCAGCTTCCTGTTGTTCCATGCTTTCTTTGTCAGTCTGGTCATGGTGGTAGCTGCCTTGCCGATGCGCCTGTTGAGCTCTGTGTCAAGTGAGAGGGTGTCTGAGATAGTTGAGCCCAGATAAACGAAGTCATGAACGACATCCAGTTCATGGTCATTGATGCTGATGACTGGGGGAGAGTCAACATCCTGTCCCATGACCTGTGTTTTCTTCAAGCTTATGGTAAGCCCGAAGTCTTGGCAGGCATCGCTGAAGTGAGTCATGAGCTGCTGTAGGTCCTCAGCTGAGTGGGTGGTTACTGCTGCGTCGTCTGCAAAGATGAAGTCACGCAGGCACCTCAGCTGGACTTTAGTCTTGGCTCTTAGTCTGGAGAGGTTGAAGAGCTTACCGTCTGTCCTGGTTTGGAGGTAGATACCTTCAGCTGCAAGACCGAATGCGTGTTTCAGCATCACAGCAAAGAAGATTCCAAACAGGGTGGGAGCCAGGACGCAACCCTGTTTCATTCCGCTCCGTATGTTGAAGGCAGCTGATGTTGAGCCGTCAAAGACGACGGTGCCTTTCATGTCTTCGTGGAAGGATCTGATGATGCTGAGAAATTTGGGTGGACATCCAGTCTTGGGAAGGATCTTGAAGAGGCCATCCCGACTGACCAGACTGAAGGCCTTTGTGAGATCTATGAAGGCAACGAAGAGTGGCTGCCTTTGCTCCCTACATTTCTCCTGAAATTGTTTGAGGGAGAAGATCATGTCTATAGTGGATCTGTTGGCACGGAACCTGCACTGCGATTCAGGGTAGACTTGCTCTGCGAGTACCTGGAGCCTCTTCAGTACTACTCGTGCAAAGACTTTCCCAACGATACTGAGGAGGGATATGCCGCGATAATTATTGCAATCGCTTCTGTCACCTTTGTTTTTGTACATAGTGACGACGTTAGCATCCCTCATATCTTGTGGTACTTCGCCTTCACTCCAACGGAGGCAGAGGATTTCATGCAACTCGGTGATGAGTGTCTCTTTGCAGCACTTCAGTACTTCGGCGGGAATACCGTCTTTCCCTGGCGCCTTGCCAGAGGCAAGAGAGTCCAAGGCTTCGCTGAGCTCATCTATGGTTGGTTCTCTGTCAAGCTCTTCCAGCTCTGGTAGGCACTCTATGGCATTCAGGGCGTCTTCTGTGACTACATTTTCCCTTGCATATAGCTCAGTGTAGTGTTCTACCCAGCGCTCCATCTGTTGTTCGCTGTCTTGAATCACCTCCCCTGTAGCTTGATGCCGTCATACATCGCCTTGATGTTGCCTGTGTCAGCTGCAATCTGAATCTGGGAGCAGAGCTGAAGCCAATAGTCGTTGGCACATTGTCTGGCACTCTGCTGGACTTTGCTGCGAGCAGCACGGAGAACCTGGAGGTTCTGCTCACTGGGATTGGTTTTATATGCTGTCAAGGCGTTTCTCTTAGCCTCGATGACTGGTGTCATTTCTTCTGGGTGGGCTTCGAACCAATCAGCTGACTTGCTGATCTTTTTGCCAAAGGTAGACATGGCGGCATTGTAGACAGCATCTCTGAAGTGTTCCCATCGGTTTTGGGTATTTGCAGTGGGTGGGCCAGGGAGAGAATCCTCAAACACACGCGCAAACTCCTCCACTTTTCTTTGATCGCGTGTTTTGCTGGTGTTGATGCGAGGTCGGCCCTCCTTTCTCGTACGGTGCAGTCTCTTTGCGCGGAGCTTCACATTGCTGCACACCAAAGAGTGGTCAGTGTCACAATCGGCGCTCTGGTAGCTGCGAATGATCTTGATGCTGGGAAGGCTGACACGTCTGGTGAGGATGAGGTCGAGATGATGCCAGTGTTTGGATCACGGGTGTCTCGGTGCTGAGGCTTCGTGTTGAAGGTGTTACTGACGCACAACCCATGATGACAACAGCTCTAGCAGGCGCTGGCCATTCTCGTTCATTTTCCCAGTGCCGAACTGACCCAAGCAGGTGGGCCAGGAGTTGTGATCGACACCTGCTCTGGCGTTGAAATCGCCGGCGATGAACAGTAGTTCTCTGTCAGGAATTCTCCTTATAGCAGCACTGAGGTCGTCATAAAACTTGTCTTTTGCTTCTACTGTGGATGCCAAAGTTGGTGCGTAGGCACTGATTAGACTGACTGGTCCTGAGGATGTTTGGAGTCGGAGAGACAGGATTCGCTCTGTTCCTTCTGCTGGTGGGGTTATGGACCCCAATAATCTGTTTCTAACTGCGAATCCCACGCCGTGTTCTCTGATCTCGTCTGATGGTTTGCCCTGCCAGAACAGGGTGAAGTTTCTCTCCCTCACAGATCCTGTTTCTGGGAGCCTGGTTTCTTGAAGGGCGACGATGTCCATCTGCAGTCTGCTCAGTTCTCTGTCGATGACGGCTGTCTTGCGAGCATCATTTACTTCCTGCAGGTCGTCAGAAAAGCCTGGTGTCATTGTCCTCACGTTCCACGTGCCCAATTTCAGGGCGGGAGTTTTCATTTTTCTGTTGCCTGGTGCACAGTTGTCGATCCGCTTGTCGGTTTTCACCCTAAACCCCACGCACCCAGTGAGGCTAACGGACCGTGGCGGGGCAGCACCTTACTGGCTGGGGACTGCCCAGCTTAAGGCGGGCGGTAGCTGCCCAGTGAGATGCGATGACCTCTCCCACCGTCGGAAGCAGCCCTGGCGTCTGACTCTACGCCAATTGAGTATGCAGACTTTTAACCGGTAGACTGCTACTTCCCTTGTTTTGTCGACGCTGCAAAGCGAAGCTGGAGTGACCTCTTCAGGGCGCAAAGCCTGAGTAAGTAAGTATGGAGGGCAAGCTGTTACCCATGCAGCAGAGCCCCCCCCCCCCTCGCTGGAATGGTCCATTGGAAAGGCAAGCGCCGATACACATGGTTCCAGTGCCGTCGCAGGAGTTGCCAGAACGTTGCTGAATACAGCCTCGGACTGCCTTGGGGACTCCTGGTCCGGATTTTTCCTCAGGGTTGTCTCCCGAAGCTTTTCCTATGAGTGGGTATGGCCACAAGGCAGCGGTGGTTTGAAATCAGAGTTTTCCTTCTCTTAGATGAGCTGTCTTCCCAGACTGATGAGCCCCATCTACCCAAAGCACTGGTTTTCAGACGCCAGTAAACCGCCTTCACCCCTTCTCCTATCAGTAGTAGCAGTTCTGCCAGGCTTATATCTAAGCCACACGAGCAGGCTAGGAGCTGGGCTTACTTGTCAGAGGCTGTTGGAGACGCGCGCCGTGAGGGGCATTTTATAGACAATGGGAGCTTGTCCCCATTGCCACCCCTCGACTTTGACAACACCACCCTTTTCTTTTCAATACCACACCTTTCTTTTCAATGCCACCCCTTTCTTTTAGATGCCACACTTTTCTGTTCAATGTCACCTCTTTCTTTTCAATGCCACCCCTTTCATTTCAATGCCACACCTTTCTTTCCAATGCCACCCCTTTCTTTTCAATGCCACCCCTTTCTTTTCAATGCCACACCTTTCTGTTCAATGTCACCTCTTTCTTTTCAATGCAACACCTTTCTTTTAATGCCACACCTTTCTTTTCAATGCCACCCCTTTCATTGCAATGCCACATCTTTCTTTTCAATGCCATCCCTTTCTTTTAAATGCAATACCTTTCGTTTCAATTCCACACCTTTCTTTTCAAAGCCACCCCTTTCTTTTCAATGTCACCTCTTTCTTTTCAATGCCACCCCTTTCTTTTAAATGCCACACCTTTCTTTTAATGCCACACCTTTCTTTTCAATGTCACACCTTTTTTTCAATGCCACACCTTTCTTTTCAAAGCCACCCCTTTCTATTCAATGTCACCTCTTTCTTTTCAATGCCACCCCTTTCATTTCAATGCCACACCTTTCTTTACAATGCCACCTCTTTCTTTTCAACACCAACTCTTTCTTTTCAAGGCCATCCCTTTCTTTTCAATGTCACCCCTTTCGTTACAATGACACCCCTTTCTTTCAATGCCCTCTATTTCTTTTCAATGCCACCCCTTTCTTTTCAATGCCACACCTTTCTTTTCAATGCCACACCTTTCTATTCAATGTCACACCTTTCTTTTCAATGCCACACCTTTCTTTTCAATGCCACCTCTTTCTTTTCAATGCCACACCTTTCTATTCAATGCCACCCCTTTCTTTTCAAAGCAACGCCTTTTTTTTTCAATGCCACCTCTTTCTTTTCAATGCCACCTATTTCTTTTCAATGCCACCCCTTTCTTTTCAATACCACACCTGTTTTTTCAATGCCAACTCTGTTCTTTTATCAATGCCACCCCTTTATTTTCAAAGCTATCCCTTTCTTTTCAATGCCACAACTTCCTTTTCAATGCCACGCCTTCTGTTCAATGCCACACCTTTCTTTTCAATGCCACACCTTTTGTTTTAATGTCACCCCTTTCTTTTCAATGCCACATCTGTTTTCAACACCATACCTTTCTTTTCAATGCCACCTCTTTCTTTTCAATGCCACCCTTTTCTTTTCAATGGCATCTCTTTCTTTTCAATGGCATATCTTTCTTTTCAATGCCAACTCTTTTTTTATCAATGCCACCCTTTTCTTTTCAAAGCCATCCATTTCTTTTCAATGCAACCATTTTCGACGCAACCCCTTTCTTATCAATGCTATCCTTTTCTTTTCACTGCCAGCGTTTTCTTCAATGCCACTTCTTTCTTATCAGTGCCACCTTTTCTTGCCAATTCCATCTTTTCCTTTTCAATGCCACCCCTTTCTCTCCAATGCCAATTCTTTCTACTCAATGCCACCTCGTTCTTATCAGTGCCACCCCTTTCTAATCAATGCCACCTCGTTCTTATCAGTGTCACCCCTTTCTTATCAACGCCATCCTCTTCTTTTCAATGCATCCTTTTCTTTTCAATGCCACCCTTTTCATTACCACCTCTTTCTTTCCAACACCACCCCTCTCTTTCCAACGCCAGGTCTTTCTTATTAACACCCTTCTTTTTTCCTCAATACCACTTTTCTTTTAAATGTCTTTTGCCGGTGATATGGATATGATGTTATTTATATCCCTACCTACCTACTAATGCTAATGAAATTTTGGGCTTGATGGAGGAAAGGAGGAGGGAAAAGAGAAACGAGGAGGTATACAGGAAGATAAACTAAGAAATCAGGTATAGGTGCAATGAAGCTAAGGAAGCTTGGCTCAACACAAAATGCAAAGAGATAGAAGACGACACAAAATGGATCCTCAGGGTATGTACAGACGAATTGAAGAAATTGTTCACAGGAAAAATACATGCACATCAATTGGTTGCTTAAAATCGAAAGATAGCACGCTTATCATGGAAACAGACAAAATACTGGACAGATGGGGAGAGTACATTAAAGACCTTTTTGAGGATGACAGAAAGGAAGAACATATTATAGAAAAGAACTTTGAAGGACCACCCATAATGAAAGATGAAGTTAGAGCGGCACTGAAAAAGATGAAACCAGGAACATTACTACAGAGATGATTGAAGCCCTGGAGGAATTTGGCACAGAAAAAATAACAGTCCTCCTAAATGAAATTTACGACACTGGAAAAATCCCCCAAAATATGTCAAAATCAATTTTCACTTTCAAAGAAGACAGGGGCTATAGAAAGCGAAAACTACATCGCACAATCAGTTTGATGAGTCATGTAACAAAAATCCTGTTAAGAATAATCATGATGAGGACAAGGAATAGAACCAAATGAGAAATAGCAGAAGAACAGTGTGGATTTGTGGAAGGGAAGGCAACTATTAATGCCATATACATCCTAAGAACTATCATAGAGAGGTCAATTGAGATGAATAAGGATTTGTATTTATGCTTTGTTGACTATACCGAGGCTTTCGATCGGGTAAGACATGAAGAATTGATCAACCAACTGGAGAGACTCAATGTTGATGGAAAAGATCTACGAATAATCAGGAATATGTACTGGGAACAAACAACTGCAATGAGAATAGAAAACAATATAAGCTCTTTCCAAAACATCAAAAGAGGAGTCAGACAGGGTTGTGTTTTGTCACCAGATCTGTTTTCACTTTACATCGAAAACATCACGAGAAACCTAGAAGAAGACCCTGGATTAAGGTTAGAGGGAAAATGATAACATTCGATACGCAGATGACACCGTGCTAATTGCAGAAAATGAAAGGGACCTACAAAACCTTGTGAATATACAAGAAATAGAAAGCAAAGGTAAGGGGTTGGAACTAAACAGCAGGAAGACTGAAGTCATGGTGATCAGTAAAAAACATGAAATTCCCTCATGCAAAATAACAGCAAATTGCACAACCTTGACACAGTTTAAATACCTGGGAACGGTCATTTCATCAGACAGCAGATGCACATCGGAAATAGCCGGCAGAATCGGCCAAGCCAAAACAGCATTCAAGAAGATGACAAGCATTCTTACCAACAAATGCCTATCAATTAACATCAGGAAGAGAGTCCTTGAATGTTATATAGAACCAATACTGTTATACAAATGTGAGGCATGGACAGTCAGCAAGCAAAGATAGAGCAACATTGAGGCAGCCGAGATGTGGTTTCTCAGAAGAATGTTGAGAGTTCCATGGACAGCAAAGAAAACAAACGAGACAGTCTTGATGGAGGCAGACACAAGTAGATCACTCATAAGGAAGATTAGGAAAAGACAGGCAACATGTATAGGCCATTTTATGAGGAAGGGGGATTTGGAGCACCTGGTCACAACGGGAAGGCTGGAGGGAAAGAGAGCACCAGGTAGACCAAGGGAGAAAATGCTGGACGGACTTGCAGAGTACTGGGGACGAGGAGGGTGGGGGAGATGCTACGGGCAACGAGAGATAGAGACAGATGGAAGTCCATGATCGCCAACGCCACGCGGCAGGGCACCTGATGATGATGATGCTGACCTACTAATGCATTGTTTTCGTTGTTTCTACCAGAGTTCTCTCTCAATCTCAATGTGTCAACGACACTCGCTCCTGTCTTTTGACGGGCAAAACTTGTATCAGTGATATGAAGTCTGAAGTGACGTGTTTTTTCCCCTGTTCACTGTGTTATCAGTTATGTTTGCTATTTTTGAAAATGAGAGTTTCCACAGCAAAATGATACCTACGTTCTCAGATGTCAAGAATTTCATTTGTTTCATTTCCGTTCATGTCAATTTATCTGTCTTATCTTGTCTTGTCTTGTCCTGTCTTGTCTTGTCTTGTCATTAACGTGGTGTTAGCCTTTATATGGCTCTAGTAGTCTGCTGGGCTATAAGCAATATGAACCTAAAATCTTACCTCATCTCATTTTTTCTTTTGCTGTAATCAATTTTTTATGTCTTTTCTTTTCTTTCATTTGATCTCCTCTTTTGTCTTATTTCGTTTTCTTATATTATTTTATTTGATGCAACTTTATTTTCTTTTATTTCATTTTATTTTATTTTTCCTGTTTCTGAAAGTAATTTCAATGCCTTTTCACATGGTGTAAACCATTATTTGATTTGACAGTTTCTGGCCGGGTTACAGAGATTTCAGACACGATAATCCACTAAACTGCTCATCTGAGAATATGGAGTGCAAGCGTTCTGTAATCTCAGCGCTAAAAGTGTCCTTTGCAGCAATACATCAGTCTGCATGAAATAGGAACCACAGACAGAAGTGCACCTGAACTGCAAAAGGGAAAACTAGAAAATGTCAAGATTGAGATGCAAAGGCTGAACATCATTATTTTAGGACTAGGGGAATTGAGATGGAAGGGGGCAGGCATGATAACATCACGCGAGCATACCTGAACTGAAATATTCCAAATATTTGTTACAGATTCTGTTTTTGTGGGTGGGTTCGATTAAATGCAAGTGCTGTTGTTTTACTGATAAAAATATTATGATATAACTTCCGTTATGGAACAAGTAGCAGAGTGATTTATAAGTCGTTTTCAATCTTCCCACCTTTCAACCCCCACCCTCCCAAAACTACAGCAACAACAAAACTTCATCTTCTCATCTATTTCCATTTAGCGCCAAATAGCTGTTTTGACCCTAGTGCTAAACAGCTTTTGTTTACGCAAGACCTTGCCAATGTATAGGGACTGAGTGCAAGCGTATGGCTAACGCTATGATCTTTTTGGATCATGTCCATCACATAGCACCAGTAACATCAGTGCACATTGGATTTGTCCTGAGTGCAGGAGACGTTGTCTTGTAAAACTGAAATCGAAACCGAAAGCTAAACAACGCCAGGGAACTTACGACTCATTTTGTGCTGGAGGGTCACAAATTATTGTTTTGAAGTGCACATGCTTGTCATGCTGTCTCAATCCAAATGATCACGGGTTGTTTGGTTCTCTTGATAGCGCCATAGGCTGAAGATCTGATGTCATGAGTTCGAACATAGCCTGCAAACATAGAAAACTGGCTTGTTCACTGTCTATCTTAATGTTTCCATAATTCTGGTGGTATCAGCTTAGTGTTTGATAAATCTCTTACTCCCCCCCCCCCACCTCCTCCTCCTCACTTCAAGACCCTACTAGTGCACAGGGTTTCGCACAGGGTAGAGGAGTTTCACCAGAAAACTGCTGGCAGATTTGGGTGGAGTACATATGGAATTGTCCAAGCGTGATAAATCTGTCTTGAACAAAGTCCAAACTCAGTCCGAAATTGAACTCTATAGCTTCATTAATACCATGCCCATTCTCATTGACATAGCTTTGTTAAAAAAAAAGAAAAAGAAAAAAAGTGTCCCAGATTTTCTGCCCTGTGTGCGATGTTCTGTCTGTGTGTGATGTTTTGTCTGTGTGTGATATCCTGTTTTTGTGTGATGTTCTGTCTGTGTGATGTTCTGTGTAATGTTCTGTCTGTAAGTGATGTCCTGTCTGTGTGATGTTTTGTCTGTAAGTGATGTTCTGTCTGTGTGTGATGTTTTGTCTGTGTGTGACATCCTGTTTTTGTGTGATGTTCTGTCTGTGTGATGTTCTGTCTGTGTAATGTTCTGTCTGTGTGATATCATGTCTGTGTGTGATGTTGTCTGTATGTGACATCTTGTCTGTGCTAACAGAGTGTACAGACGGCACTTTTGGTGACGAATGCAGACAAAACTGCAGTGAGGGATGCCAGGATGTGTGTAACAAGGCGACAGGCAATTGCACGTGCAGTCCTGGATGGCAGGGGCTTCTCTGTGATACTGGTAAGTGAAGAGCAGAAGTGATTTTAACAGACCAATATTACGAGTGCCGCACCACCGTGAAAGGTTGTGCAGGAGTGTGGACGGCTACATGCCATTGTGTCCGCGTGCCACTGTGTCCACGTACCAGTCTCTACGTGCCATTGTGTCCACGTGTAACTGTGTCCACGTGCCATTGTGTCCACGTGTAACTGTGTCCACGTGCCATTGTGTCCACGTGTAACTGTGTCCACGTGCCACTGTGTCCCCATGTAACTGTCCAAGTACCATTGTGTCCAAGTACCATTGTGTCCACGTGTAACTGTCCACGTATCATTGTGTCCACGTGTAACTGTGTCCACGTGCCATTGTCTCTACCTGTCATTGTGTCCATATACCATTCCGTCCACATTTTCTTGTGTCCACATGCCACTGTGTCCACGTGTAACTGTGTCTACGTGCCACTGTGTCCACGTGTCATTGTGTCCATGAACCATTGTGTCCTCGTGTCATTGTGTCCACGTACCATTGTGTCCACGTGGCATTGTGTCCACGTGTCATTGTGTCCACGTGTAACTGTCCACGTACCACTGTGTCCACGTACCACTGTGTCCACGTACCACTCTGTGTCTACGTGTAACTGTGTCCATGAACCACTGTGAAGGGAAACCATGGTAACTTTCATCGGGGTCAATACTCATAACGCTGAAAGAAGCATGATTGCCCAAACTGGATCATGGTAGCCCAAACTGGGCCACAGGACTCCAAGCAGATTATGATTTCAAATTGTGCATGTGGCACTCATACAACAAAATGTAAAGCTCATTTCTACCCCAAACCGGATATGGTGGCTAAAATCGGGCCATAGTTGCGCAAGTATTAGTAGATTATGACGACCCAGTGTGTGTTATGGTAACTCAAATGGGATTGTGGTGACGTGAGGGACGTTTCCACCCGTCACAACTTTGATATATCACAGGTACAGAATTATGTTGGACCGTCTTTATCATTTTCGTGACACAACCATACAACCAGGTCAACTGGGGGACTGCAAGCGAAACAAGTGTATGTGTATAGTTTCAGTGGACTGATGGTTACAGGGGCATTCCAGGGCGTTTATGTGCCTCGCTTGTAAAATTAGTCTATCAGAATCAACACCTTCCAAGCTGTATTTTACCAAATATTTAACATTATAAAAGAAAACTGGGCAAACGTCAAACTGTCAGTCGAAAAATCCTGGGTTCCATTCGCTCATACATCTCCGCCTGGAGGGTAAAGGATGGAGATTTTTTCGATGTCCTAGGTCAACACATGTGCGGACCTGCCATTATCTATATCCCTTTCATGTGTTTACACATGTAAACAGTATAGTACCAATATCCCTTTTATGTGTAATGTACATGCAGATAGTACCTATATCCCCTGTATGTGCAATATGCATGCACACAGTACTTATATCCCTTTTGTGTGTAACATACATGCACACAGTACCTATATCCCTTTTATGTGTAACATACATGCAGACAGTACCAATGTCCCTTTTATGTGTAATATACATGCAGAAAGTACTCATATCCCCTTTGTGTGTATACACATGTAGACAGTACCTATATCCCCTTTATGTGTATACATGCAGACAGTACCTATATCCCGTTTATGTGTAATATACATGCAAACAGTACCTATATCCCCTTTATGTGTATACACATGCAGACAGTACCTATATCCCCTTTATGTGTATACATGCAGACAGTACCTATATCCCATTTATTTGTAATATACATGCAAACAGTACCTATATCCCCTTTATGTGTATACACATGCAGACAGTACCTATATCCCCTTTATGTGTACACATATGCACACCAGTACCTATATCCCCTTTATGTGTATACACATGCAGACAGTACCTGTATGACCTTTATGTGTAATATACATGCAGACAGTACCTATATCCCTTTTTGTGTAATAAACATGCAGACAGTACCTGTATCACCTTTATGTGTAATGTACATGCAGGCAGTACCTATATCCCCTTCATGTGTAATATACACACAGACAGTACCTATATCCCCTTCATGTGTAATATACACACAGACAGTACCTATATCCCCTTCATGTATAATGTACATACAGACATAAGCTATATCCCCTTTATGTGCAATGTACATGCACACAGTACCTACATACCGTTTATGTGTAATATTCATGCACACAGTACCTATATTTTCTTTATGTGTAATATACATGCACACAGTACCTACATACCGTTTATGTGTAATATACATGCACACAGTACCTATATTTTCTTTATGTGTAATATACATGCACACAGTACCTATATTCTCTTTATGTGTAATATATATGCACACAGTACCTACAACCCTTTATGTGTTATATACATGGACACAGTACCTACAAACCCTTTATGTGTAATATACATGCACACAGTACCTACATACCGTTTATGTGTAATATACATGCACACACTACCTATATTCTCTTTACGTGTAATATGCATGAAAACAGTACATACATACCCTTTATGTGTAATATATATGCAGACATCACCTATATCCCCTTTATGTGTATACACATGCAGACAGTACCTATATCCCCTTTATGTGTATACACATGCAGACAGTACCTATATCCACTTTATGTGTATACACATGCAGACAGTACCTATATCCCCTTTATGTGTATATACATGTAGACAGTACCTATATCCCTTTGATATGTAATATACATGCAGACAGTACCTATATCCCCTTTATGTGTAATGTACATGCAGACAGTACCTATATCCCCTTTATGTGTAATATACATGCAGACAGTACCTATATCACCTTTATGTGTAATGTACATGCAGACAGTACCTATATCCCCTTTATGTGTAATATACATGCAGACAGTACCTATATCCCTTTATGTGTAATGTACATGCAGACAGTATCTATATCACCTTTATGTGTAATGTACATGCAGACAGTACCTATATCACCTTTATGTGTAATGTACATGCAGACAGTATCTATATCCCCTTTATGTGTAATATACATGCAGACAGTACCTATATCACCTTTATGTGTAATGTACACACAGACAGTACCTATATCCCCTTTATGTGTAATATACATGCAGACAGTACCTATATCCCCTTTATGTGTAATGTACATGCAGACAGTACCTATATCCCCTTTATGTGTAATATACATGCAGACAGTACCTATATCACCTTTATGTGTAATATACATGCAGACAGTACCTATATCACCTTTATGTGTAATGTACATGCAGACAGTACCTATATCACCTTTATGTGTAATATACATGCAGACAATACCTATATCACCTTTATATGTAATATACATGCAGACAGTACCTATATCCCCTTTATGTGTAATGTACATACAGACAGTACCTATATCACCTTTATGTGTAATGTACATGCAGACAGTACCTATATCACCTTTATGTGTAATGTACACACAGACAGTACCTATATCCCCTTTATGTGTAATATACATGCAGACAGTACCTATATCCCCTTTATGTGTAATGTACATGCAGACAGTACCTATATCACCTTAATGTGTAATGTACATGCGGACAGTACCTATATCCCCTTTATTTATAATGTACATGCAGACAGTGCCTATATCCCCTTTATGTGTACTATACATGCAGACAGTACCCATATCAACTTTATGTATAATGTACACACAGACAGAACCCATATACCAACTATGTGTATACAGATGTAGACAGTAGGCTACCTTTATCCCCTTCATGTGTAATATACATGCAGACAGTACCTATATCCCCTTAATGTGTACAAACATGCAGACAGTACCTATATCCCCATCATACGTAATGTACATACAACAGTACCTTTATACCCTTTATGTGCATACACATGCAGATAGTACCTATATCCCCTTTATGTGTATACTCATGCAGACAGTACCTATATCCCCTTTATGTGTATACACATGCAGACAGTACCTATATCCCCTTTATGTGTATACTCATGCAAACAGTACCTATATCCCCTTTATGTGTATACACATGTAAACGGTACATTATATCCCTTTTATGTGTAATATACATGTAGGCAGTACTCATATCCCCTTTATATGTATCACATGTAGACAGTATCTATATCCCCTTTATGTGTATACACATGCAGACAGTACCTATATCCCCTTTATGTGTATACACATGCAGACAGTACCTATATCCCTTTTATTTGTATATATATCTAGACAGTACCTATATCCCCTTTATGTGTATACACATGCAGACAGTACCTATATCCCCTTTATCTGTATACATATGCAGACAGTACCTATACCCCTTTATGTGTATATACATGCAGACAGTACTTATATCCCCTTTATGTGTATACACATGCAGACAGTACCTATATCCCTTTTATTTGTATATATATGCAGACAGTACCTATATCCCTTTTATTTGTATATATATGCAGACACTACATATATGCCCTTTATGTGTATATACATGCAGACAGTACCTATTTTCCCTTTATCTGTATACATATCCAGACAGTACCTATATCCCCTTTATGTCTATATACATGCAGACAGTACTTATATCCCCTTTATATGTACATAAATGCAGACAGTACCTATATCCCCTTTATGTGTACATACATGCAGACAGTACTTATATCCCCTTTATGTGTAATGTACATGCAGACAGTACCTATATCCCCTTTATGTGTATATACATGCAGACAGTACCTATATCCCTTTTATGTGTATATATATGCAGACAGTACCTATATCCCCTTTATGTGTATATACATGCAGACAGTACCTAAATCCCCTTTATCTGTATACATATGCAGACAGTACCTATATCCCCTTTATGTCTATATACATGCACACAGTACTTATATCCCTTTTGTATGTACATACATGCAAACAGTAAGTATATCCCCTTTATGTGTATGTATGTGCAGACAGTACCCATACCCCCTTTATGTGTATACACATGTAAACAGTACCTATATCCCTTTTATGTGTGATATACATGCACAGTTCTCATATCCCCTTTGTGTGTATACACATGTAGACAGTACCAATATCCCCTTTATGTGTATACACATGTAGACAGTACCAATATCCCCTTTATGTGTATACACATACAGACAGGTACCTATATCCCCTTTAGATGTATACACATGCAGACATTCCCTATACCCCCTTTATCTGTATACATATGCAGACAGTATCTATATCCCCTTTATGTGTATACACATGCAGACAGTATCTATATCCCCTTTGTGTGTATATACATGCAGACAGTACCTATATCCCCTTTATGTGTATACACATGTAGACAGCACCTATATCCCCTTTATGTGTATACACATGCAGACAGTACCTATATCCCCTTTAGATGTATACACATGCAGACATTCCCTATACCCCCTTTATCTGTATACATATGCAGACAGTAAATATATCCCTTTTATGTGTAATATACATGCAGACAGTACTCATCCCCTTTGTGTGTAATATACATGCAGACAGTACCTATATCCCTTTTATGTGTAATATACATGCAGACAGTACCCATATCCCTTTTATGTGTAATATACATGCAGACAGTACCTATATCCCTTTTATGTGTAATATACATGCAGACAGTACCTATATCCCTTTTATGTGTAATATACATGCAGACAGTACCCATATCCCTTTTATGTGTAATATACATGCACACAATACTCATCCCTTTTGTGTGTACACACATGTAGACTGTACCAATATCCCCTTTATGTGTAATATACATGCAGACAGTACTCACATCCCTTTTATGTGTATAGACATGCAGACAGTACCTATATCCCCTTTATGTGTATATACATGTAGACAGTACCTATATCCCCTTTATGTGTATATACATGTAGACAGTACCTATATCCCCTTTATGTGTATATATACATGTAGACAGTACCTATATCCCCTTTATGTGTATATACATGCAGACAGTACCTATATCCCATTTATGTGTATACACATGTAGAGAGTACCTATATCCCATTTATGTGTATATACATGCAGACAGTACCTATATCCCCTTTATCTGTATAGATGCAGACAGTACCTATATCCCCTTTATGTGTATATACATGCAAACAGTACCTATATCCATTTATGTGTATAGATGCAGACAGTACCTATATCCCCTTTATGTGTAATATACATGCAAACAGTACCTATATCCCCTTTAGGTGTATTCACATGCAGACAGTACCTATATCCCCTTTATGTGTATACATAATGTAAACAGTATCTATATCCCGTTATGTGTATACACATGCAGACAGTACCTATATCCCCTTTATATGTACATATACGCAAACAGTACCTATATCCCCTTTATGTGTATACACTGCAGACAGCACCTATATCCCCTTTATTTGTATACACATGTAAAAAGTATCTATATCCCGTTTATGTGTATACATATGAAGACAGTACCTATATCCCCTTTATATGTACATATACGCAAAGAGTACCTATATCCCCTTTATGTGTATACACTGCAGACAGTACCTATATCCCCTTTATGTGTATATACATGCAGACAGTATGTCATGCTTTTGTGTACACATGTTCACGCACTCAAACACATGCAAAAAGCATTCGTCCGTCACGCAACAGCACGCACTCCTTCCAACCAATGGCACTAAACAAACTGCGATATAAATATATTTTTACATTTATTATTACCAACTTTCACCCATCACTCATACAACATACACAACCACGCACCTTCATACTCTTTCTCTCCTCCTTCGTTTTCTCCTCCCTCTTCATCTCCTATTCCTCGTCCCCTGCTCCTCTTTCTTTTCCTTCTACTTCTTCCTCGTCTCCTTCTTCCTCGTCTCCCTTTTCCCCGTCTCCTTCTTCTTCGTCTCCTTATTCCTCATCTCCTTTGTTTCCTCCTTCTTCGTTTCCTATTCCTCATCTCCTTCGTCTCCTATTCCTCGACTCCTTTGTCTCCTATTCCTCATCTCCTTCTTCTTCTCCTTCTTCACCTTCTCCTTACTCTTCTCATTCTTCTTCTTCTCCTTATCCTTTTCCGCCTTTTTTAAATTTTTCTTTTTTCTTCTTCTTCTGTTTCTCCTTTTAATTCATTTTCTTTCTCTTCTTCTTCTTCTTCTCCTTTTTCACCTTCTTCTTCTCCTTCTTCTTCTCCTTTTTCTACTTCTTTCTTTCTTTTCTTTTTTTTTGTTTCGCCTTCTTTTTCTTCACTATTTCTTTTTCGCTTTCTTCTTGTTCTTTTTCTTCTCCTTCTTCTCCTTATCCTCTTCTCAAGGCGGTTTTTCTGGAGACTGACTAGCAAAACCTATTCCACTTTTAGTTTTCAACCTGGGTGAGCTGTTTTTTGAAAACTCAATCATACACACAAAATTTCCTACCACACGCAACATAAAAACTCACGCATACATCACTCCATGCATACGACACAAAAAACATATGCACGCACCACCCTGCGCACATGACACAGTACCTATGTACCCTTTACATGTATATACATGCAGACAGTACCTTTATCCACTTTATATGTACAACACATGCAGAATATCGCATGTGCACGTTAAAGGTCCTGTAAATCATGCCAATGGATGTATAATGGAACCGATAGATCACTAATCATGGGAACAACAGGAGGTTGGAAAACTGATTTTAAAGCTAGCACTGCTGGAAAATTTAGCGTCATTATTATCATGATTATTAAAATTCACCTTCCATACCAAGATTACACATATTCAAAGCAGATATTTCCTTCTCGGGATCACATATCTGGAATATATGACCCTCCAACTTCAAATCTTGCACATAACTGGCCAGCTTTTAAAATAAATCCTGACAAATCTGTC
>JAPXFY010000018.1:19910399-19938443 GCA_030674185.1 Monoplex corrugatus | reverse complement strand
TGTTCTGTGTGCTGTTGTGTTGTGTTTGGTTGTTTGTGTGCTTGTTGTGTTGTGCTTGGTTGTTCTGGTGCTGTTGTGTTGTGTTTGTTGTTTGTGTGCTGTTGTGTTGTGCTTTGGTTGTTCTGTGTGCTGTTGTGTTGTGCTTTTGTTGTTTGTGTGCTGTTGTGTTGTGATTGGTTGTTCTGTGTGCTGTTGTGTTGTGCTTGGTTGTTCTGTGTGCTGTTGTGTTGTGCTTTGTTGTTCTGTGTGTTGTTGTGTTGTGACTTGGTTGTTCTGTGTGCTGTTGTGTTGTGTGGTTGTTCTGTGTGCTGTTGTGTTGTGCTTGTTGTTCTGTGTGCTGTTGTGTTGTGCTTGGTTGTTGTTTGATGCTGTTGTGTTGTGCTTGGTTGTTCTGTGTGCTGTTGTGTTGTGCTTGGTTGTTCTGTGCTGTTTGTGTTGTGCTTGGTGTTGTTCTTATGCTGGTTGTGTTGTGCTTGGTTGTTCTGTGTGCTGTTGTGTTGTGCTTGGTTGTTTGTGCTGTTGTGTTGTGTTGCGTTGTTTGTTGTGTTGTTGTGTTTGTCTTGGTTGTTCTGTGTGCTGTTGTGTTGTGCTTGGTTGTTCTGTATGCTGTTGTGTTGTGCTTGGTTGTTCTGTATGCGGTTGTGTTGTGCTTGGTTGTTCTGTGTGCTGTTGTGTTGTGCTTGGTTGTTTGTTGCTGTTGTGTTGTGCTTGGTTGTTCTGTATGCTGGTTGTGTTGTGCTTGGTTGTTCTGTGTGCTGTTGTGTTGTGCTTGGTTGTTCTGTGTGCTGTTGTGTTGTACTTGGTTGTGTGTGCTGTTGTGTTGTGCTTGATTGTTCTGTGCGCTGTTGTGTTGTGCTTGGTTGTTCTGTGTGCTGTTGTGTTGTGCTTTTGTAAGTGGAAATTGTGTTGTATTGTGTCGTGTTGTGTTGTGCTGTGCTGTGGTGTGTTTGTGTTGTGTGGTTGCGTTGCGTTGTGTTGTGTAGCGTTTTGTCGCGTTGTGTTGCTTTGCGTTGTGCGTGTTTTTCTTGTGTTGTGTTTCATTGTGTTGTGTTTGTGGTGTGCTTCATTATGTTGTGTTGCGTAGTGTTGCGTTGCTGCTCGCTCTCTCTCTCTCTCTTCTCTCTCTCCCCCTCTCTCTCCCTGTCTCTGTCTCTCTGTTTCTCTCTCTCCCTCTTTCTCTCCCTCTCTTTCTCTCTCTCCCTGTCTCTCTTTTCTTCTCGGGTACACATACAAACACGCACACACACGTACGCTCACTCATACAGACACACACACAGACAGACACACACAGACACACACAGACACACACAGACACACACACACACACACACACACTCACCACACATCACTCACAACACACACACACACTCACTCAGACAAACACACACAGACCGACAGACACACAGACAGACAGACACACACACACATACACAAACACAGACACACACACACACAGACACACACATACCCAAAGAGAGAGAGACAGACAGACAGGCACAGACACACACACTCACTGACACACATACACACACAAATACACACACATAAACATACACACACACGAACGTACGCAAGCACGCACACACACACACAAGTCCTAGGCGTGTATATACAGTCAAACACACTCACAGCCTTGTCTGGCCCAGATAGTGATGTTGTTGACAAGATACAGACGACCGAGGTTCACTTCCCACCAAGGATTGGTGTCACCATCTGAAGTGTGAATACAGTTGCTGGCAGTATACTCTCCACTAGTGTCTCCATTGACGGCATGTTCAGCCCCTCTGTTGGCGAAGTAAAGCGAACTTGTGTTACACGGCTTGTCCAGTGCCACATTTTCTGTACGAGAACACATAAATCAGTACGTAAATTAGTACACACACACAAACACAAACACACACACACCCACACACACACACCACACACACACACACACACACACCACACACACACACACACACACACACACAAACACACACACACACACAAGCACGTGCACGCGTGGTCGCTTGCTCATTTACACACACACGCACTCGCGCACACGCGCGCGCGCGCACACACACACAGTGGCACGTACACACACACATACACAGAGACGCGTACACACACCACACAACACCATACACGAGGCACACACAAACAACACACACCACACACACAACACACACACACACACACACACACACACACACACACACACACACAACACAGAGAGAGAGAGAGGCGCGTACACACACACACACACACACACACACACACAGAGGCGCGTACACACACACGTACAGAGGCACGTACACACACACAACACACACACACACACAGGCGCGTACACAAACACACACACACACACATAGGCGCGTACACACACACACACACACATTCAGAGGCGCGAACACACAACCACATACACACACACACACAACACACACACACACACACACACACACCCCACATACAGAGGCGCGAAGACAAACACATACAGACACACACACGCGCGCGCGTGCACACACACACACACACACACACATACAGAGGCGCGAACACAACACACACACACACACACACACACACACAACACGCAAATGCGCGTACATACACACATACACAGAGTTGATACACACACACGTGCGCTTGCGCGCGCGCCCGCGCATACTCAGACACAGGCGCGAAGGCACACTCACACACACACACACACACACACACACACACACACACACATACACACACATACACAGAGGTGCGACACACATACACACACACACACAAAACACGCGCGCGTGCGCAAACACACAGGCGCGAAGGCACACACACACACACGCACAAACACACACAGACACACACAGATACACACACACACACACACACAACACACACACACACACACACACACACACACACACACACACACACACCGCGACACGCACGCACATACACACACACTCATGCAAGCGTACACATACACACTCACAAACACACGTTCACACACAGACACAGTCACAGACCACACAAAACACACACACACACACACACACACACACACACACACACACACACACACACAAAGACACAAACACTGAAGGACGTACACATGTACCGACACATACAAACACACATACACACACTGGCATACACACACAAGCGCATGCGCGCGTATATATATACACACACACAGACACGCGTGCGGGCGTATTCACGTGCACATGCATACGTAGACAAGCGCGCTCACGCACACACACACACACACACACACACACACACACACACACACACACACACACACACACACACACACACACACACACACACACACACACACACACACACTACTTTGAAAGACACGGGTTTAAGATTTACTAGATAATGCAAGGCTTGTATAATAGCGACTAATTCCGCTGTAAATATAGATATGTTTGCCGCAATGAAAACTGACTTTTTTATTTTAAATTTTGGAACATAAAATGCTGCTCCAGCACATTTATTTTCTAAGACTGATCCATCGGTAAAAATATGAAGGTGGGTACGGTATTTTTCGTCGATGTGTTCTCTTGCTGTGGATATCGAAATTTTTGACGTTTTCATGTTTCTTAGCGTCTATATAATCAATATCAAAAAAGGCTTTTAGCATTTCCCATGTAGGGATAGGCGTTGTTGATAATGTCTCAGCTATTTCATCCATATTTATGTTAGACTGTTTGACCAAGTCAGATATGTAAGTTGCAACAGTCATTTGTCATTTGTGATGAAATGCTGTTTGCTCACTTTGGAAAGTCAACAACATCAGACCTGATTTTAATTTCCTTACTCACAAAATTGTCCGTTTGTGAAGTAGTTCTAACGGTAAATTTTGCTCTCGCTAGCTCACGATAATTGTTTAGAGGCAGAATTCCAGCAACTTTGTATGTTTCCAGATTAGAAGCGTGTGTAGGGACACATAGAGCAATTTTAATACTTTTGCAAAACACTTTTACTCAAAATCTGTACTATATACCTTAAGGTCTTTTGATGCCAAAGCAAGACCTGATTTAATTACTGAGGCAAATCAACTTGTACATCGTTTAAGGTTAAAAGGTACAGATATCAGTTTATGCTGGGTGCCTTCTCATGTTGGTCTTCACGGCAACGAAGCAGTTGACAGAGCAGCTAAGCAAGGTGCACAGAATTCTGGTAATTCTATAAAATTAGAAGTTCATACTTCCGTAAAAGAAGCTTACAACTTGCTCGAGTCAGCCTCATGGATTCGATTTCATGAACATTTGAATGAACATTTTGTGTCACAACAAATGAGAAAACTTTATGTTCAAAATGTATGTAAAAAATTGCAGTATTTTTCCATGTATCATTTGAGATCAATTATTGCTGTTCGTTTTCGTATTCAGCTAAACGCATTGAAAACAAAATATTGTAAAAATGTCCAGTGTATTTGCGGCGAATAGTTCACACTGTTTCACTGTTTATTTTACTGCATAATGCTACGTTCTTATTTACCGAAAATGTTTACACAAGAAAACTATTCTGAAACTCATTTCCAAAAAGTAACATCAGATCAGTCTTTGTTAGTTAAAATGTCAGAATCATTAGTTCACAGTCCTGTTAATGCATTACTTTGACTTTATGCAGTTTGTGTTTTAGTGTTAAAAGTTCCTTTCACATTGTTGAAGTTATTTGTTACTAATGTTAGTTAAGTTATTTATGATTTTTTACTGTCTCCCCTCTGCCCCAACCCAACTTGTCCAACTGTCGTTCTCTATTTGATTTTATTTATATATATTTTTTCGTAGCCTCTACCCCCTCCCCGTCTAATATCATTTATAGTGAAAAGATGTTAAATCAAAGAACGAACACCCCACACCATCACCCACCCACCCCACACACACACACCACACACACACACACACACACACACACACACACACACACACACACAACACACACACACACACACACACACACACACACACACACACACACACACACACAACACACACGAGCGCGCGCGCGCGATTAACGAACATTAGCAACAGTCGATTCAGTGCTCCCTCTAGGCTTTCTTTTTCTTTTTCTTTGTTCTGACTTTGATTTTGTGATTCTGAGCATAAAGATTGCCTGCAGCCCATCAACACACCTAACGTATGGTTGTTGTTGTTGTTGTTGTTGTTGTTTGTTGTTGTTGTTGTTGTTGTTGGTGGTGGTGGTGGTGGTGGTGGTTGGAGAAGTGGCGTATGGTTCAGAAGGAGAAGAGTGGCAGAATGGTTCAGACAGGAGAAGAGTGTCAGGATTGTTCAGACAGGAGAAGAGTGGCGGAATGGTTCAGACAGGAGAAGAGTGGCGAATGGTTCAGACAGAGAAGAGTGCGTAATGGTTCAGACAGGAGAAGAGTGGCGAATGGTTCAGACAGAGAAGAGTGGCGGAATGGTTCAGACAAAAGAAGAGTGGCGTAATGGTTCAGACAGAGAAAGAGTGTCGGAGGTTCAGAAGGAAAGATTGGCGGATGGTAACAAGAGAAGAGTGGCGGAATGGTTCAGACGAGAAGAGTGGCGTAATGGTTCAGACAGGAAAGAGTGTCAGGATGGTTCAGACAGGAGAAGAGTGTCAGGATGGTTCAGACAGGAGAAGAGTGGCGGAATGGTTCAGACAGGAGAAGAGTGGCGTAATGGTTCAGACAAGAGAAGAGTGGCGTAATGGTTCAGACAGAGAAGAGTGGCGTAATGGTTCAGACAGGAGAAGAGTGGCGTGATGGTTCAGACAGGAGAAGAGTGGCGTAATGGTTCAGACAGGAGAAGAGTGGCATAATGGTTCAGACAGGAGAAGAATGGCAGAATGGTTCAGACAGGAGAAGAGTGGCTAATGGTTCAGACAGGAGAAGAGTGGCATAATGGTTCAGACAGAGAAGAATGGCATAATGGTTCAGACAGGAGAAGAGTGGCATAATGGTTCAGACAGGAGAAGAGTGGCATAATGGTTCAGACAGGAGAAGAATGGCAGAATGGTTACAGACAGGAGAAGAGTGGCGAATGGTTCAACAGGGAAGAGTGGCTATGGTTCAGACAGGAGAAGAGTGGCAGAATGGTTGAGACAGGAGAAGAGTGGTAGAATGGTTCAGAAGGGAGAAGAGTGGCAGAATGGTTCAGACAGGAGAAGTGTGGCGTAGTGGTTCAGACGGAGAAGAGTGGCAGAATGGTTCAGACAGGAGAAGAGTGGCGTAATGGTTCAGACAGGAGAAGAGTGGCGTGATGGTTCAGACAGGGAGAAGAGTGGCCAGAATGGTTCAGACAGGAGAAGAGTGGGTAATGGTTCAGGACGGGAGAAGAGTGGCGGAATGGTTCAGACGGGAGAAGAGTGGCAGAATGGTTCAGACGGGAGAAGAGTGGCGTAATGGTTCAGACGGGAGAAGAGTGGCAGAATGGTTCAGACAGGAGAAGAGTGGCAGAATGGTTCAGACAGGAAAAGAGTGCGTAATGGTTCAGACAGGAAAAGAGTGGCGTAATGGTTCAGACAGGAAAAGAGTGGCGTGATGGTTCAGACAGAAAAAGAGTGGCGTGATGGTTCAGACAGGAAATGAGTGGCGTGATGGTTCAGACAGGAAAAGAGTGGCGTGATGGTTCAGACAGGAAAAGAGTGGCGTGATGGTTCAGACAGGAGAAGTGTGGCGTAATGGTTCAGACAGGAGAAGAGTGGCGTAATGGTTCAGACAGGAGAAGAGTGGCAGAATGGTTTAGACAGGAGAAGAGTGGCAGAATGGTTCAGACAGGAGAAGAATGGCAGAATGGTTCAGACAGGAGAAGAGTGGCAGAATGGTTCAGACAGGAGAAAAGTGGTGGAATGGTTCAGACAGTAGAAGAGTGGCGGAATGGCTCAGATGGGAAAAGAGTGGCGGAATAGTTCAGACGGGAGAAGAGTGGCGGAATGGTTCAGACGGGAGAAGAGTGGCGGAATGGCTCAGATGGGAGAAGAGTGGCGGAATGGTTCAGACGGGAGAAAAGTGGCGGAATGGTTCAGACAGGGGAAGAGTGGCGGAATAGTTCAGACGGGAGAAGAGTGGCGGAATGGTTCAGACGGGAGAAGAGTGGCGTAAGGTTCAGACAGGAGAAGAGTGGCGTAATGGTTCAGACAGGAGAAGAGTGGCAGAATGATTCAGACAGGAGAAGAGTGGCGTGATGGTTCAGACAGGAGAAGAGTGGCAGAATGGTTCAGACAGGAGAAGAGTGGCGGAATGGTTCATACGGGAGAAGAGTGGCGTTATGGTTCAGAGAGGAGAAGAGTGGCAGAATGGTTCAGACGTTGGCCTGCGAATAAGTAAACTCTAGGTTCCAGGGTTCGCTCCCTGTAGACGCCTCAACTTTTCTCCTCAATTTGACCGGAAAATCGAACTGAACGTCTAGTCCTTCGGCAGGGTACGAAAAACGAGTTAGACCCGTGTGCTTTCTGGCTGCGCACGCTAAAGATCCCACGGCAGTTGAAAAATCGTGAAGAGCAGGGCATTGGCCGGCTGCCTTGGTATAAAACATTAGAGAGATAGGTTGATTTCCCAGGTCCCACCCCTTGAAGACCAATTAGCCTTCTTGCCTTTCTGTAGTCTTGGTAAAAAAAAGTGAATATGACTATGAATTTGAAGCGAGGGAAAGGGGATGGGCGCTACCCTCGTGGTGCTGGCCACGGGAAAAGTTGAGGTCTCTGTCACCTCACTCCCCTATGACCCCAGGGTTATGGAGCTATCTAGGTAGGACCTCAGGACCCGGCCAACTCTTGGGTTTATGCGCAGGCTTAAGGCTTATGCCATGATCATTCTGAATCTTCTCCATCACATGGCACTGTGACGTTAGTGTATATGGAATTCATTCCGAAGGCGGAGACGTCATCTTGAGAAATTGAAACTGAAACTGAAAGTGTTGTTGTTTTGGTTTATTGTTGTTGTTTGAGGGCCCGTAGCTCAGTGGTTCAGAATGCCATTGTGATAAACCAGGGGTCGAGAGTTCGGCCCTCAGGCGGGGCCACCACAAGGACAGCAAGGCGTGAAGGACCACACCTGCAACATTTTTTTTCACGATCAGGCCCGAGAGATACACATGCCTGCGGTGTTGGTCGGGAAGTATGAGCAACTGACGTGTCCGTAAAGTGCACGCGCACGCACACTTCTTGTCGATATAAAACTACACAACACACACAGACACACAGACAGACAGAAGAGAGAGAGAGAGAGAGAGAGAGAGAGAGAGACATAGAGAGAGAGAGTGTTGTGTATGTGTGTGTGTGTGTGTTGTGTGTGTGTGTGTGTGTGTGTGTGTGTGTGTGAGTGTGTGTGTGTGTGTGTGTGTGTGTGTGTGTGTGTGTGTGTGTGTGTGTGTGTTTGTGTGGAGACTCAGTTCGACCCATCTTACCCACTCAGTAAAGTTCGTCAGCAACAACATCAACTTAAGACCCATTCTCACGCAAAGGGAGCCACAAGAAGTTTGAGCTACATCAAGATAGTAGTATCACTGGAAAAGGCATGTTATCTCCTGTCGAAAGAAATATAAACATAGTCCTTAGGATAAAAACCATTGGATTCCGCTTGAAGGGATATATGGTGCGTAATGTGAGAAAACAAAGGAGGAAGTTTGAGAACACTGACTGACAGATTTTCCCTAGCAACTATTGTGATAAAAGTTGCCGGGTCGTTTAGAATCACTCTGTGTAGTGGAGGAAAGTCAGAACAAGATTAAGGCAGTTGATGAAAAGTGGTTTCTGAGAAGTAAATAAAGAAACGAGACAGTTTTCAAAGAAGCAAACACAACATGAACATTACGACGAAGATCAGGAAAAGACAAGCAACATTCAAGGACATTTTATGTGGCGAGAAAAAATTGAGCACCTAGTCATAACAGGAAAACTAGAGGGGAAAAAGAGCACCTGGTAGATCTGGGTAGAAAAAAAATAATTTTGCAGAGTGGGTGGAGACAAAAAGGGTGGGAGATGTACTTGTTGATCGTCAACGCCATGCAGCAAGGCACACGTTAGATGATGATGATGATGATGATGATGATGATGCTGATGATAATGATGATGATGAAAGATGATGATGGCGATGACAACGACGACGATGATGTTGATGATGGCTGTTGGTTGGTAGTAGTGGTGGTGGTGGTGTGATGATGATGACGACGATGATGATGACGACGACTACAACGACGACAATGATGATGATAATAATGATGTTGGTGGTAGTGGTGATGGTGATGATGACGATGATGATGACGACGACGATGACGACGACGATGATGATGACGACGATGACGACGACGATGATGACGTACGAAAACGCTGATAGGTTGACATCGAAAGCTTCAACACCGTGCATGGAATGTTAGAGGAGGGTGATGGGGAGGGTTTGTGAAAGTGTTGGGTTGTGTTCACGTTCAAAACTTCAATACCCACAACGACACACAAATGGGTGATGAGGAACGGGCCACACAGCACTTCACTTTTGCCTAGCGAAATGGCCACCATGTGGCGTCGTCAGGAGCAGGGAAGTAATTGTCCCGTCAGTTCCCTTTTTTTGCCTAGCGAAATGGCCACCGTGTGGCGTCGTCAGGAGCAGGAAGTAATTGTCCCGTCAGTTCCTTTGCCTAGCGAAATGGCCACCGTGTGGCGTCGTCAGGAGCAGGAAAGTAATTGTCCCGTCAGTTCCCTTTGCCTAGCGAAATGGCCACCGTGTGGCGTCGTCAGGAGCAGGGAAGTAATTGTCCCGTCAGTTCCCTTTGCCTAGCGAAATGGCCACCGTGTGGCGTCGTCAGGAGCAGGGAAGTAATTGTCCCGTCAGTCTTGCCTAGTAAACCACCGTTGCGCGTAGCGAATATTTGGTCTTTGCCGATGGTGTGGCGTCGTCAGGAGCGAAGGTGTAGGAGTGAATTGTCTCCATCAGAATAACCAGTAACCAGTGTGGTTTTTGGTCAGCGCTGGGGCTACCGACTGGAAGGTTGTGGGTTCGAATCCCCATCAGTCCCCTTAAAAATCATTGTGGGATTTTTCGGCTCTGACCGGCTCCTACCCAGAGTTGGCGTGCTATGGCTCATTGGGAAGACTGGAACCACACAGTCGAGTCTCATCCACTTCACGGATGCATCGTTGAGGGTGTTGCTCAAATCTTCTGACCAGCACCACAGAGTTTGAAAGCCATAAAACACATTGTTTCCTAGTTTGCAGTAGGTCTACTTCCATATGAAGCACCAACAATGTCACGGTCCACATGTCTGTCATTCTTACTGTATGTCTTGCCTCTCTTTGTTAGTTTTAATGTGTGTGTATGGGTGTGAGGTGAGTGTGGTGCGTGAGCGAGCGTGCGTGCGTGTGTGTGTTCTGTGCACGTGCATGTGTGGTGTGTGTTGTGTGTGTGTGTGTGTGTGTGGTGTGTCAGATTTGGGAGTGGACTACGTAGGTATGGGATTTCGCGCATATGAATGTACGTGTGCGTACATGCAGACGTGTTAGGGCGTACGTATGTGCGTGTTGGATGATGGATGGATGGATGGATGGATGATCGTTTATCCATGTCATAGCCTTGGCTCTTCATGAAGGGGTACGTGAACAGCGCACAGCATGATTTTTTCCAAATGGTTACAAGCACCACATGTCAAAATGATTACCTATAGTTCTCAAAGTGACAAAATATGCATGAGTGTACATGCGTGTGCGTGTATGTGCGTGTGCACGCGTGCGTGGATGTAGGGTATTTGCGTGTATATGCGTGTGCACGCGTGCGTGGATGTAGGGTGTGTGTGTATATACGTGTGCACGGGTTTGTGGATGTGGAACGTGTGCGTGTATGTGCATGTGCACGCGTGCGTGGATGTAGGGGTGTGTGTATATGCGTATGGTTGTGTGCACGCGTGCGTGGATGTAGGGTGTGTGTATATGCGTATGCGTGTGCACGCGTGCGTGGATGTAGGGTGTGTGCGTGTATGTGTGTGTGCACGCGTGCCTGGATGTAGGATATTGTGTGGCGTGTGCGTGTGCACGTGTGAGTGGATGTAGGGTGAGTGCGTGTATATGCGTGTGTACGTGTGCGTGGGTGTAGGGTGAGTGCGTGTATATGCGTGTGCAGTGTGAGTGGATGTAGGGTGTGTTTGTGTACATGCGTGTGTACGTGTGCGTGGATGCAGGGTGAGTGCGTGTATATGCGTGTGCAAGCGTGCATGGATGTCGGGTGTGCGTGTGTTTACGCGTGTACGAGTGCACGCGTGCGTGGATGCATGGTGTGTGCTTGTATATGCGTGTGCTTGTGCACACATGCGTGGATGTAAGATGTGTGCGTATATATGCGTGTGCACGCGTGCATGGATGTACGTGTGTGCGTGAATGTGCGTGTGCACACGTACGTGGATGTAAGGTGTGTGCATGTATATGCGTGTGCACGCGTGTGTGGATGTAGGTGTGTGTATACGTGTGCAAATGCACGCATGCGTGAATGTAGGGTGTGTGCATGTATAGGTGTGCACAGTGCATGGATATAAATGTGTGCATGTATATGTGTGTGCACGCCTGCGTGGATGTAGGGGGTGTGTGTGTAGTGTGTGTGTGTGTGTGTGTGTGTGTGTGTAGTGTGTGTGTGTGTGTGTGTGTGTGTGTGTGTGTGTGCATGTACATCCGTACGTGAATGCAGGGTGTGTTGTGTATATGCGTGTGCACGTGTGCATGGATATAGAATGTGTGCGTGTGCATGCGTGTCCACGCGTGCGTGGATGTAGGGTGTGTGTCTGTATGTGCGTGTGCATGCGTGCGTGGATGCAGGGTGTGTTCGTGTACATGCGTGTGCACGTGTGCGTGGATGTAAGGTGTGTGTCTGTATGTGCGTGTGCATGCGTATGTGGATGCAGGGTGTGTTCGTGTACATGCGTGTGCACGCGTGTGTGGATGTAGGGTGTGTTAGTACATGCGTGTGCACACGTCTGGATGTGGGTGTGTTCGTAGTGCACAGGTGTGTAGGTGTGTTCGTGTGTATGCGTGTGTGGATGTAGGGTGTGTTTGTGTACATGCGCGTGAACGCGTGCGTGGATGTAGGGTGTGCTGTGCGTATATATGCTTGTGCGTGTGCACGCGTGCGTGGATGTAGAATGTGTGCGTGTATGTATATGCGTGTGCCTATGCACCCGTGCGTGGATGTATATGTGTGTGCGTGTATATGCGTGTGCGTATGCACCCGTGCGTGGATGTATATGTGTGTGCGTGTATATGCGTGTGCCTATGCACCCGTGCGTGGATGTATATGTGTGTGCGTGTATATGCAAGTGCGCGCGTGAATGGATGTAGGGTGTGTGCGTATGCATAAGCTGTGATCATGAACATTCTTTGGGGCTGCGTCTTTGGGCCAAACAATAGGCGGGGGTGGGGTGGGGGGCTTTTCACGTGACTTTGAGGATAAAAACATCGGTTTGAATATAACCCCACTTCAATGACAGTTCTGATGGTATTGTAAATCTGTCACGATCAAGGAAAGAGGAAGTAAGTTGTGTGTGTGTGTGTGTGTGTGTGTGTGTGTGTGTGTGTGTGTGTGTGTGTGTGTGTGTTTGTGTGTGTGTGTGTGTGTGTGTGTGTATACGTGTGTGTGTGTCTATACTGTGTGTGTGTGTGTCGTGTGTGTGTGTATAGTTGTTGTTGTGATGTGTGTGTGTTCTATACGTGTGTGTTTATACGTGTGTGTGTGTGTATAGTGTGTGTGTATACATGTGTTTGTGTGTATAGTGTGTGTGTATACATATGTTTGTGTATGTTGACGTGTGTATGTTGACGTGTGTGTGTGTTGTGTGTGTGTTGTGTGTGTGTGTTGTGTTGTGTGTGTGTGTATGTGTGTGTGCGGTGCGTGTATGTGTGTGTGTGTGTATGTGTGTGTGCATTTCTGTGTGCATGTGCGTGTGTATTTACATGTGTGTGCATGTTTATACATTTGTGTGTGTGCGTGTATTATATGTGTGTGCGTGAGTGTGCGCCCGCGCGCGCGTGTGTGTGTGTGTGCGCCGCGCGCGCGCGTGTATTGTGTGTGTCTTGTGTGTGTTGTTGTGTGTGTGTGTGTTGTGTGTGTATTGTGTGTGTGTGTGTATGTGTGTGTCTGTGCGTGTGCGTGTGTGTGTAAGTGTGTGTTGTGTGTGCGTGCGCACGCGAGTGTGTGTGTTTGTGTGTGTCTGCAGCCTCCTGTCCATGCAGCCGTCAGTGGTGACCTGCCCCTGTTCAGGGTTGGGAAAGGTAAAGCGTTGAGAGAGAGAGAGAGAGAGAAGACTGCCGTCTTTCGTTTCAGAGTTCGTTTGGAGTGTGTTCAAAAAGGATTCGTCGCACGAGGACAACACCATATGCGCTCCACCCAGGTCTGCTAGCAAATTTTTCTGGCAGACTCTCTAGGCCAGCGCAAAACCATGTGCGCTGGCAAAGTCTTGACATAGATTGGGAGATGGGGAAAGGGACTTTTCAAACACAGAGCTTGACAGTACTAGAATGTTGGAAACATTTAAACAATGGCAGCAAAGCAGGCAAATAGGAGACGACAGCCCACGAAGACAATGACCTGCCATTGAGTTGAAGCAACAAGTCCTGCTTTATCAGCATAACGCTCTAACTACTATGCTGATGGTTCACTGAAAAAATCAAGAGAGACAGTCAGACAAACAGACAGACATAGACAGACAAAGACACACACAGACACACAGACAGATAGCGAAAGAGAGAGATACAGTGAGTGAGAGAGACAGAGAGAGAGAGAGAGCCGAAGAGAGAGAGAGAGCCGAAGAGAGACAGAGAGAGAGAGAGAGAGAGAGAGAGAGAACGGACAGAGGACAGACAGACAGATGGACAGACAGACAGATGGACAGACAGACAGACAGACAGAATGATAAAAAAGGACAAGCTTTGGTGTTCGTAGTTCTGTTTTTTTTTGAGAAACACTATTCACACGTTGCTAACCACTTGGAACTTAGTTCTTTGTGTTCATTTTCAACATCGAGCTCTAGTTTCAGGGAATATATGTTTATAACACCAACTTGTATTGCAGAGGTAGTTTTCTCCCACCTTCCCTAAAAACAAGAATTGCAATATTTATAATAGCCAGATAGTGAACCCATTCTAGCAGTCTCCATTTTCATGCAACAATTATTACGCACAGACACATAAATCTGAAAGAAAAACACCCAGTCTTTTTGACAAAATGATAAGGATTGAATAAATAGAAGAGGGTGGGAGGGATCAGGGAAGTTGTATGTGTTTGGTTGCTTGGTTGGCTGGCTTTCTAAACTCCCTTAAAATGGCTGGAAGAGAGACTGACAGACAGACAGATAGGGACAGACAGACGACAGACAAAGGCGGAGAGAGAGAGAGAGAGAGAGAGAGAGAGAGAGAGAGAGAGAGAGAGAGCAAGAAACATACACATGCACACTCAAATAGAGAGCGAGAAGGGGAGAAAGAGAGAGACAGAGAAACACGCGTGCGCGCGCGCGTACACACACACACACAACACACACACACACACACACACACACACACACACACACACACACACACACAGAGTATGTGTGTGTGGTGTTGTGTATGTGTGTGGGTGTCTGTCTGTCTGTTTCTAAAATGTGTGAACAAGATGTTCTCAACTCTATAGAAGTGGATCTGTACCAAAGTTTTGTCAAAGATGTTTACTGTAAAGATGTCCCGAAAGCGTAAGTCTGGAAGCAAAGGCTCCAAGATCAACTGATCGGCCAGTAAAAAAATAAAGAAAAACAAAATTAGCTGTAAGACGGGGCCAGTGGGACCTTACGCTATTGTTTCTGGGTAATAAAGTGTATTGAATTTGGGGCTTTATTCCGTCTGTCTTCTGTCTGTGTCTCGCTTTGTCTGTGTCTGTCTGTTCTGTCTCTCTTCCTTCTGCCGTCCCTCTCCTTCTCCCATCTCTCTCTCTCTATCTCCCTTTTGCTCTCTTCCTCTTTCTCCCTCTTGCTCTTTTTCTACCCCCTCTCCCTCTCTCATCTCCATCTCTCTTATCCTCTCTTTTCCTCTTCTCTTTTTCTCTCTTTCCCTCTCTCACGTTCTCTCTCTTTCTCCTGTCTATCCCTTTCTCTTTCTTCTCTCTCTCTCTTTCATTTCTCTCTCTTCTTTCTCCTCTTTCTCTTTCTTCTCTCTTCTCTTTCTCACTCTCTCTCTCTCTCTGTTTCTTCTTACTCTCTCAGTGTCTCTCTCTCTCTTTCTCTCTCTCTCTCGTATATCGGAGGAGGATAAAACAACAACAACAACAACAACAACAACACCTGTCTTCAAGTCAAACTAAATGTAGCATAACCAGAAGAGAACTTATCTCTCTACCGGTCGAACCTGACAAGCAAGCTGTGAAGCTGGTGAGGGTATGCCACAGGAGAGAGAGGGAGAGAGAGACAAAGACAGAGAGAGACACAGACAGAGAGAAAGAGAGAGAGAGAAGAAGAACAGACAGACAGACAGAGAGAGAAAAGGGAGAGAGGAGAGAGCGACGGTAGTCACGTGGACAACAACGCGTGGGTTTTGCTTTCCAGCTCCACTGCGTATTGACGTCTTTTCATTCCCGTAAAAGGGCCTGCGAGAATCAACTGGGTCATAAGTAACGCCCCTTTACACTTTGACAATGTATGCAAGACGGGTGGGGAGGGTGGGTGGGGTTGTAGGGGTGGGAGGTGGGAAGGAAGGCTTGGATACTGCAGTCACATGTCTTGTTTGGTTAGATAAGGGGGGAAAAAAGAAGAAAAAAATGATGCCATTTTGCTAATCTCTGCTCTCTCTTACTCTCCTCTGTCACTCTCTCTCTCTTTCCTCTGTGTCACTCTCTCAATATCTCTCTCTCTCTTTCTCACTATCTCTCAATCTCTCTCTCTCCTTCTCACTCTTTCTCTCACTCTCGCTCTCTATGTCAATTTCTCACTCTCTCACTCGCTCGCTCTCTGTCTCTCTCTCTCACTCTCTCTGTCTTTCTCACTCTCTCTCTCTCACTCTATCTCACTCTCACACTCTCTGTCTCTGTCTCACTCTCTCTCTCTCTCACATTCTCTCTCTTTTTTTTCAAAAAGTGATCATGGACATATAGGTGACCTTGAATCTCATTCGCTATAACGTGGAAGAAATGTAAGCTGTAATGAAACTGGACGTGAAGCGAGGGCTAGTGGTACATTGTCACAACAGTGGAGGAAAAAAGCTGCCGTATGGTGAAATGATCGTTCCCAGATATTTAAACTTATTAACGTCTCAAGGTTGTGCCATTTGCTGTTGTTTTGCATGAGGGATTTCATGTTCTTTACTGATCACCATGACTTCAGTCTTCCTGCTGTTTAGTTCCAACCCCTCACCTTTGCTTTCTATTTCTAGTATATTCACAAGGTTTTGTGGGTCCCTTTCGTTTTCTGCAATTAGTAGCACGGTGTCATCTGCATATCGAATGTTGTTTATCATTTTTTCCTCCAACCTTAAATCCAGGGTCTTCCTCTAGGTTTCTCATGATGTTTACGCTGTAAAGTGAAAACAGATCTGGTGACAAAACACAACCCTGTCTAACTCCTCTTTTGATGTTTTGGAAAGAGCTTATATCGTTTTTCTTTTCTCATTGCAGCTGTTTGTTCCCAATACATATTTCTGATTATTCGTAGATCTTTTCCATCAATATTGAGTCTTTCAAGTTGGTTGATTAATTCTTCATGTCTTACCCAATCGAAAGCCTTGGTATAATCAACAAAGCATAAATATAAATTCTTATTCATCCCGACTGACCTCTCTATGACAGTTCTTATGATATGTATGGCATTAAAAGTTCCTTTCCCTTCCACAAATCCACACTGTTCATCTGCTATTTCTCTTTTGATTCTATTCTTTGTCCTCATCATGATTATTCTGAATAGGATTTTTGTTACATGACTCATCAAACTGATTGTGCGATGGAGTTCACTTTCTATAGCCCCTGTCTTCTTTGGAAGTGCAATGAAAATTGATTTTGACATATCTTTGGGAATTTTTCCAGTGTCATAAATTTCATTCATTCAATCATCTCTGTAGTAATGTTGTCTGGTCCTGGGGCTTTTCCTGGTTTCATCTTTTTCAGTGCTGCTCTAACTTCATCTTTCATTATGGGTGGTCCTTCAACGTTCTTTCTTATAATGTGTTCTTCGTTTCTGTCATCTTCAAAAAAGTCTTTAATGTACTCTCCCCATCTGTCTAATATTTTGTCTTTTTCCATGACAAGCATACTATCTTTCGATTTTAAGCAACCAGTTCATGTGCATGTCTTTTTCCTGTGGACAATTTCTTCAGTTCTTCTGTACATGCCCTAAGGATCCGTTTTGTGTTGGTCTTCTGTTTCTTTGCATTTTGTTTTCAGCCAAGCTTCATTAGCTTTATTGCACCTATTCCTGATTTCTGTGTTTATCTTCCTGTATATCTCCTTGTTTCTCTTTGCCTTCCTCCGTTTCTCCATCAGGCCTAACATTTTTTTCGTCATCTAGTTCTTCTTTGCTTTTCTACTTCAGGGATTTCTTCACAAGCTTCATTTATCGAATTTCTCAATTTTGTCGAGTGTTCCTCACTGTCACCAACGTCTTCCAGAGCACGGAATTTGTTTTGAACATGTACGTTAATTTTTTTACGTATCACTTCATCTGTCTTTAAGAGTCCAAGATTTAGTTTGATGTTGCTTTTGGTCTGTTTCCTTTTCCTTAATTTCAGCCTAAATCTTCCCATTACAGGATTGTGGTCACTGTTGCAGTCTGCTCCTGGTAGTGTTTTTGCTGACAGTAAAGAATTTCTAAATCTTTTATTAATCAGGATGTAGTCAATCTGATTTTTGGTATTATCTCCTGGACTCATCCAAGTCCATTAACTTCTATTAGGCTCCCCTAACTGCTTTTGATTTGTCCCTGTCCATTACGATGCCTACTCCTCTTTCATCTTCCACCAGAACATATTACTGTATACTCTCCTGATATTATCATGCATGCCCCCTTCCATCTCATTTCCCTTGTCCTAAAATACTAATGTTAAGCCTTTCCATCTCCATTTTGATATTGTCTAATTTTTTCAACAATGTTCTAATGTTCGATGATGCGATTTTGGTATTTTTTCTGAGGTTGAGGTTTTGATTCCCGCAACCTGTTCACCAGCATTGTGCATTGTCAACATTCTAGCAAAGCAAAAACGTAACCTTTGACTCCTGCAGGAAGCTGGTGGGTAGAGTGAGGAAGTCAATGGGTTCAGTTTTTGCAGTTGGTGGATAGAGTGTAGGAGTCAAAGGGTTAAGTTTTTAAAGTTGGTTTATAGGGTGCGAGAATCGAAGGGTTAAGATTTTGCAGTTGGTGGTATGGTGCGGGAATCAAAGGATTAACAGCCGACTGTTAAATACTCCTTTCTCTTTTTCCAACAAAGCTGTCGAATTATACGTATGTAATTGACAAAGTGTGCCAAATGTCATGAAAATTCGGTTTGGGTTGCTTTTTTTTTAAAAGGATCATCGCACTGAGGGAGGTTGTCATTGCGCTCACCTTTTTTTTTATTTAAAAAAATTTTTTTTTACGCATCATTTTCTGGGTAGGAGTCAGTTAGAGCCGAAAAATCCTACAGTGGTATGGTTTTGAAGGGACTGATGGGGATTCGAACCCACAACCTTCCAGTCGGTGGTCCATTGCATTGACCACGACACCACGGCGACTGGTCGTTGCTTGTTTTCTTACACTGAAGTATTAGAAGGGGTTACTATGACCCAAAGCCTGTATCTCTGAAAGCAAACTTCTAACTAAATTCAGAACAGGCTGCACTATTACACAGGGCATAAAACATTAGACAAGTCAGATTCTGTCATACACTACAAACCTACATCCAGTGACAAATGGCTCATTCTTTTGTGAGAGTTATCAATTTTCATGTAACAGTCACGCTTGTTTGTTTGTTTGTTTGTTAACTACGGGCTACCTTTGTACGGGCCATAAACATCTACCAAAGCAATATCTTTCTCCATAGCAGTCAGGCATAGGATGTTTTCGTTGACTGACGATATTGTTTTAAAAATCCGTTTGATCAAACGATCAAACAGATCTTTTTTTCTCTCTTTTCCTTTTTAGGGAGGAGGGGTACATTGATCTCCGACGTGTTTTAATGTTGTACGAGAAAGAATAAGATGGACTTCCATCTTCCAGTTTTGTTGTTGTTGTTGTTGTTGTTTTCTTCTTTTTTTTTCTTGACCTGATAGATGAAGCAGTTGTTGAGTATGTAATTGTGTTGGAAGTAACGGACAAATTTATCTAAAATACTAAATCTGAAACCTTTTCCATTTTTTTTCAAATGTCCATCAGTGTTCATCAACAAATATGGAGGATTAGTACTATGTATCCAACTCGTTAATCCGTCTACACAAGTCAGACCTACTATTATTTTTTGAATATATGTACAGCGGTTTTGCCATTTACAATCAATCAGTAGTTTCAACCACACATAATTAAACCCATTTCACCTGTATGTGTTCGATAAAGTCTTCTGTGCTTTTTCTTAGGATTGATAATTGGGTACATGTATGAAGTGCGTTTTTGGCTCCAGAGAGGTGAGATAAGCAGAAGCGATTTTAGGTAACTTAGGCCCATTTTATATATGTTTTGGTGTCCTTTTGTATGCTTAAACTGGTATTCAGATGTGTTTTTTTTAAATACCCTGTGCAAAACATTGAATGGAATGGTCAACTCCAGGGGTATCTCCTTAATTTATGTGCGCGAATGCATTGATATGTGTACTTCATTTTCTTTTCTTTTTTTTTTATCCTGTTGAAATTTTGCATGTTTTCAGGTGGTTACAGCATTGACATGGCTCTACGCAGTCGGCTGGGCTTCAAACAACAATAACAACGACAATTAAACCCATAATCAAGTAACTTCATTTTTTACTTTTGACACATCTGCCATTTTTTCCTACTGGACGGTACACTTGGGAAATTGTCTGCTGTTTTCCTGTGCTAAGTGTTGTGCACTTATTCTTTCTTGTCTTATTGTCTACTGTTTTTCTGTGCCAGGTGTTGTGCACTTATTCTTTCTGGTCTTATTATCTACTGTTTTTCTGTGTTAAGTGTTGTGCACTTATTCTTTCTTGTCTTATTATCCACTGTTTTTCTGTGCTGTTGTGCACTTATTCTTTCTTGTCTTATCATCCACTGTTTTTCTGTGCTAAGTGTTGTGCATTTATTCTTTCTGGTCTTATTATCTACTATTTTTCTGTGCTAAGTGTTGTGCACTTATTCTTTCTGGTCTTATTATCTACAGTCTACTGTTTCCTGTGCTGTTGTGCACTTATTCTTTCTTGTCTTATCATCCACTGTTTTTCTGTGCTAAGTGTTGTGCATTTATTCTTTCTTGTCTATTATCTACTGTTTTTCTGTGCTAGGTGTTGTGCATTTATTCTTTTTGGTCTTATTATCTACTGTTTTACTGTGCTAACTGTTGTGTATTTATTCTTTCTTGTCTTATTATCTACTGTTTTTCTGTGTTAAGTATTGTGCATTTATTCTTTCTGGTCTTATTATCTACTATTTTTCTGTGTTAAGTGTTGTGCATTTATTCTTTTTGGTCTTATTATCTACTTTTTACTGTGCTAACTGTTGTGTCTTTATTCTTTCTTGTCTTATTATCTACTGTTTTTCTGTGCTAACTGTTGTGTATTTATTCTTTCTGGTCTTATTATCTACTATTTTTCTGTGTTAAGTGTTGTGCATTTATTCTTTTTGGTCTTATTATCTATTGTTTTACTGTGCTAACTGTTGTGTATTTATTCTTTCTTGTCTTATTATCTACTGTTTTTCTGTGCTAAGTGTTGTGCATTTATTCTTTCTTGTCTTATTATGTACTGTTTTTCTGTGTTAAGTGTTGTGCATTTATTCTTTCTGGTCTTATTATCTACTATTTTTCTGTGCTAAGTGTTGTGCATTTATTCTTTTTGGTCTTATTATCTACTTTTTACTGTGCTAACTGTTGTGTCTTTATTCTTTCTTGTCTTATTATCTACTGTTTTACTGTGCTAACTGTTGTGTATTTATTCTTTCTGGTCTTATTATCTACTATTTTTCTGTGTTAAGTGTTGTGCATTTATTCTTTTTGGTCTTATTATCTATTGTTTTACTGTGCTAACTGTTGTGTATTTATTCTTTCTTGTCTTATTATCTACTGTTTTTCTGTGCTAAGTGTTGTGCATTTATTCTTTCTTGTCTTATTATTACTGTTTTTCTGTGTTAAGTGTTTGCATTTATTCTTTCTGGTCTTATTCTCTGTTTTTCTGTGCTAAGTGTTGTGCATTTATTCTTTCTGGTCTTATTATCCACTGTTTTTCCTGTGCTAAATGTTGTGATTTATTCTTTCTGGTCTTATTATCTACTATTTTTCTGTGTTAAGTGTTGTGCATTTATTCTTTTTGGTCTTATTATCTACTTTTTACTGTGCTAACTGTTGTGTCTTTATTCTTTCTTGTCTTATTATCTACTTTTTACTGTGCTAACTGTTGTGTATTTATTCTTTCTGGTCTTATTATCTACTTTTTTCTGTGTTAAGTGTTGTGCATTTATTCTTTTTGGTCTTATTATCTATTGTTTTACTGTGCTAACTGTTGTGTATTTATTCTTTCTTGTCTTATTATCTACTTTTTTCTGTGCTAAGTGTTGTGCATTTATTCTTTCTTGTCTTATTATGTACTGTTTTTTCTGTGTAAGTGTTGTGCATTTATTCTTTCTGGTCTTATTATCTCTGTTTTTCTGTGCTAAGTGTTGTGCATTTATTCTTTTTGGTCTTATTATCTACTTTTTTACTGTGCTAACTGTTGTGTCTTTATTCTTTCTTGTCTTATTATCTACTGTTTTTACTGTGCTAACTGTTGTGTATTTATTCTTTCTGGTCTTATTATCTACTATTTTTCTGTGTTAAGTGTTGTGCATTTATTCTTTTTGGTCTTATTATCTATTGTTTTACTGTGCTAACTGTTGTGTATTTATTCTTTCTTGTCTTATTATCTACTGTTTTTCTGTGCTAAGTGTTGTGCATTTATTCTTTCTTGTCTTATTATGTACTGTTTTTCTGTGTTAAGTGATTTTAGACAAATAAACAAAAAATAATAGTAAATAAATAAATAAAAAATAATAAATGCTAATAACAATGATAATAATGATAAATAAATAAATAAGTAAATAAACAATTGAATAAATGAAAAAATAAGTACGTAAAAAATAAATTAAAAAAAAAAAAAGCGATGTGGGGAAGGGGAATAGAAACAGGAAGAGCATATGCAAATGTTTATGTGTAGTTAGTCATGGTTAAAAAAATAAATGAAATTTAAGTTCAAATTCATATCACTTATAGCCCACTCGAGCAGCAAAAACATATTCGGGCTAAAACCATGTGAAAAACAAGTAAGAAGCAATGACAAGGCAAATGTCAGAGGGGAGCGTAAACAACAAATGAAGTAGCATACTACAACAAATATTTACAATAAACTAGCTAACTGTAACCATGAACAAGAAGATGAACGAATTACAAATATTGAACTATTGGACTTTTTGACAGGCTAACAAAAAATTCGTATGTTAATAATGATGATTCAAATATGTCGGAAATTGTGTGAGTTGAAAGTACCGGAATGAGTCGCTTTATACTAATGCAAGAAAGTAAATGACTGATCGTTATTTTCTGTCCACAAAGACAGACAATATTTCTGGTGTACTTTGTTTTTAATGCATCGAGTTTCCACCTATACATAAGGGACTGCATAGATCTATTTATGGTAAACTGTTTACTTATTTTGCTGATTATAATATTCACGCTATTAGTATTGTATTTTTTCTGATTATCTTGAAACAGTTTCCAAACATAGGCATCCACTAAGTTATAAGATTCATTCAAGGAGAGAGAAAGCTTTATGTTGTTTGATTCTGGTGAACCCTTAGCTCCTCGTTTGGCGGCCCTGTCAACCACATCGTTATGATGAAACGAACAATGAGATGGTATCCAACAGAAAGTAAGATCAGTGCCTCTTAAGGATAAGAAATGATTTAAATGGCTAATTTCTATTACCATTTCAGATCTAGTGTCTAACTTCATTAGTTCAAGAGCCTGAAGCACTGATTTCGAATCAACGCAGAAAAGGATTTGTGATATATTCCGAGGATAGCTTACTAAGTAATTCAAAGCCATCAGTATTGCAAAGAGTTCAGCTGTAAATATTGATTTGTTGGGTCCAATATGGAAAGATTTCTCTATTTTAAGAGCTGGTATTAAAAACGCAGAACCTGCTTTTTTCTCAATTAATGATCCATCTGTGTAGATTTTTAAATGATTGGGATAGAAGTGTTCAATATGACATTTAACTCGACTCGCTAATAAGTTGATATTATCTTCTTTCTTTAAATCAGTGTGGTGTATGTCAAAGTTTGCTCTTAAGAGTTCCCAACTGGGTACTGGAGAAAACGAAGGTCTTATAGATATAGGATCCGCTTCTAGATCAATTCCAGAGCCATTCATGATGTCGTGTGTATACGTTGCAAGTGTGGTTTATGAAGATATTGATCTAGCTCGTTTCGGAAAATCAATGTCTGATCTTAAAGTTATATCAGGTCTCAAAACATTTTCAACGGTGGTATTCCTTAGCAGAAATTTGGTAGAGACGAGTTTCCTTTGTTCATCAAGCGGCAACATATTAATCTCACCGTATGTTCGGAGATTGGAAGCATGCATCGGAAGACCAAGGGCAAGTTTAAAACTTTTGCATTCTGTACTTTGTAGTTTTTGCAGTAAGTGTCTCGGTGCGCTAAAGAATATTTCCTGGGCATATATTAGTTTAGATCTAATGAGAGATTTACATAAATGTACAAGTGTTGATGGATCATGTCCCCATGGTTGCTTGCACACTATTTTCCAAAAATTTAGACTCTTTTGGGCTTTTGTGAGTAAGTAGTCGATATGCAGATTCCATGACAATTTTGCTGTAAAGAAAACACCCAAGAATTTAATAGATTGGTTATACTGAAGAACGGAATCTCCTAGTTTAAAGGTGGGCATTTTGTCCGGGTTAGACCCACTATTAAATAAAATTATCTTTGTCTTCTCCGTAGATAGATGGAGCCCATTTTCTGCCATGTATTGTGCTGTTTTGTTAAGTTCTAATTGATAAAGTTTGCGTGCATAGTTGATACTGCGAGAAGGAGTGTTCTTCTTCATGTTTACCGGCATCCACATGCATAGATCATCAGCATACTGGACTAAAGTGACAACTTTAGATATTCTACTTGGTAAGTCATTCATTAGTATCACAAAGAGGAGGGGTGCTATAACTGATCCCTGTGGGATACCCATCTGAAGGGTTCGTTTTGTTGAATACACGTTTCCAATTCTGGTTTGAATTACTCGGTTTTCCAACAGACACTTCACGTAGTTATAAACGCGACCTGTTAGCCCTATGCTTTTTAATTTAAATAGTAATCGGGAGTGCCACACTTGGTCGTATGCTTTGGTTATATAAAAAAAATGTGGCCAATATACATTTACGTCTTGCAAATTGTCCCTTTATGTCAGTGGTTAGTTTAGTTAAGAGTTCCACTGTTCACCTGCCTTTTCGAAAACCAGCCTGATTGACAGGTATAATGGTATTTTTTTTCACAATAGTGCAACAACCACTGTACAAAATTTTCTCATCAGTTTACAGACGTGAGAAGTTAGTGCAATTGGCCTATAGTTTTTCAGATCAGTGTTACATTTACCCGGTTTTAGTATAGGAACCACTATTGTTTGTTTCCAATAGTCGGGCATTTTGCTACTATTCCAACATTTTTTAAAGATAGAATGAAGCAAGATTACATAATTTTCGGGTAAATTTTTCAGCATCTGATTAGAAATGGCATCTAATCCTACTGACGCTTTTTTATTTGGGATAGACTTGATGGCATCTTTTAATTCTTGAAGTGAAATTAATGCGTTCATGTAGTGTGTATTATCTGGGGCAGGGTCCTTATAAACTTCTGTCTTTTCTTCTCGTTCCCTATGATTTTGACTGGAAACAGGAAGGCCGTCATTATGGCAGACTTCAGCAAACAAATCTGCAAAAGCTTCTGCCTTTTCCAACGAAAAGGAAAAGGATTATTGGCTAGATTTATCGGAAATGACGGCAAACTGATCCCATTTTTCATTACTTTTAGTTTCTCCCAAATTTTATGCATGTCTTTGTGATTATTTATTTCAGACTTACAAAATGTCGTCCAATACAGTTCTTTGGCTTGTTCTATGATTCTGTTACAGTTTATGTTGGCACTTTTCATCGCTCTATGATTTTCAGGTGTCCGATTGTTTATGTATGTTTTAAATTTTTTTTCTCTTTTCGTTAACTGCTTTTTCACAATCCTTATTCCACCAAACATTTCCGCGATGTTTTCCTGTGTTTGATGCCTTTTATTTTGGGATTGAAATGTTGGCAGCACTTAAAAGTGAGTCACAGAAAAATGTATACAGGTTGTCTATGTTGGCGGTATCAGATAGATCTATTTTTGTATTATGAAGGATTGCTTTAAATTTAGTCCAGTCTGCTTCTTTAGAATTAAATCGTGGTAGACTTTCATGTAATATTTTGCTATCTTGTAAGATATTTTCTGTTTCAGGACTATGGTTTAGGCTGAGAATTATGGGGATGTGATCTGATCCTAAAGAGTCTACAGCTGTTTTCCATGTGGCGTTTATTGCTAGTGATGGTGACACTAAAGTTAGATCTATCGCTGTGGGTCGATGGGATGCAATGTCAGGGATAAGGGTAACACGTCCATCATTAAGCAGACATAAATTTGAGTCCACAAGGTTAGCCTATCGATGAACCTGTTGCTGGTTACATGGGTACAGTCCCTCTCCCAAAACGGAGCATGCGCGTTGAAGTCACCCCCAATGATCCATTTATCGTGCTGATCTTGAAAATGTCTCAGTCATTCTGTGTTCTCAGAATCTGGGCCTCTTGGTAAATAAATAGAGGCCATATTTAGGGCTAATGATGAGGAAAATTTTTTAGTAACAGCACATGACGAAATAGAAGCATTAGATCTTGGTACTGGAGACGTTGTTTCATAATAGTTTAGTCCTTCACGAACATATATTGCAGTAAAAATTCGGCCACCATCATTTATAAAGCTGTAGATGGGTGGGTAATAAAACCCTGATAATTTGGGCAAAGCCCTCTTGTCTGTATTTAGCGACTGCAGAAGTAAGACCTGGAAATTTGTAGAATAGAGATAGTTATTGAGGTAAGGAACATTTTTAACAATGGAACGAGTGTTCCACTGAAATATGTCTACTTTAAGGTTTGTACACTTATTTATCATGATCGATCAAACCGGCAGAGAGCAGTGCAGTTAGTATGGATAGATTTAACAGATAATGGTAAGTTTGCAAGTTTGTTAGTATAACTAAGTATTCAGAAGATGTCGAAAATCGGTGAAAAAAATGAATAATTAATTAAATAATTAAATAACAAATAAATGATAAATAATTATATAATTAAAAAGAAAGAAATAGGTAAACACCAGAATTTGGAAAGAAAATTAACAATAAACTTAGAAGTAGAAGCACGAATCTCTAGCAGTTGATCAACAGTGTCTTAAATCATATAGTTCAATAGTACATATAATAACAGTAGGCCCAAAAATCAACTATACGAGAAAGGAAATGGCAAACGTTACTCAAATCAGGAACAGCTTTGTATAAATAGTATCTGCTGTCTTCTTACACAACTGGTGCTGTCACAAGAAACGATAGACATGAGGTGGTTACCACACATGATTTCTTAGTGTATTAAAATAATTTTGCTGGTGAAAGTCCTCATGATCCCACCACGGCCGATATGAGTGAAAGGTCATTCACGGCGCTGTAAGGTAATAACGGTCAAAACTGGTGGAGGGATATTCTGTGTAGTGAAGAGGACGGTGTCGGTGTCGGTGTAGTTTTGGCCTTTTCCAGAATAGATCTCTAACGTGATTACCGATGTTTTTGGCTAAGACGGTAGAGCCACGAGAGCTGGGATGAATAGCATCTCTGAAAAGATCTTTGCGTTCGGTATTAAGGTTGTCGTTTCCGATGAAAGATACATTGTTATGTCCATGTAGCGCAGAGGTGACAAAGGCGTTAAAAAGATCCCTTTTTATCCGAAGGGCCTTGTCTTTCATGGGTGAAACCTTGCTGATGACTATTTTGCAGTTTGGGTGCATGGTTATAACATCTTCCACAATCTTGACGAAATTGTCACTTGCTGTTTTTGGATCAGTCGTTTTCAGATCGTTGACGCCACTGTGCGGTAGAATGCAGTCCACTGGATTGGAAGTCAACTGCTCCTCAGTTAGGCATTTCTTTATGTCACTAATTTTGTGTGATGTCCTCGCTTTTGCGATGAAGCCATACGATGATCCTAGTCTTTTATTATCTACACCGTTCAGAGTCGAGTCGTGCAGAAGAAAGACACGCGGTAGGTCTGGTGACGAGATTTCTCTTTTTTTGGTGTCATTTTTTGAGCTGACGTCAAATCCAGGTTTTGATGTCGGTGAATTATTGCCCTTGTTGTTATTTTTCTTGATCTTATTTTCGCCTGCTGCCGTTTTTGACGTTATTTGCAGCTTGCGTACGGTGGACGTTTGTTTTGCAGTTACGCCTACAGTTTTTTGAACGGCTTCAGCGTAGGTCTTGATCTGCGGAGACGTAGTTGGCCGTGAATGTGATGCGACAGTCTGAGTGCCAACGGACACACAGACCGCCTTGGTATTGTAAGGCATCCCGCCCCACAGCCCATTGCTCGGATATGGTTGTTGAGGAGCATTTCCAACCTTTCAATTTTTTCGGATAGTGACATTATTGTAGCTTTTAAGTCACTCACATTTGGTAAATCGCCAGACTCTGCCACAGCGACGGCGGTGTTAATGGTCGTAACAGAAGATGGAAGTCTGTCATACGCTGTGGGGCCTGGCTTCAGTGAGATTTCTGTTTCTATTCCGCTGCCTTCATCAGTCACTCCTGTTAATAAGTCAGGACGATCACAGTTGTTACGGGACTG
>JAPXFY010000018.1:19897899-19902899 GCA_030674185.1 Monoplex corrugatus | reverse complement strand
CATACATGCATACACATATACACACATACACATACACGCGCACAGACACACATGCGCACACACACACACACACACACTACACACTCACACACACACACACACACACTACACACTACACACCACACACACACACACACACACTACACAACACACATACACACATACATACACACACATACACACACACACCAAACACACACACACACACACACACACACACACACACACACTCACACGCACGCATGCCAAGGCATAGTCTGTACATTATTTATCAACAATATCGGTTGAGATATTCATAGAATAAAACTATCGAAAAACATTTCACAGAAACAGTATTCACAAATGGCGTTCTTGTAATATAGGAAGTCATGCTCTATCTCTCTGTCTGTCTCTGTCTGTCTGTCTGTCTGTCTGACTCTCTCTCTGTCTGTCTGTCTCTCTCTCTTTCTCACACACATACATACACACACATTCTCTCTGTGTCTTTCTTTCACTGGCTCCCATGCACACATTCACACTCACACACACATACACTTTTTATCTCTTTCTCTTTCTCTCTCTCTCTCTCTCTCTCTCTCTCTCTCACACATACACACAAACGCACATACACACAAGCAAAGACACACACACACATACACACACACACGCGCACACACACACACCGACACACACACGCGCACGCACGCGCGCACACACACACTCACAGACACACACACACACACACACAGACACACACACACACACACACACACACACACATACACACGCACACACACACACGCACGCAACAGAGTGATTGTGTTTTAACGACAGACGGATGCAAGGAGTTCAGAGTGTGTTCAAGATGGATGCACGGCACACGAAATGCTCCATATGCGCTTCACCACACCCAAATCTGCCAGCAAATTATCCGGCAGACTCGTGGAACCTGCACAAAATCCTGCACGCTGGTAAGGTCTTGAAATGGGGAGGGAAAGGGGAACTTTGAGACACTGGCACCACCAGTATGATTGCAGCATTAAAATGGGCAGTAAGTGGATAGATTGTTTATATTAAATGCAATGTTTGAACTTCAAATTTTTACACAATATTTTCATATATTACTGATGAATCCAAAACAAGTGGGACTGCCCGCGTTCAAGCAAACACGAACCAGAAAAAAAGGACGAAAAAAACACCCAAACAAACCAAAAACGAAAAAAAAAAAACACGCGTATTTAATACAAGACAAGACAGGGGCAAATTTTCGGCTAAATGGCATTTGTCAAGCATAAGATCACAAACGAACAAACACTAGCTACAACAATTAGGAGAAAAAGACTGACACTTCCCTGATGTTGTATATTTGGTAGAATAGCAGCTGTCTGGGCTTTATGTTCGGTAGAATAGTAGTTATCTGGGCTTTATGTTCGGTAGAATAGTAGTTATCTGGGCTTGAGGTTTGGTGGAATAGTAGTTATCTGGGCTTGAGGTTTGGTAGATTAGTAGTTATCTGGGCTTTATGTTCGATAGAATAGTAGTTATCTGGGCTTGAGGTTTGGTAGATTAGTAGTTATCTGGGCTTTATATTCGATAGAATAGTAGTTATCTGGGCTTTATGTTCGGTAGAATAGTAGTTATCTGGGCTTTATGTTCGATAGAATAGTAGTTATCTGGGCTTGAGGTTTGGTAGAATAGTAGTTATCTGGGCTTGAGGTTTGGTAGAATAGTAGTTATCTGGGCTTGAGGTTTGCTAGAATAGTAGTTATCTGGGCTTGAGGTTTGGTAGAATAGTAGCTGTCTGGGCTTGAGGTTTGGTAGAATAGTAGCTATCTGGGCTTTATGTTTGCTAGAATGGTTGTTATTGGGCTTTAGGTTTACTAGAATAGTGGCTCTCTGGTTTGGTAGAATAGTAATACATGTATTAGGGCTTCAGGTTTGGTAGAATACTTGCTATCTGGGCTTTTAGGTTTGGTAGAATAGTAGCTATCTGGGCTTTATATTTGGTAGAATGGTAGCTATCTGGCTTTGTTTCGTTGAATAGTAGCTATATGGGCTGTATGTTCGGTAGAATATTAGGTAGTTGGCCTTCAAGGCAGGAGAACAGTAAGTATTTGGGCTTCAAGTTAGGTAGAATAGTAGCTCCTGGGCTTCATGTTTGGTAGAATACTTGCTGTCTGGGCTTTAGGTTTGGTAGAATATTAGCCATCTGGGCTTTATATTTGGCAGAATAGTAGCTATCTGGGCTGTCTGTGTGGCAGAATAGTAGCTATCTGGGCTTTCTATGTGGCAGAATAGTAGCTATCTCGGCTGTCTGTGTGGCAGAATAGTAGCTATCTGGGCTGTATGTGTGGCAGAATAGTAGCTATCTGGGCTTTCTATGTGGCAGAATAGTAGCTATCTGGGCTTTATATTTGGCAGAATAGTAGCTATCTGGGCTTTTTATGCGGCAGAATAGTAGCTATCTGGGCTTTATATTTGGCAAATAGTATCTATCTGGGCTTTCTATGTGGCCGAATAGTAGCTATCTGGGCTTTCTATGTGGCAGAATAGTAGTTATCTGGGCTTTTTGTTTAGTAAAACAGTAGCTATCTAATCTTCATGTTTGATAGAATAGTAGCTATCTGGGCTTCATGTTTGATAGAATAGTAGCTATCTAGGTTTCATGTTTGACAGAATGGTAGCTATCTAGGCTTCATGTTTGATAGAATGGTAGCTATCTAGGCTTCATGTTTGATAGAACAGTAGCTATCTAGGCTTGAAGTTTGGTAGAATAGTACCTACCTGGGCTTGGGCTTCAGGTTTGGTAGAATAGTAGCTTCTAGGCTTCAGGTTTGCTAGAATTAAAGCTATTAGGGCTTCAGGTTTGGTAGAATAGTACATCTGGGCTTCACGTTTCGTGGAATAGTAGCTATTAGGGCTTCAGGTTTGGTACAATAGTAGCTATATAGGCTTCAGGTGTCATAGAATAATAGCTGTCTGGGCTTCAGGCTTGGAAGAATATAGCTATCGGAGCTTCAATGTTGGTAGTATAGTAGTTATTTGGGTTTCAGGTTTGATAGCATAATAGCTGTCTTTATCTCCTGACCTCTGTCCAAATAATGAATCGCGTTAATGTTAGATTGTGATGACGAATCGACAGAAATATTTCAAATCGAAACGAGTTTGAGTAATGATGGGTGAAGCTTTTTCTGTGTTGTCGTGTATGTTGATGGTGTGCGTGTGTGTGTGCAATGGCAAAACCAGCTCTGCTGATACACTATGCTGAACGACTGATCGATAGTGAGATGTTTGAAACAGAAGTCCCAACATCATGACCCCCCCCCCCCCCCCCACTTGGGAGTCTTGTCGTCCTGGTCGTCTATGACCTGAGAAACTATACTACCCGAATCTAACATCGGACGAAATACTCATAGTGATTTTAAATAATAGTGATGTGTGGGTGTGTGGGTGTATGTGGATGGGAAGAGGTCAGGAGAGGGGAGAGGTGACGTTTCCTCCATAATCTTGATATCATAGGGGAGCTATCTGGGCTTCATATTTGGTAGAATGGTGGCTGTTTGGGCTTCATGTTTGGTAGAATGGTGGCTATCTGGGCTTCATGTTTGGTAGAATGGTGGCTGTTTGGGCTTCATGTTTGGTAGAATGGTGGCTATTTGGGCTTGATGTTTGGTAGAATGGTGGCTATTTGGGCTTCATGTTTGGTAGAAAGGTGGCTATTTGGGCTTCATGTTTGATAGAATGGTGGCTATTTGGGCTTCATGTTTGGTAGAACGGTGGCTATTTGGTCTTCATGTTTGGTAGAATGGTGGCTATTTGGGCTTCATGTTTGATAGAATGGTGGCTATTTGGGCTTCATGTTTGGTAGAATGGTGGCTATATGGGCTTCATGTTTGATAGAACGGTGGCTATTTGGGCTTCATGTTTGGTAGAATGGTGGCTATTTGGGCTTCATATTTGCTGGTAGAATGGTGGCTATTTGGGCTTCATGTTTGGTAGAATGGTGGTATTTGGGCTTCATGTTTGGTAGAATGGTGGCTATTTGGGCTTCATGTTTGTAGAATGGTGGTATTTGGGCTTCATGTTTGGTAGAATGGTGGCTATTTGGGCTTCATGTTTGGTTGAATGTGGCTATTTGGACTTCATGTTTGGTAGAATGGTGGCTATTTGGGCTTCATGTTTAATAGAATGGTGGCTATTTGGTCTTCATGTTTGATAGAATGGTGGCTATTTGGGCTTCATGTTTGGTAGAACGGTGGCGATTGGGCTTCATGTTTGGTAGAATGGTGGCTATTTGGGCTTCATATTTGCTGGGAGAATGGTGGCTATTTGGGCTTCATGTTTGGTAGAACGGTGGCTATTTGGGCTTCATGTTTGGTAGAATGGTGGCTATTTGGGCTTCATGTTTGGTAGAATGGTGGCTATTTGGGCTTCATGTTTGGTAGAATGGTGGCTATTTGGGCTTCATGTTTGGTAGAATGGTGGCTATTTGGACTTCATGTTTGGTAGAATGGTGGCTATTTGGGCTTCATGTTTAATAGAATGGGGCTATTTGGTCTTCATGTTTGATAGAATGGTGGCTATTTGGGCTTCATGTTTGGTAGAATGGTGGGTATCTGCTTTGGTAGAATAGTAGCTATTAAGGCTTCAGGTTTGATAGATTAAGAGGTGTCTGGGCTTCAATTTTGGCAGAATAGTAGCTATTAGGGCTTCAGGTTTGATAGATTAAGAGGTGTTGGGCTTCAATTTTGGCGAATAGTGGTTGTTAGGGCTTCAGGTTTGATAGATTAAGAGGTGTCTGGGCTTCAATTTTGGCAGAATAGTAGCTGTTAGGGCTTCAGGTTTGATAGTTAAGAGGTGTCTGGGCTTCAATTTTGGTAGAATAGTAGCTATTAGGGCTTCAGGTTTGATAGATTAAGAGGTGTCTCGGCTTCAGTTTTGGTAGAATAGTAGCTGTCTTTATCCCCTGACCTCTGTCAAAATAAGGAATTGCGTTAATATTAAATTGTGATGACGATTCG
>JAPXFY010000018.1:19877899-19895399 GCA_030674185.1 Monoplex corrugatus | reverse complement strand
TACACATAATCTGTTCGAGAGGGATTTGCTGCACTCGGACCTTTCCATATGCGCTCCACCCAACACTGCCAGCGTTTATCTGGCAGAATCCTTTATCTTGAGCAAAACCCTACACGTTTTCAAGATCTTGGAATGGGGCGAGGAGAATGGACGTATGAAACAGTGACACCACCAGAATGATTATAGTATGAAGGCGGACAGTGAACAGGTCACTTTCTCCCCCCTGTAGAGATGCCAGGGGCTCTTTCAGCATACATAGTCTCCCCACCTTCTGGCAATTCTGTGCTATAGAAATTTCCTCTTTTCTGTCACTCTTTGTTTCTGCCTTACTCCTTTGCTTTCTGTCATTTCTTCCTATCATTTTCTGCCTTGCTGGTCCATTCACCTGTATGCGTTCGATAAAGGTCTTAGGATTGATAATTGGGTACATGTATTAAGTGCATTTTTTGCTCTAGGGAAATGAGATACGCGGAAGCAATTGTATCTAATTTAGGTCCGTTTTTTATGTTTTAGTGTCCTTAGTTATGTTTGAATTTGTATTCAGGTATGTTTTTTGAATCTGCAGTGTGAGAAATTGGATGGAGTGGTCAACGCCAGGGACATCTTCTTACATTATATCTGCGAATGCATTGATATGTGTACTTAATTTTATTTTCTTTTTTTTCCAGTTGAAACATTGTTTGTGTTCTGAAACGGGTTATTATCCCTGGATATGGCACTACGCAGTCGGCTGGGCTTTAAACAAAAATAACAGTAACAGGCCAACGTCTAGGTTTCGGATGGGGATTGAACTCATGCCTGTAGAACAGTTAAAGGGACCAACCTGTGAGGTCACACACGTGGGCCTGACCAGATGGGCCTGTTTCACGGCCATGTACACGTCCACCACTTCCTCTGACGTCATTCGGCTGATGACGCTGCACATGACGCCAAAGAGACCGCTCTTGGAGGCGCCGTTTCTGACAGACAGGTGTATCATCTCACGTCAGGAAAAAGCAGTAGGATCGTGACGATAACCACCACCCACCACCACCACCACACCACCATCCCACCATCACAACAACAACAGTAACATTAACAGCAACACAAACAACAACAGCTCTAGCCCTTTTCCTCTGTTGTCTCTCTCTCACACACATGCACGCGTGCACACACGCACACTCAAACACGCATACATACACAAACACAACACTTACACCCCACAAACACAAACAAACAAGAACACAACCACTCATATACACACGTATACACTGCAGACATGTACACATATAATATACGCACACGCAAAACACACGTACACACACCACACACTACACACACACACACACACACACACACACACACACACACACACACACACACACACACACACACACACACACACACACACACACACACACACGCACACACACACACGCACACACACACTCACTTGCACTGCAGAAGGACAGGAGAGGTTGTGCAGATATCAGAGGGTGGAGTGTCAGAGGTTATGACCCTGTGCACAAGGTCAGCAAGATCAGAGGGGTCAGGAAGGTCAGCTGCACGGGTCATGGTGTCTGATTGCCAATCTTTGTAATGGAGTACTTTGACCATTTGTTCATGTGATTCGCCCTGAAATATATAACACCAACACCACACACACCACAGAAACACACCACACACACACACACACACACACACACAGAACACACATACACACACACCACACGCACGCGCACGCGCGCACAGAAACACACAAAATACACACACACAAACACAACACACACACACACACATACACATTCACACACACACACACACAACAAACATACATACATACATACATGCACACACACACATACAACACACACACAACACACACACATCACACACACACACACATCACACACACACACGCACACACCACACACACGCACACACACACCACACCACACACACACCACACACCACACCACACACACACACACACACACACACACACACACACACACACACACACACGCGCACACATACACGCGGGCGCACGCACACAGATTTTATTGAGGCACGTATGTTAAGTTTTCAGCAAGTAAAGTAAAAATCAAGAACAAAGGTTGTCCCCCAAAAACCTGAGGTTATAGGGGAATGACGTGGTAGAGACCTCAATTTTCACTCGGTGCCAGCATTATGAGGGCGGTGCCCATTTCCTCTGACTTGTTGCTTTACCTTCTCTAACCTTTAAGAGGGTCAGGTACCCATTTACAGCTGGTTGAACTGGAGGTTACATGTACATAATTTTTCGTGAGCAGGATTCATACAAAACCACGCAATCAGTTTGAAGACGAGCGCTCTGCCTCTGTGTCAACAAGATCTCGAATTTTCAGGAAGATGAAAAAAAGTCTGATATCAGACTTCGATTTTCAACAAGATAGAGTTAAGTTGTCTGAATTTGATTTCCCTTTAATGCATGCTAGGTCACTGTAGGAATTACAGAAATCAGTATTCATTGTGTTGTAGTTTGTCTCCCACAGGCTTGACTATTTAGCTTGATGGTTCATGATTTAGTTTGTCTCCCACATATTTGACTATTTAGCTTGATGGTTCATGATATACTCCAAAACATCATAATATAATGCAAAACAAGTGTGACTGCCCGCCTTCAAGCAAACATGAACCGGAAAGAAAAAAAAAACGCACAAAAAAAAAAGAAAAAAATTCAGAACGCCTATATAATACGACCAGACAAGACAGGCGCAAATATTCGGCCAACTGGCCTTTGTCAAGCGTAGACAAGAGATGACAAACGAACATGCACCAAATACAAAAATTAGGAGAGAAAGACTGAAACTTCCCTGCTGCTTCGTCCAGTCATAATGTATACACGTTCGTATTTTATTGTGTTTATTTTTACTGTCATGTTTTGGTTCTGCTTAAGTAGTATTTTATTCTGTCCACTTTGTCATTTTGTTGTTGTTGTTGTTTTGAAGTAGGTATCTGTCCCCTGTGGGGACGCCGAGGAGCTCTTTCAGTGTAAATAGGATTCCCATCTTCTGGAAATTGTGTTAGAAATTTCCTCTTTTCTGTCACACTCTTTGATTCTGCCTTGTTCCTTTGCTTTCTTTCATCTGCCTTGATGATCCATTCATGTTTGTTTTTCTGAAGCCTTACATACTTTATATTAGGATAGTAGGGTACATATGCATTAAATCGGATATTTAGCTCTATGGAGATGTGAACTTCTTAATGGCAGTTTTAGTTATAATGTTTCGTATACTTACTTATGTTTATTCGTTTGTTTTAAGCTTTGTTTGTTTGTTTGTTTGTTTGTTCGTTTGCTTGTTTGTGTGTGTGTGTGTGTGCGTTTGTGTGTGTGTGTATGTGCGTGTGTTAGTGTGTGTGTGCGCGTGTGCGTGCGTGCGTGTGTGTGTGCGCACGCGCGCGTGTGTGTGTGTGTGTGTGTGTGTGTGTGTGCGTGCGTGCGTGTGAGTGTGCATCTCCTAGGTGATAAATTCGGCGAAAATAGCCAACGCCAGGGACATAATTCTTATATCACGAAGGTAGATGCAGTGATGTGTCCACAATTCGTTTTATTTTCCAGGGTCGTCAATGTGTTTACATGTGTGTGTTTTGTCTGCGACGATTATAGCTCTGATATGGGTCTGAGCAGCTGGCTAGGCTGTAAACTCTCATAATATCAACAACAATAATAATAATGATAATAGTAAAGCAGGCATTTGTCAAAATGATATTTACAATAATGATGATAATAAAAGTAGTATAATAATGATAATAATAATGATAATAGTAAAGTAGGCGTTTGATGTAATATTATTAATAATAATAATGATAATAAATATTGATGATAATAATGGTAAACTAGGCGTTTGATGTAATAATAATGATAGCAATACATATACTACATATTACAATAATACGATAATAAAGCTGGCATTTGACGTAATAATGATACTAATAATAATGATAATATAATAATAATGATAATGATGATGATGATGATAATAACAATAATAGTAAAACAGGTGTTTGACGTCACTTCCCTTTTTAGATATAGTTATTATTCAATACACAGACGCAGCCGGTTTTTACAACACAAATAGATTTTGTACGTGGAGCGAAACAGCAGTAACATTCTGCTCCCTTATCATGCATAGAAAATGGGATCATTTGTTCGTGAAACAGACTAATTACCAAACGTACCTCACACATTACCGACAACGTGTACTGGGTAAGGTGTTTTCCCAGGGAACTCTCTGACGTCAGGTGAACGGTGATTGGTCCAAACGTCTCGCTTTTATTCGTCTGTGTCGGCCAGTAGCAGTTTGTCTGTTCCACCAAAAGTAAAACTTTAACATCGGCAGTCAACATATATTTAGAGTCTAGACTGGAATAGCAAAAGTCTGATTCTTAACTTAGGTATCAAAATTCAGTTTTAATGTCAAACGTTCTAAAACAAAATGTATCAGATTCCTGGTTTGGTGAGCGTTGTGTGGCTATGTCCCGGGTTTAATTCTCTCCGCACTTTGTCATTTGGCTTATAAACAAGGTAACTGATGACAAGGTCCGAACGGGTAATGCAACAACACATGGACACCCCCCCCCCTTTACCCCCTTTGCTTGGTGAAATGGCTGCATTGTAACGTCGGGAGCTGGGAAGTAGTTGGCCAACAGTGAGGTATTGTTGCTCTGGGTCCTATTGAGTGTCCTTAAGTGTTCTTTTTTGACAAAACCCATTATTGACACTGGTATCCTTTTTTCGTTTTTACTTTTCCAATTCAGCTTTGTATCCCAAACATCAGTTTCATAGTCAGGCTCCCTGTTCTTCATTCTGATTCCGATTTCCGAACCTCAGCTCCAAAATTCCAGTTTAGTATTCCACATTCAGTGTGTTCTTCCCAAATTCGAATTTCCATGTTCATTTCGACATTCCAGTTCCAAATCTAAAACTGTGAGTAGCGATTTTTACACTGTTGGGAGACCTTGTTCTTCAAAATTGGTAGCATTATGTCCAAGAGAGACCTAGCGCTGTTTCATGAACATTAATAATCTGTTGAAGTGAAGGTGGGAAAGTGTGAGAGGTCTAGAGAGATAACAGCTAAGATGAAAGCAGGAAGGAGAGAAAGAGGAAGGGAAGAGAGAAAATGAAGCTGGAGGGTGAGAGAGGGGATGGACAAAGACAGGGGGGAGAGAGAGAGAGAGAAGAGAGAGAAAGAAAAGAGAGGAAACATGTGGAGAAAGGATAACCCAGCGCACACATATAGACAGATACAGAAAAGACAAGAAACACACACACACACACACACACACACACACACACACACACACACACACACACACACGCACACGCACTCACACACATACACACGCACACATACACACACACACCACACACACACACACACACACACACGACACAACACACACACACACACACACACACACACACACACACACACACACACACACGCACACACAGTAAACACAAACACACAATAAACGCAAACACCCAACACACACGCGCACACACACACACACAAACACACACACACACACTCACACAAATGCAAACACACACACATATCTCACCCTCAAGCAAACACACATACACACACACACATCTCAAACACAAACACACACATATGCATGCAAACGCATACACACACACACACACACACACACAAATACACACATCCACACACACACAAACACACTCTACACACAGAAATACACACACACATAGAGACACACACATATCTCCCCCCCACACACACACACAAGATAGACATACCTTAAAGTCTTTGATATCACCAAGGGACACAACCAGCCTGACATCCTGTTCAGTCACCAGCCGCCACAGGTCCACCACAGTTGGCTTCATAGGAATTTGCGTCACAATGAAGCCTGTCTGGTTGCTGAATGTCTGAAAATGACGCAATATCATCATCATTTATAATTGATAGTTGGCATTGTCATCATCAGTAGTTCAGTCTGCACCCCCCATGGGCTCTTTCAGTATAAACAGATTCCCCACCTTCTGGAAATTCTGTGCTAGAAATGTCGTCTTTTCTGTCACTCTCTTTGTTGCTTTCTTCCTCCTTTACTTTCTGTCATTTCCTCCGATCGCCTTGCTGGTCCATTCAGACGTATGTAGTTTGTCTTAAGATTGATAATTGGGTACATGTATTAAGTGCATTTTTGGCTCTAGGGAAATGAGATATGCGGAAGCAGTTTCAGGTAATTTTGGCCCTTTTTTATGTATGTTTTTTGTATTTTTAGTTACGTTTAAAATTGTATTCAGGTATGTTTTTAAATCCCCTGTGTGATAAATAGCACGGAGTGGTTAATGCCAGGGGCGTCTCGTTAGATTATTTGCGTGATTGCATTGATATGTGTACTTAATTGTCCTTTCGTTTCCCCCCCCCCCCCCCCCCATTGAAATATTGCGTATGTTTTGAAATGGTTATAGCCCTGATGTGGCTGTACATAGCTGGCGGACTTTAAACAAAATAACATTAACAATAACAACAGTTACGTCTTTCTGAGCAGCCAACAGGTCTTTCCCTGCGTTCATCAGATCTGATTCACTGAAATCAGTGGCCAAGCCACAAGTCAAAGTTAACATGAAGAACCCGAGGATGCAACTTCTTCTATCTATCGTTTTGTACAGGTTTTGTTGTTGTTGCTCTTGTTTATTGTAAGATAATCTGCATCGATTGCATGCATATGTCTGGTGCATGAGTGAGCATTTTGATTTGACTTGTCAAGATTTGGCGCCATATAGATACTGTAATCATCATCTTCATCATCATCATCATCATTGTCATGTGCACAGTGATGTGTGGACATGTTTTTGTGTGTGTGTGTGTGTGTGTGTGTGTGTGTGTGTGTGTGTCGGGTGCATGGAGAATGTATGGACCAAATACGGAATGTAAACACGCGAAGTCAATACGTCATCCAGATGACGTCAATGTTCCCGTGACGTCACGGAGAAAGATAGGTACAACGTTTTATTTTTTTTAAGCAGACCCGGTTGTCTGATGCTCGGGGGAAATGTAAAAATATGGTGAAACTCATGAAGTTCCATGAGTGCCACGTTAAAAGTATTTGGTGGTATTGAACCAGAGTTGTGAGACAAGATTGTGTTAACATTGGATATTCTGTGAACCAGAGTTGTGTGACAAGATTGTGTTAATAGTAGATATTCCATGAACCAGAGTTGTGAGACAAGATGTTATAGTGATTTCTGTGAACAGGGTTGAGACAAGATTGTGTTAAATTGGATATTCTGTGGAACCAGAGTTGTGAGACAAGATTGTGTTAAATTGTGATATTCTGTGAACCAGAGTTGTGAGACAAAATTGTGTTAATATTGGATATTCTGTGAACCAGAGTTGTGAACAAGATTGTATTAATATTGGATATTCTGTGAACCAGAGTTGTGAGACAAGATTGTTAAATAGATATTCGGTGAACCAGAGTTGTGAGACAAATTGTGTTAATATTGGATATTCTGTGAACCAGAGTTGTGAGACAAGATTGTTTAATATTGGATATTCTGTGAACCAGAGTTGTGAGACAATATTGTGTTAATATAGATATTCTGTGAACCAGAGTTGTTAGACAAGATTGTGTTAATAGTAGATATTCTGTGAACCAGAGTTGTGAGACAAGATTGTGTTAATAGTAGATATTCTGTGAACCAGAGTTGTGAGACAAATTGTGTTAATAGTTGGATATTCTGTGAACCAGAGTTGTGAGACAAGATTAATATAGATATTCTGTACCAAGTTGTGAAAAACCTGGTGATTTCCTGGATACTGTTTTCTGGTTTTCTGTTTCTGAGGAGAAATGTTCCCTTCACTTTGTGGTTGGTGGTTTTACTTGTAGTATAAGAGTGGTGTTGAAAGAGGAACTGGAAGAGAGGAAAAAGGAATAGAAAAAGAAGAGAAGAAAAAGGGGAGAGGGAGAAGAAGAGAAGCAGAAGACGAAGGAGGAGATAACAAAACAAAACAAAACAAAAAGACGTTAATGTGAAGGTGCGTGGTTATAAATGTTGTATGTGTGATGTGTGAAAGTAAATAGTATAGTAATAAATGTAAAAAAATTAATATCGTCATCTATTTAGTGACATTGGTTGAAAGCAGTCAGTGCGGTTGCGTGACGGACGAATGCTTTTTGCATGTGTTGATTGCGTGAGCATGTGTACAAAAGCATGGCAATCATCATCATCATCATCATCGTCGTCGTCATCATCGTTATCATCATTATCACTATCATCATCATCATCATCATCATCATCATTGTTGTTGTTGTTGTTGTTGTTGTTGTTGTGCGTGTGAACATACCGGGAAGTAAACAGCATTAATGTAATCGCCACAGCAAGACGCAGGAATCGTCAATCGTACCAAGTGATCATCATCTGAAAGTTAAAAGAATGAATTATCTATTTTAAAAAAATACTGATTGAATAAATCAATGGACGAACAAAGGAAAGAAAGAAGGAAAGGACAGAAATCATAATGAAAGAACAAATGAATTACTGATGAAAAAAAAATGAAAGAAAGAAAAGAAAGAACAAATGGATAAATGAATAAGTAAATGAATGATTTAACCCTTTGACTCCCACATCCTGTCCTCCAGCATCCTGCATTGTCAACCATGCCAGCAAAACAAAAACATAACCCTTAAACTGTCTAACCCTATGGGTAGGGTGAGGGAGTCAAATGGTGTGAATGTATTATGTATGTATGTGTGTGTTAGTGTAGGTATGTGTGTAGGTATGTGTGTGTGTATGTGCTTATGCGTGTGTGTACGTGGGTGTGTGTGCGTGCGCGCGTTACATAAGAGACTTCGAACAAAATAAAACGTTTTCCTGTCGTAGTCGAGATGAAATTCCATTCGTGTTGTCTATTAAGCCTCTTAGTTGTATAGAATCAAAGTTTCCTGCGAGGAAAATTTGACACCGTTGAAATGCAAATGAACATCCTTCAAAAACAAACAAGCAAACAAACAAACAAACAAACAAACAAAACACACACACAAACAAATACAAAAACAAAGAAACAACAACGGCAAAACACGCACCACACACACACACACACACACACACACACACACACACACACACACACAACACACACATACACACAAAGGAAAAACATCAGATTTGGTTTCAAATATGCCAACATGCATGAAATGACAAGCAGATTCAGTTCTACTTCATTGCATAATTCGTAATTCTATTTAATCTGATTGTTAGTGCATCTGTCATTCTCTCTGTCTGTCTGTCTGTCTGTTTGTCTGTCTGTCTGTCTGTCTGTCTCTCTTGTTTTTTTCGTTTTGTCCTTTTCACTTTTATTTAGGACTTTATTTTTTGTAAACTACAAACGTGACATTAGCAACGCATGCAGCGATTGTTCAATGTAATGACTGTGAGTACTCTCAATTTGAGAACCCTCACAAAAAGTGATTTTCAACACTAGACATAGGCCTTATCATTGAAATACAGTTTTTTGTCATGACACACACGCACAATGTTCTTCATGTATTAATGAGGCTTGTATGACAAGTGGCCACACGGGAATAAACTGCTGATGTTACTGACGTATCTTCACAGAGACATTGTATCATAGCAGCAGAGTAAGCTAAGAGCCAGTATGGAAATTCTCGACCTCTTCACCGTACATGGCGAGCAAACGCTCAAAAGGGTCATGGCTTATAGATAACATCTGTAAAACGTTTAATAGTATCGAGTATCGTCATCATCATCATGCACCCTGCCGCATGGCGTTGGTGATCATGGTCCTCCATACGAGTCCATCCCCTGTACATCTCCCACCTGCCTGTCCCCAGCCGCCCGGCATGTCCAGTATTTTCTCCCAGGGTTTATCTAGTGCTTTCTTTCCCTCTACCTTTCCTGTTGTGACTAGGTGCTCTAACTTCTCTTGCCTCATAAAATGTCCTATAAATGTTGCTCGTCTTTTCCTAATCTTCTTTAATAATGTTCTTCTTGTGTCCGCCTCCTTCAACACTGTCTCGTTTGTTTTCTTTGCTGTCCATGCAACTCTCAACATTCTCCTTAGAAACCACATTTCAGTTGTCTCAATCTTGCCCTGACTTTGACAGTCATCTCACCAGATGGCAGATGCACATTACAAATAGCCAGCAGGATCAGCCTAGTTAAAACAGCATTCAAGAAGATGAATACCATTGTTACCAACAAACGCCTATCAATTAACATCAGGAAGAGAGTTCTTGAGTTTTATATAGAACCAATGTTGTTGTGCGGTTGTGAGGCGTGGACAGTCAACACGCAAAGTCAGAACAAGACTGAGTATCGAGTACAGAAACCGTTTTTCCTCAAACCGGTAATATTTCCAATCTCCCATTCCAGTTCAACAGGTAGACGCCAGATTCTTCTTACTAAAGTGTGGAAGATCTCAATGATTCCAGGCTCTTACCTGGCAGTGCATCCATGGCCCTGTTCTTGTTGATGTTTTCTTCCTTCTCTGCTTCTGTGTGGTTTGGTTTTGGCATCAGCACCTTCATCTGTTTCAGTTTCTGCCCACGAAATAGAATGTTGGCAGTTATAGGAACATGGAAAACATCATTATCTGTGTTAACCCTTACTTCCGCACCCTATCCACCAACTTCAAAAACTTAATCCTTTGACTCTCTCATCCTGTACACAGCTTTCTGCAGGAAACTGGTGGATAGGGTGAGGGAGTCAAAGGGTTAAGTTTTTTTGTTTTGCTAGCATGGTTGACAATGCAAGATGCTGATGGACAGGGTGCGGGAGTCAAAGTGTTAAAGACATGCAAGTGAACACAAAACATGACGAGCAAAACACATGAAGTTGTAAAGATGGACAAGTAGAACGTTACAAATTATACAATACAGAACCCTTTTTCATATTTCTAAAACAAATTGTTTTGATTCTAGTGTTTTGATTCTAGTCTTTTGTTCACGCTCCCCCCACCCCCTGTGGAGATGCCGAGGGATCTTTCATATAGTTTCCCCACCCTCTGGAAGTTCTGTGCTAAAACTTTCCTCTGTTCTGTCGCTCTCTTTGTTCTTTCTTTGTGCCTTTGCTTTCTGTCATTTCTTCCTATCGTTTTCTGCCTTGCTGGTCCATTCATCTGTATGTGTTCAATAAAGTCTGACGTACTTTCTCTTAGGATTGATAATTGGATACATGTCTTTAGCGCATTTTTGGCTCCAGGGAAATGAGATAAGCAATTTTAGGTAGATTAGGCCTGTTTTTATGTAAGTTTTATTTTAGAGTTCTCAGTTATGTTTAAATTTGTATTCAGGTATGTTTTTAAATCCCCTGTGTGATAAATTAGCATGCACTTGGAAGATAACATGCGCGCATGCATTGATATGCGTACTCAGTTTTCTTCTCCTTTTTTTCCCTGTTGAAGTGTTGTGTGAGTTTTGAAACAGACTATAATGCTGACGTGGCTCTACGCAGTCAGCTGGGTTTTAAACAAAAAGAACAGTAACTGTGACTGTTGACTCTCGTCGTTCTTCTTCCGTTTGCTGTTTACATGGTCAGGTTACATGTGGTGATGAGTGTGACCGGTTTTTTGTTTTCCTTCAATTCCTGCTAGCTGCCATGGGGCTTGGTGGTCAGAGGAACTGTAGTCGGCTGTGTTTCCTATCATTTCCCTTAGAGAGGCGACATCGCTGCAATAATGTTTTCATCTATCTGGTCTTTTTGACCGCGTGGGGCAGTGGTTTTTTTTTTTATTATTATTGTTATTGCTGCTTAATGCCCAGCCGACTGTGTAGAGCCATATCAGTGCTTTAACCATTTGAGTACATACACAGTATTTTATGAGAAAAAAAGGACCAAAACATTTGAATACACATATCAATTACATTCGCGAAAATAGTCCAAGGAGATGCCCCTAGCGTTGACCACTCCGTCCAATTTATCACCCAGAGGATTTAAAAAACATACCTGAATACAAATTTAAACATGACTGGAGACACTAAAACATATATAAAAACAGGCCTAAAATACCTCAGACTGTTTCCCCATATCTCATTTTCCTAGACCCCAAAATGCACTTAATATACGTACCCGACTGTCAATCCTAAGAGAAAGTAAGTAAGACTTTATCGAACACATACAGATGAATGAACCAACAAGGCAGAAAATGATAGGAAGAAATGACAGAATGGAAAGGAGCAAGGCAGAAACAAAGAGAGTGACAGAAAAGAGGAAAGTTCTAGCACAGGATTTCCAGATTGAATGGTTGGACGATTGGTTGGTTGGATGATTGGTTGGTTGGATGATTAGTTGGTTAATTGGCTGATAGGATGGATGGTTGGTTGTGCTGGTTTGATGGTTGGTTGGCTAGCGGAATGGTTCTTATCGCTTGATTGGTTAGTTGGCTGGCTAACTGGCGTCGCGTCTAGTTAGAAATTTATTTTGATGCTTAGCTGGTGGTGGTGGTGGTGGTGGTGGTGGTGGTGGGTGGTGTGTGTTTGTGTGTGTGTGTGTGTGTGTGTGTGTGTGTGTGTGTGTGTGTGTGTGTGTGTGTGTGTGTGTGTGTGTGTGTGTCTATGACGAAAACGTCTTTTTCTCAGCCATTTCTCAACAGATCTTTACCAAATGTGGGTCAGAGATGTAAATTGTTAATGACTCGCGTTTACTCATGTTTGGAAATAGTGACGCCAGGATCAAAGTCACACGGACCACACAAACAAAAATAAAAAAGTAAAGAAACCAGCACGTTTTTAGGAAAGTTGTAAACAGTACTTTCATGGAATTGTTGACAATATTTAAAATCTGTTTTCACTGTTGCCACAGTCTGCCATTGCCCTGGCTTTACATCAGATTTTGTTTCATCGGGGACATCTTCAAGCACACAGTGATTTTTGTGGAGTACAGAAGATATATGTTTTATTTAATAATTTTGTTTTGTAAAAAGGGAGATTGTCAGAATAGCTTGATCATCATGGGTTTTGTTTGTTAGTTTGTTTATGAGGTTATTTGTTTTCTTTTTTTTCTGGTTATTCAGCTATGTAATGACAAGTTAATTGACAAGATAGATGCTAGCTTGATTATTTGGCTAGGTCGGGGATGGGCGCTGCCCTCGTGGTGCTGGCCCTGGGAAAAGTTGAGGTCTCTGCCACCTCACTCCCTTACGACCCAAACATTATGAAACTATTTAGATAGGCCCTCAGAACCCGACCAGCTCATGGGTTTATATGCAGGCTTAAGGCTTGTGCCGTGATCATTCTGGATCTTCTCCATCACATGGCATTTGTGACGGTTAATGCATATGGAATTCATTCCAAGTGCGGAGACGTCATCTTGAGAAAACTGAAACTGAAACTAGGTTGATGCGTATTAGTTACTTGGTTGATAAAATTTTCTATTACGTGAATACTTATTTGGTTACCGTCTCGAAGGTTTTATGCATTGGATTGGGGTTTACACCATAATCATTTCGGATCTTTTTCCATCACTTGGTCTCTAAGGCCCTTTAGTGCAAATGGAATTTACACCGAAACGCTGTCCTGAGAAAAAAGCGAAACTGAAACAGAAACTTAATCGGTTTTTTTTTTATCATTAACTGGTTGGCTGAATGTTCCGCTACTCACCTGGTACTCTGTGTCGATCCGTGGATGCGTGTGGTGGAGGTCTATGTTGTGTGAGAAAGCAGTGTCGAAGATGGTCAGAGGAATCTGGCACTGGGCACCGGTATAGGCCTCCAAGAGTGCTTCGTGCAGCATGCGGTACTGTGACTGTGGACAGGAACACGAGGAATGAAGAGGGGAACTAAATATACACAACATATGTTGAGCAAAAGGAATGTGGTTTTTGAAACGGGGTTCATAGGGGGAAATGTTGACGTGCTAAATCTGAATGCTCATTTTTTGTTTCAACTTCCAGTGTATAAAGTATCGTTGTGTATATTCTGTATATATGCTGTGTGGAGTTCATGTGTCAACATTGTCTTTTCATATGTGTGAAAAATTTTGTTGTTCTTGTTGTCATTCGTCGTTGCCACATTTGTATGTTAGATGTCCGTTTGTTGTGAAACAAAAAAATTTTTAAAAGTTTAAAAAAATATATTAGAGAGAGAGAAAAAAGGTACTGTAAAAACAGCATAAGATCATTGACATGAAATGCACTAGGTATACCCAACTCCAATCAAAAGAGAAAATCTTTAAACACAACAACTAAGCGTGAACAGATATATAACAATCATTGCTAACATTATCATCAGGTCGTCATCATCACTTTTTCTCACTCCTTCTTGTTATTGTTGTTGTTGTTGTTGTTTTCATGATGACCACTTTAAGTTTGTCTCATGTAAGAGGCAGCATTACGGAATTGCAGTCATCATCGTCATTGTCATCATCATTATGATCATCATCGACACCATCACCACCATCATCAACAGCAGCACGCCACCATTATCGTTGTCATTGTCATCATCATCAACATCATCTTCATCATCATTGCCATTATCATCATCAATTCTTCTTCTTCTTCTTTTTTCTTCTCCTTTTTCTTCTTCTTCTTCTCATCATCATCATCATCATCATCATCATCATCATCATCATCATCATCATCATATTTTCAGTTATCATCATTTTCAGTTGTCATCATCATCATCATCATTGTTAGTCATATCATCATCGTCGTCGTCATCATCGTCGTCGTCGTCATCATCATCATCATCATCATCATCATTATTACCACCACCACTACCATCATCATCATCATTACCATCACTATCATTATCATCACCGCCATAACCAGCATCAGATCAGCAGCACCACCAGCATCATCACTATTACCACCACCACCAACATCAGCATCATCACTATTACCACCACTATCATCATCACTACCATCACCATCGTCATCATCACTACCACCTCCATCATCACTACCACCATCGTCGTTGTCACCACCAGCATCACCACCACCACTACCATCACCATCATCACCATCACCACCACCATCATCACCACCACCACCATTACCATCATCACCGTCATCATCACCACCACCACTACCATCACCACCACCACCATCATCATCATCATCCTCAACATTATCATCAATACTACAATGATGACCTTTGTCTGTATCATGTCGCAGCGGTCATGTCGCATGTCCATGGCGGTCTGCAGGATGTCCGGGTGACGTTGCTGTTGCTGTTGTTGTGGCTGTTGTAGCTGTTTCATGACGGTGTCCAGGGCTATGTAAGTACCTGTTCGTCCTACTCTCCCCCCCTGAACACATGCACGTACACATAAATTTAGGTACTGTGTTTTCGTGAAAGGGGCCAAAGTCATTGGTGTTGAGCCAAGGAAAAGCCCAGAAAACGTGCTGATGGTCAATTTGAGTGATTTTAAGATTTTGTTTTGTTGTTATCCAGTAAACTGTCTTTATAATACTGCAATAGTTCAAAGTAAAGTTTAACCAGGAAATGTATTAAACAGGCCTTTTAAAATGATACAGCCCCTTCGAAACGAATCAGCTTATTAAGCAAAAATCGGAGTTTCATACGGCATTCAGAGTTATCAAACTTTCAAGGCCTAGGCATATTATACCTCACTGTAAAACAACTGCGTCTGCAAGGTGTGAAAGTTTGAAAAAAGTTTTGACACTGATCGCTAAGGAAGAAGATGGAAAATCTAATGTCTGCTTACTTTTGACTTCACTTTTCAGCAAATAACCACTTCATCGCCTGCTCCGTTTAACCCTTTGATTCCCTCATCCTATCCACCAGCTTCCCACAGGAAGCTGGTAGATAGGATGAGGGAATCAAAGTAAATTTTTCGCAGCTGGTGGATAGGGTGTGGGAGCTAAAGGGCTAAATAGTTACACCTCAGGCGCTATTAAAATTAGAGAGAAATGAGACATTTGATCTAAACACTCTTGGAAAAAGTATTTCTTTTATTTTCAGTGGTATCAATATGCCTGTACCAGCAGAGATCGACTTTGGTCCCCTTTCATGAGAACGGATCACGCATGTATTTTTCAACACGCGCGAGTACACACATACACACGCATTCGCACGCAGAACAGAATGCGCAAAACCACAGGCACAATAAGAACACATTTCTATACACGCAAGCACGCACACACGTGCATGCATGCAAACACACACGCACGCACAAACACACACACACGTATCCTGTGATGTATGTGAATATCAATACACATACATGTACGTATTTGCCCCTTTTTGCTTCTGTTCTGCATATGAGCACAAGTGCATGCTGTCTCTCTGTCCGTCTGTTTGTCCCTCTTGCTGGGTCTGTCTGTCTGGTTGGCTGGCTGGCTGGCTGGCTCTGTCTCCTTTTGTCTCTCTCTCTGTATGTCTCCGTCTGTCTGCATGCATGTCTGTCGTCTTTCTGTCTGTCTTTCTTTATCTGTTTCTCTCATCTTTCCTCTCTCTCTCTTTCTCTTGCACCCGTACCACTCTCTCTCTTTCTCTTGCACCCGTACCACTCTCTCTCTGTCTGTCTGTCTCTCTCTGTCTCTCCCTCCCTCTCTTTCTTCATGTCTGTCTTTGTCTGTCTCTGTTTCTGGATGTCTTTGTCTCTTTCTGTTGGGTTTCTGTCTCACTGTCTTTGTCTCTGCCTCTGTGTCTGTCCATCTGTCTTTCTTTCTCTTCTTTTCTGTCTGTCTGTCTCTGTCCTTCTCGGTTTTGGTCTGTCTCTCTGTCTGTCTTTTTGTCTGCGTGTCTATCTCTCTGTCCGTCCTTCTCTCTGTGTCTCAGACTGTCTGTCTGTCTCTCTGTCTGTCTGTCTCTATTTCTCAGTCTCTCTCTCTCTCTCTCGCTGTCTTTCTTTCTTTTTCCCTCCACCTCCTATTATATGTGTCTCTCCCCCTCACCCCACCCCTCTCGCTCTCATCCTCTCTTTCTCATTCTCTTTCTGTATCGTTTGTCCAGCGTTCAGGTCGAGGTCTGTACATACAATATCACGTACGCATTTACCGTCACCGTCACCGATCCCTTAGACTGACCGTCCGTCGGGGCGCCTCCAAAGACTTAACAACAACCTTTCTCCACTCCTCCCTGCTCTCCACTTTCCTTACGGTATCCCTCAACTCCAAGCCCGTCTACTCTCGAATATTATCTTCCCATCTCTTCTTTTGTCTGCCTCTTTTCCTTCCTCCCGAGACTGTGCCTTGCAGGATTGTCTTGGTAAGGCCAGATGATCGAGTGATGTGTCCATACCATGTTAGTTTGCGTCGTCTTACTAAGGTCAGGAGGTCAGTGTAAGGCCCGATTTCATTTTGAATTCTTCTTTTGACTTCGTCATTCGTGATGCGATCTCTGTATGTTGCGCCGAGAAGTTTATGAAAGCATCTCATTTCAACCGCCCTGATTCTTCTTTCTGTATCCGCTGTTAAGGTCCATGATTCGCAAGCGTATAAGAATATTGATATGACCAGGGAACACATCAGTCTGATCTTTGAGCTGGTGGCGATGTTACTGTTGTTCCATATGGTTCT
>JAPXFY010000018.1:19865728-19877799 GCA_030674185.1 Monoplex corrugatus | reverse complement strand
TTTTCTGTATTTGTTCTTTGTTGCCTTCTGTGTTCCCTAGAGAAAAGCCAGTTCGGCGAAAATGTGCATGTCTTGTTTTGTGAAGTAAACACACGTTCTTATTCTATTTTCTTGTGTGTCTGGTTCCTATTTGCTCGTTTCAGTTTCAGTTCAGTTTTAGTTACTCAACATGACATTTCCCTGTTTGGAATAAATTCCATGTGCACTAACGGTACCGGTGCCATGTGACGGTGATCATGTCACAAACTTTAAGTCTGATCATAAACCCATGAGCTGGCCAGGTCCTGAGGTCCTACCTAGCATATGTTTTACATAGCTTACATTTTTATAGTTTTATATAGCTTACATTTTTTATACTAGTATTGTATCAGTCTATTATTGGAACAATCTTGGCTACATGTAAATGGCATGCATATCTGTGTCTTATATTGAAAGGAAAGAACAGACAAATAAAGTAAACAAATATTTAAAAGGCTGAATCACAACACAACTATCCACTCAGGTGTTTACTTTTGTTTTTACTTTACTGACAGACTTCCCCCTGTGGGGATGCCAGGGGCTCTTTGAGTATAAATAGTATCCCCACCTTCTAGAAAGTCTGTGCTAGAAATTTCCTCTTTTCTGTCAGTCTCTTTGTTTCTGCCTTGTTCCTTTGCTTACTGTCATTTACTCCTATCATTTTCTGCCTTGCTGGTCCATTCACATGTATGTGTTCGATAAAGTCTTAGGTACTTTCTCTTAGGATTGATAATTGGGTACTTGTATTAAGTGCATTTCTTGCTCTAGGGAAATGTGAAATACGCGGAAACAATTTTAGGTAATTTAGGCCTTTTTTTTAATAGATATTTTAGTGTCCTTAGTTATGTTTAAGTTTGTATTCAGGTCTGTTTTTAAATCCCCTTTGTGATAAATTTGACAGAGTGGTCAACGTCAGGTGCATCTCCTTAGATTATGTGCGCAGGTGCATTGATATATGTACATAATTTTCTTTTCTTTTTTATCAGTTGAAGTATTGCGTATGTATGAAAAAGGTCAGAGCCCTGATATGGCTCTACGCAGTCGGCTGGGCTTTAAACAAAAATAACAGTAACAGTACCGACTGACTGACTGTGCTGTTCACCACAAGCCATTTTCTAATTTGTACGATAATACGAATAGAAAATGAGCTTTTTATACTCTTAACCACTCCAGACAACAGGTTGGTTTTCAAATAATGCAGCAATTACCTTGAGAAGCGATGTAGTCTTTCAGGGAATGATGGCCCTGAAAATAAAGCACATTAATGGAAATTAGTATTCTTAAGAAACAGAGGTTTATTACGTAACATATTGTGCGTTACCTTGAAATAAATGAAAGCAGTTTATTGAAATCATGAATTTCTCTTCGCTGTCTTCACTTGTTGCCTGTCTTAAAAAGAACTGACTATAAAACTAGACACCTTGTTTTACAGATCTATTCACTAGTCTGATCCGTTATATCTTTGTGACATCGATACATCTACCACCGACTCGCACCTTGTGCTCAGCTTCAGACACTCTTTCCCTTCAAGTTAACAGATCTGAATAAACTATCATCTGTCGGCCAGCGTTCTTTTGCTGTCTCAGAACCGTCAGCCTCTCCCTTCGCCTGACACCTACCCTCTCTGCTGTTAAGTCCGATCTTAAAACCCACCTCTTTTCCTAACAATGAATTCAACAACTACTTTCCTTCAGCTTGTGTAAGTCTTTGTTTTTTAAATGCTGTGAGATAGTCATTGTTGAATGTATGCGTATGTCTGGTGCGTGAGTGCACTTTGATTTGAATTGCCAAGATTAGGCGCAGCGTAAATATTGTTATTATTATCATTGTTATTGTTATTATTATTATTAGTAGTAGTAGTTTGACAGAAACGGTATCAGTCTTGTATCAAGACACATCAGCGGTCAGTTGCCGTGCCATGAACTTTTACTGACTCACTGCTCATTATGCCTTTGTTACATAGGGTAGCAACACAGATGTTCCAGTCCTGTGTGTTGTGGACCAGCCTCTGCATCGCACAACAGGTGTCTTTCAGGGTCTTGGGGGTCTCTTGTTGTTCGTAGCTAGGATGTCTTCAGCCTTTCTCTCTCACGTCTTCCTTTTGGTGTCTAGTGAAGGGCAGTCCGGGTGATGTTATCCTGCTGTCTTCGAATGAAGTACCCAATCCATCTCCATCGCCTTTTTGTGATGATAATGCCTATACTCTCTCGATTATACAGGGGGCAAGTAGTTGTTGGTTGGTGGGAGATGTTGTCGGTCCAGAAGGTTTGTATGATTCTTCGGAGGTTTTTTTGTGTGGAAGGTTGACTTCTTGGTAAGGTCGCTTTCTGTCATTCTGAGCTGTGAAGTACCACACCACACCATTCCACTCCACTCCACTCCAAACGACTCCACACCACACCACTCCACACCACACCACTCCACTCCACACCACACCACACCTCACCACACCCACACCACACCACTCCACTCCACACCACACCACACCACTCCACAACACACCATACCACACCAAACCACACCACTCCACTCCACACCATACCACACCAAACCACACCACTCCACACCACTCCACTCCACAACACACCATACCACACCAAGCCACACCACTCCACTCCACAGCACTCCACGCTACACCACACCACACCACACCACACCACACCACACCAACCACACCACACCCACCAATCCACTCCACTCCACTCCACACCACACCACACACTCCACACAACTCCACTCCACTCCAAACCATTCCACACCACACCACACCACTCCACATCACTTCACATCAAAATCCACTACACCACTCCACATCACTCCACATCACATCACACCACATCACTCCACACCACACCACACACCACACCACACCACACCACACCTCACCACACCACACCACACCACTCCACTCCACACCACTCCACACCACACCACATCACTCCACAACACACCATACCACACCAAACCACACCACTCCACTCCACACCATACCACACCAAACCACACCACTCCACACCACTCCACTCCACAACACACCATACCACACCAAGCCACACCACTCCACACCACTCCACTCCACTCCACACCACACCACACCACACCACTCCACCACTCCCACTCCACTCCAAACCATTCCACACCACACCACACCACTCCACACCACTCCACATCACTTCACATCCAAAAATCCACTACACCACTCCACATCACTCCACTTCACATCACACCACATCACTCCACACCACACCACACCACACCACACCACTCCAACACCACTTCACACCACACGCTCCACTCCACTCCACACCACGCAATCCAGTCCACCCCCTCCAAACCATTCCACACCAACACCACACTAGTCCATATCACTTCACATCACATAACACCACACCACACCACACAAACAACCACACACACACCACACCACACCAATCCATTCCACTCCACAACACACTGCTCCACTCCACACCACTCCACACCACTCCACAGCACTCCACCTACACCACACCACACCACACCACACCACACCACTCCACACCACACCACACCAATCCATTCCACTCCACACATCCACACCTCCACTCCACAGCACTCCACAGCACTCCACCACACCACACCACACCACACCACACCACACCACACCACACCACTCCACACACTCCACACATTCCACAGCACTCCACAGCACTCCACAGCACTCCACACCACTCCACACCACCCACAACACTCCACAACACTCCACACCACTCCACACCATTCCACAGTCATTCCACGCTACTCCACACCACACCACACCACAGCACTCCACAGCACTCCACACCACACCACAGCACTCCACAGCACTCCACACCATACCACACCACTCCACAGCACTCCACAGCACTCCACACCATTCCACAACACTCCACACCACTCCACACCACTCCATGCTACACCACACCACACCACACCACTCCACAGCACTCCACGCTACACCACACCACACCACACCACACCACACCACACCACACCACACCACACCACTCCACAGCACTCACACACCGTTCCACAGCATTCCACACCATTCCACAGCACTCCACGCTAAACCACACCACACCACACCACACCACTCCACAGCACTCCCCAGCACTCCACAGCACTCCACAGCACTCCACACCATTCCACAGCACTCCATGCTACACCACAGCACACCACACCACACCACTCCACACCACTCCACGCTACACCACACCCACACCACACCACACCACACCACACCACCACTCCACACCCCCTCCACACCACTCCACTCCACTCCACTCCACTTCTGTCCATTCAACTTCACTCCGATCCAATCGACTCTACTCTATTCGACACGACACAACACGACACAACACGACACGACACGAGACTCACCCTGACGTAGCTGGCGTTGATGTAGTCGTTGGAACCAGAATCCCGAACTCCGCGAAGCACAACTCGTGTGTCTTCGTCTGAAAAAAAAAGCACGTGACAGCAAACGATAAGTGGGTGTTGGTTTGTCAATGAACTAAACATTACAGTAATAAAGTGATATGTTGTTGTTGTTGTTGTTGTTGTTGTTGTTGATGTTGTTCACGTGATTGCAAACTGTACGTGGACGGTGGGTTTGTAATCGAAATGAACATAACAGTAATGACGTGATATTTGGGTTGTTATTGTTGTTGTCATTATCAGTCATCATCATCATCATCATCATCATCATCATCACCAGAATATCATGCCTTGTGCCAAACATTCCAGCACCAAGACCTTAGCATTAGACCAAAGTTTTAAAAAAAAAAAGAAAAAAGAAAAGGAACTAGTAGTAGTGGTGGTGTTGGGGTGGGGTGGGGGTGGAGTGTTAATAACAACAGTAGTTCGTAGTGGTGACAATTGGCAGGTTTCGGTTTCAGTTTCAGTTTCTCAAGAAGACGTCTCCGAGCTCGGAACGAATTCCACATGCACTAACGTCACAGGTGCTATGTGTATGTATAATGATCATGGCACAAGCCTTTAAGCCTGCACATAAACCCATGAACTGGCCTGGTCCTGAGGCCCTACCTTGCCTATGTTTTACCTAGTGTGTATTTTATACTGGTATGTATCGGCCTATGCTGGTAACAGTAGTAGAAAAAATGGTACTAGCTTAATATTGGTAGCAACATCATTACAGTGTAGTCATCAGCGCATAGGGTTTTGCATAGTCTCAAGGAGTCTACCGGACAACTGCTGGCAGATTTGGGTGGTATACACATGGAACTGCCCTAGTGCGAAGAATGCCTCTTGCACAAACTGCAAACAAACACCAAACAGCGTAATGATCGTCAGTCCGTCAGTCAGGCTACTGGAAGGCAATCTGTCCCTCGTTATATCAAGCTTGGTGATAGGCAGATACAGACAGACAGACAACCAGACACACAAACAGACAGACAACAGGACGGACACACAGACGGACAACCAGATAGACAGGCAAAAAAGACAGACAGACAGACAAAAAGACAATCAGACAGACAGACAAACAGATACACGGACAGTCAGACAGACAGATACTCAGACAGACAAACAGATGGACAACCAGACAGACAGACAGACAGACAACCAGACAGACATACAGACAACCAAACATGCAGGCAGACAGAAAACCAGACAAACAGACAACCAGACAGACAGACAGACAAACAACCAAACAGACAGAAAGACAGACAACCAGACAGACAACCAGACAGACAGACAGACAGACAATTAGACACACACATACAGACAACCAGACAGACAGACAGACGGACAACCAGACAGACAGACAGACACAGCAAATCATGTACTTACAGGGCAAAATGGTACGGAACCGGTTGCGGTAGTAGTTTTTCTGATCCGCTCCAGTGTCATGCGGCCTGACCAAACCCTTTGGTAACATCTGTGGTCACAACATGGAAAACCCACACAGGTTTAATGACTGTCTTTAAAAAGGACACCTTTTGTTCATTCATTGTTTTCTGCTTCTACATGGACACAATTATTCAACATGCATCTGTGGTCAAAATATGGAGATCACAGCTTTAGCTATCATGATAGGACACCTTTTGTCATCATGTTTTCTGCTTCTACATGGACACAATTATTCAACATGCATCTGTGGTCAAAATATGGAGATCACTAGCTTTGACATTTTCTTTAAATTAACACAGAGACACCTGTTTTGTTCATCATTGTTTTTCTGCTTCTATATGGACACAATTATTCAACATGCATCTGTGTCAAAATATGGAGATCCACAGCTTTAGCTGTCTTGAATAAGGAACCTTTTGTCATCATTGTTATCTTCTTCTACTATGGACAAAATATTCAATTTCGTTGTTATCACTCTGATTAAGAAAACGCCTTAATGAACTGCTATTTACAATTACTATGATCCATAAGCTCTCAATGAACTACTATCGACAATTATACTGATACAGGAAACTTTGAATATACTACTATTCACAATTTTTTCTTCAGCTTAGCAGCACGTCTGACAAGTGTTTTAGGTCTTTCCCTGGATTTAATGTATCTGTTCTATGCTGTCTTCATGTATGCTTGACAAGGCTATGAGGCCAAAAATTTGTATCCTGCCATGTTTTGTACATTAAAAGAAACGTTCTTATTCTGTTTTCGTCTGTATCTGTTCGTATTTACTTAAACGCCAGCATTCTTTGATTTAGATTTATATCATTTACTGATGATTGTGCGACCATAAAACGTACCATTGTTATTGTTCATTTTGTTTAAGTCTAGCCGACTACGTAGAGCCATATCAAGGCTATGACCGTTTCAAAACACACAATACTACAACAGGTAGAAAAGAAAAGAAAATTATGTACACACTCGATGCATTCGTGCACATAATCTAAGGAGATGTCCCTGGCGTTGATCACTCCATGCAATTTATCACAGGTAATTTGAAAAAACATACCTGAATACAAACTGAAACATAACTAAGGACACTGAAACATGTATAAAAACGGGCCTAAATTATCTAAAATTGCTTCTGCATATCTCATTTCCCTAGAGCAAAAATGCCCTTGATACCCAGCTGTCAATCCTTAGACTCCTAAGAGAAAGTACGTAAGACTGTATCAAACACATACAGGTGAATGGACCAGCCAGGCAGACAAAGACAGGAAGAAATTACAGAAAGCAAAGGAACAAGGCAAAAACAAAGAGATGACAGAAATGAGGAAATTTCCAGCACAGAATTTCCAGAAGGTGGGGATACTATTTATACTGAAATAGTCTCCGGTATCCCCACAGGGGAAAACACTCTACCAGTACAGCCCCGAAAACATAGGAAAAAATTAAACCACAAGCTACGAAAACTATGGCAGCACAGTAAACCAGAGATTATGTCAGCAGGATGAACATCTGACAAACTGGACACCAGAATCAAAAGGGCAACAACTTCATCAAAAGCACAGAAGTTAAGTAACTGGGAAGCCTATTTACCCAAGAAAAAAAATGCACATAGAAATTGAGAATCACAGCCATAAACGGAAAATGCTATGAACTACCGACATTCACCGTTTCTGAAACATTCAAGCATTCCCATGGAAACAAAGACCACATTTATCAAAACAATGTTTGTACCAAGCCGTTGGGGCTTTGTACCGAGTCTCGTTACGTGTTTTGATATCCAAAACAAGTGTGACTGCCCGCGTTCAAGCAAGGAGGCTAACACCACAACCAACACACACACACACACACACACACACACACACACACACACACACACACACACACACACACACACACACACACACACACACACACACACACGAAAAAAGACTAAGAACGCGTATTTAATACCACAAGACAAGACAGATGCAAAATTTTGGCCAACTGGCCTTTGTCAAGCGTAGATCACAAAAACCAAACACCAGACACAAAAATTAGGAGAAAAAGACTGAAACTTCCTGCTCTTTGTTTGTGATCTTACGCTTGACAAAGGCCAGTTGACCAAAAATTTGCGCTTGTCTTGTCTTGTTGTATTAAATACGCGTTCTTAGTCTTTTTTCGTGTTTTTTTTCTGGTATGTGTTTTGATGTTTTGACATTTCTTTCGTCAGGAGGGACGGCAATGATAGAGAGCAACAGTCAAAAGACCCAACACTGACACACCACACACAAAAAAAATGAATGTTGATGATTCAGGTCTCTGTTTCTGTAAGACACCAACACTGACACACCACAAAAGAAACGAATGTTGATGATTCAGGTCTCTGTTTCCGTAAGACACCAACATTGACATGGCCCTTGGATCTGTAATGTTCGCAGTTATTGTTCTGCGTATCAGGTACACAGAAAGTGATGGGGTGTTCATGCACTAGCAGGTCTGTACATGGCCAGTCACCATGGTGTAGTGGTTAAAGCACCGTTGAGCATCGCACACCTCCTCCTTGATTGCTGGGACTTGTACGATGTGAGACAAGAGCACTACACGGCGGACTCCTTAAAGAACCTCTTACGAGACGTCCCTCCTGATGCAATTTTTCAGTTTTTACAAGAGATCAATAGATTTCACCTGATATGATATTACAGCTGTTTTTCTTTAACTGCATTTTTAGACTTGCAAGGTTAACGATGAGAATGGTTTTTAGCTGTTGTCTTTTATCTTAACGGGTTGTCATTTTTGACGTGGTGTTAGTCCTGGTAAGGCTCTTTGTAGTCGGCTGGGCTATAAGCAATATGAACTTGAACTTGGTTAATCGCACCGGACTACCAACTGGAAGGTTGTGAGTTCGAATCCCATCTGTCCCTTCAAAAATCATTGTGGGATTTATCGGATCCAACCAGGCTCATACCCAGAGTTGGTCATGCTACGGGCTCGTTGGGAAGACAGGGACCACACAGTCGAGTCTCATCCACTTCACGGACGCGCCATTGAGTGTGTTGCTAAAATTTTCTGCCCAACACGTGTCTTTAACTCTCAGGCCTGGTTGACACCAGGGTATACGATGATAGTAAGCGTAGCGTGCAACCCTGTCACGCAGTCTCAGTTCTGGATGGAACTCCATAGCATCATGATTATCATACTCATCGTCATCATCATCATCATCGCTTTGAAAACAATGTGACAGCTTTGTGGCCATAAAGATGGCGTAAGAAAACAAAAAGGAGAAGGAAAAAAAGGTGAGCAGAAGTGTAATGTCCCTAAGTGCGATGATCTTAAAAAAAGAAAAAGAAAAGAGAAAAAAGGGGAAAAAAGGTCTGCATATTATTATGCTGACCTGGAAGGTAGGGGGGAAAATGTCCATCATTTACCCATCAGGCAGATTTGAATCCAATTGGTCCAGTTGGAACATCAGTGTCCTGATCACTCGTCTATCGCGCCTACCGTCCAGATATGATAAAAAAAAATAAAAAGAAAGACTAAAAAGGACTTTGCACACAATCTCACCTGAAACTCTTCGTCCAAGTCATCCCCACGAAGTTTGTCCAGCAGGAATTGCTGCACCCTGTCCAGCTTCAGGTCCGAGCCTTGTGACGTCATGTAGACGTCATCGTTGTAGTACACGCCACGCTCGTTCTTGTTGGCGTCACCGCTTCTCTCCCCTTCCGTTCCCTCTGTCTCGTAGTCTTCCACTTCCTCTTCCCCTTCCACGGACAGCGTGGGAGTCACCGAGCTGCTCTGGTTTTGTTTGCCAAGGGCAAGGTCAACGGCGGGGTCAAGGTTATCAGGGCTGAAGCCCACGTTCTGGTAGATCTCTTGGCGGGCTGGTTTTGTGGTGGGGGTTTCGTTTGGCTCTTTTCCTTCTTCTGTCTGGCCTGCTTCTGGGGTGGGTGTTTCTTTGGTTTGGTGTGCGCCCATTGTCTAGTGATAGATAGATAGATTGATTAATAGACTGATGGGGTTGATAGATAGGTAGATGATTGATAGATTGATAGGTAGGTAGGTAGGTAGATAGATAGTATGATGGATAGATATGTAGATAGGTAGGTAGATATAGGGGGCTCTGGAGAGAGATAGTACCTTTGTAGCTCGGCTGCTGCTCCTTAATTGAAGGACAGGCGCACTGGTTCTCCTCCATCTCCTAAATCTCTCACATGCTGGGTCCAAGCGCCAACCCTGGGACCTCGCCTCAGCAGGCGTGCTAAACCATGTGAGGGGGTGACGCTAACACGACATCACTGGGCGTAACCTCAAAATGAAGGTGACTGGCCAAGGCGGAGAAAGTTCCTAGATGAACCTAAGGGCTACATGTTCGAGACCAAGGCAAACCACCAAGTAGGAGGATATCGGCTGTGGTCTGGCATGGAGAGGGATGGGCTCCGCCATGTGACATTTGCCCAAGAAACGCCAATGAAGATGACAACAAAAAGGAGAATCATACTGGATCGGTCGCCCGGATTCAGGACCGCCTCTTCCGTTGGCAGGAATCACCAGGGCGGAAGTGGAAACTATGCTACTGGTGGACCAACGAAAACTATCCGTGCCAGAAATAACATCGTCTTCGGCACCTGGAATGTACGAACTGGAGGAATTAGAGCATGAAATGAAAAGGTATCGCTGGAACATTCTAGGTCTATATGAAGTACGATGGAAAAACTACGGAGAAACATCAACTCCAGAAGGTCACAAGTTATACCACAGCGGGAGAGAAGAGCGCCACAAGCATGGAGTAGGAATCCTCGTTCATAGAGACACTGTAAATGCTGTCATGGGATGCCGACCAATCTCCAGTCAAATCATTACCATATGGTTGAAAGGATCACCATTCAACATCACAGTCATTTAAACATATGCACCAACAACAGACCATGATGATGAGGAAGTGGAAGATTTATATAACCAGATACAGGGAGTCTTAGATGAAACGCCAAAGAAAGATATTGTCATAGTACAGGGCGATTGGAATGCAAAGATCGGGGAAGATGCGTGTAAGGATTGGAATGGAACTTGCGGGCCTTACTGCAATAGCAACACAAATGACAGAGGTTTAAGACTCCTGGAATTCGCCAGCTACAACGATTTCAGGGTGATGAACACCTTCGGCCCACACAAAGCGTCAAGAATATGGACATGGCACAGCCCAGGTGGTGATCATCACAATCAAATAGATTACATCATGGTCAAACGCAGATTTCAGTCTAGTGTCAACATTGCCAAGACTAGAAGTTTTCCAGGAGCTGACATTGGCAGTGATCACAAACTTGTGATGATGTCATTTGCACTACGTTTAAAAAACTGCAGGAAACGGGGCAACATCAGAATTAAATTCAATATGGACAAACTAAAGGACCCGAGCATACAAGACTCCTTCCAAACAAACATCGGAGGTAAATTCGCACCACTCCTAATCTTGAATCATGAGGATACAGAAGTAAAATCATTAATCGACGCCTTCAACAATTCCATGCCAGAAACAGCAGAAACGCTCCTTGGCAAACCGTGAATGAAAAAGAAGCCCTGGGTCACGGACAATATCCTAGATCTATGTGACAAACGAAGAGAGCTTAAGAAGAAGAAACATGAAAAAGAGGATGCGAGACAATACAGAGAAGTAAACCTGCAAGTGAAGAGAGGTATGAAAGCAGCTATGGAGACATGGATTGACAATCAGTGCGAAGAAATTGAAAGTAATCTACAGAGGAACAACAGTAAGAAGGCCTGTCAAACTGTCAAAGACCTGACCAGCACCAGACAAGGACCAACGACCACCATCCAGAACAAAGAAGGAAAATGCCTCACAGAAGAAACAGGTGGACCGAATATTGCTCCGAGCTGTACACTCACAGAAGTACAGGAGACCCTAGTGTGCTTAATGTCCCACCATCATCAAACGACGCAAAAGATAGCATTCTGCGTGAGGTAATAGTGGCGGCAGTGGCATCCTTAAAGCCCGGAAAATCAGCGGGAGTAGACATCACAGCAGAGATGGTTCAAGCAGGAGGAGACCCAGCGATTGACATGCTCATGATCGTTTCCATAAGATCTGGCAGACAGGCGAGTGGCCAAAACCGTGGACTCAGTCCTTGATCATCACCCTCCCCAAGAAAGGCAATCTACAATTATGTCAAAAT
>JAPXFY010000018.1:19828228-19860728 GCA_030674185.1 Monoplex corrugatus | reverse complement strand
GAGTCTTGGTTAAAAAAAATGAAATATGAGCGAGGGAGAGGGGATGGGCGCCGCCCTCGTGGCGCTGGGTCCCGGGAAAAGTTGAAGTCTCTGCCACCTCACTCCTCTACAACCCCGGGTTATGGAACTATCAAGGTAGGACCTCAGAACCTTGCCAGCTCACGGGTTTATGTGCAGGCTTAAGGCTTGTGCTGTGATCATTCTGGATCTTCTTCATCGCCTGGCAGCTGTGACGTTAGTGCATATGGAATTCATTCTGAGGGCGGAGTCATCATCTTGAGAATTTGAAAGTGAAACTGTAACTGAAACTGAAAGAACAAAAGCAGAGATAATGGTGGCGTCATCAGGGAGGAGATGGCAAACAGAAGCAATGCGACGAAGCTCCAAGCAGCAAACATGACGGAGAGAGGAAACACTGTTGAAAAGGTGGTGTCTGATAAATAGTTACTTCCTAATTGCACACTCACAGGGGTTTGAATGGACAGTTTTCCAGTTGGATAGAAACGGGGGCAGAGTCAGTGGAAAAAAGTTTTTTTAGGTGCAGTGAAAATCATATCAGTTTTATCATTGTTCAGCTGAAGTTTATTGTTTGTCATCTGTGCTTTTAAGTCAATGTGGAGAGTGGCCTGCGTTTCATACGGACTCGGAAAATCACCGTTCTACCAAAACATGAAATGAAAATGACTACAAAACATACTGCCATCTTGTGTTGATACTGTGGGTGAAGCTAAGTCAATTTCATCTGCTTTTTCTGCCTTATATACATGTCTGTATGTTGTTTTTGTAATAATAATAGTAGTGAATAATATTAGTCCATTTACATAGCGTGAACAGCTCCTACCAGAGAATGCTTTTTACACTTTACAAAGAAAAAAGATGGGTTGCCATGCCAGTACGTCAGTGCAGTACAAACACAACTGGATACATACACGAATACACCCATGCAGCATACGCATAGCTCATCAAAAGTAACAACAAATATTGTTTCATTTATCAGTATACGGTTTGTATACGTACAAACACACACATGAAAATACACATGCATATAATCGCGGACACACACATGTATACACACTAACAAACACACACATATGCTGCGTGCACATACACGCCTACACATTTATACATACACTCACACGTACACACTTTTATAGACAAACTTCAAAACGACTGGATTTAGAATAGCCACAAACATTAACTTATGAATGTATGAGATATTTCTAGTCTGGAAGAGATGTATTTTTTTTAAATTAAGCAGACAACTGCTTTGTCGTAAAGACTCTGAGATGGCGTTCCGTGTTCTGGGGCCAAAAACAGAGAAGCTCCATGAGACCTGAGAGTTTTGGAAGGTTTGTAGGGCAGGTGGAGCTCTGATACATGTTGGCGTGTATTTGAACTTAAGCATAGAAAGCAGACTGTGACAATGTCATTCTCTGTTGATGATCCAAAGGCCGAAACCGGTAGATCTATTGTCTGTGATTTTTCTTGCATCAAAGTCTTAAGGTAGGTACAGTATATTTTGTTGATAGACACTAAGATTAGCGTTGTTGACATATTTCTTGTTCATATATAAGGACGATGGACTTAGGTTTGAGGAGCTGTCATATTCTTTGCCCATATGCAGGTACGAAACACGAAGGTTAGAGTTACTGTCACCTAGCTTGTTCATCTGTAAGGGTGAGAGACAAAACAAAGGTTGTCACATGCTGGAGTTATTGGAGTTATTTCAAGAGGGAATTCACCACACTCCAACAACTCCGTATTCACTCCACCCACATCTGCCAACAATTATCTGACAGATTTCCTGAGCCTGCACAAAGCCCTACGCTCTGGAAAGGTCTTGAAGCAGGGAAAAGGGGAGAAAGGACCTATCAAACACTAAGATGACACCATTAGAACGATGGAAACATTAATATGGACAGCGAAATAATGTTATGAGCTGGCACTGAACTCAGGATATCAGATCTTGAGTCCATGGCTCTACCAACTAATCCGTTGTCACATATCTTGTTCATATGTAAGGACGAAAGACAAAACAAAGGTGGTTGTCACATTTCTTGTTGATATGAAAAGATGACAAACGTTAGAGTTGTTGTCACATAACTTGTTTATATATATAAGTATGATAGACAAAGGTCAGAGTTGTTGTCACATAGCTTGTTTATATACATAAGTATGATAGACAAAGGTCAGAGTTGTTGTCACATAACTTGTTTATATATATAAGTATGATAGACAAAGGTCAGAGTTGTTGTCACATAGCTTGTTTATATATATGAGTATGATAGACAAAGGTCAGAGTTGTTGTCACATAGCTTGTTTATATATATGAGTATGATAGACAAAGGTCAGAGTTGTTGTCACATAGCTTGTTTATATATATGAGTATGATAGACAAAGGTCAGAGTTGTTGTCACATAGCTTGTTTATGTATATAAGTTTGATAGACAAGGGTCAGAGTTGTTGTCACATAGCTTGTTTATATGTGTAAATATAATAGACAAAGGTCAGAGTTGTTGTCACATAGCTTTTTCATATGTGTGAATATAATAGACAAAGGTCAGTGTTATTGTCACATAGCTTGTTTATATATATAAGTACGATCGACAAAGGTCAGAGTTGTTGTCACATAGCTTGTTTATATGTGTAAATATAATAGACAAAGGTCAGAGTTGTTGTCACATAGCTTTTTCATATGTGTGAATATAATAGACAAAGGTCAGAGTTGTTGTCACATAGCATTTTTTATATGTAAGTATGATAGACAAAGGTCAGAATGTTGTCACATAGCTTGTTGATATATGTAGTGACTAATGATAGACAAACGGTTCATGTATGTATGATAGACAAAGGTTAGATGTTGTCACATAACTTGTTCATATGTATGATAGACAAAGTTAAGAGTTGTTGTCACATAACTTGTTCATATGTATGATAGACAAAGTTAAGAGTTGTTGTCACATAACTTGTTCATATGTAAGTATGATAGAAAAAGGTTACAGTTGTTGTCACATAGCTTGTTCATATGTATGATAGACAGAAGATTAGAGTTGTTGTCACATAGCTTGTTTATATGTAAGTATGATAGACAAAGGTTAGAGTTACTGTCACCTGATAACGAAGACCACCACCAACGCTACCATCACCACCACCACCAGGCACCAACGGCAGCTGCTGCGATCTTGCCAATATCAGTGTTGCCCTGCATCTCGTCCTTGGTCACCTCTGAAACAGTGCGTATGTGACCATTCCAGTAAATGGGGGCGTAAGTCGATGTTTGGCGTAGATCAGGTTATTGATATCTTTGAAAAAGGCATGAAATTCCCTTCTCTTCCCAATGATTATATAGATAAAGTCTGCCAATTATCCACTTCAGAAGTTGTGGCTGCTTGGAATTTGCGTAGTCAAGAACTCTTTTTTTTAGATTCATGGGGATTCTAACCCACGACCCCCCCCCCCCTTCAATGGGGATGCTAGGGGCTCTCTCAGTATAACAGTATCCCCTCCTGGAAATTCTGTGCTAGAACTTTCCTCTTTTCTGTCGCTCTCTTTGTTACTGCCTTACCCATTTGCTTACTGTCATTTCTTTCTACTATTTTCCGCCTTAATGGTTCATTCACCAGCATGTGCTCAATAAAGTCTTACGTACTTTTTCTTAGGATTCATAATTAGATATATGTATTAAACGCATTTTTGGCTCTAGGACATGTAATATGGACAAGCAATTTTTGGAAATTTAGGCCCATTTTTATACATGTTTCAATGGCGTTATGATTTATGTTTAAATTTGTATACAGGTTTGTTTTTCAAAATGGCTTGTGTGATATATGGTCATACAGTGTTATTCCAGAGACAAAGAGAGCGTGCTTAGGGGAAAAGAGTAAGCAAATCAATTTACAGAGGGACGAGATGACAGAAAAAACAGAGTGAGAGAGAGAGAGAGAGACAGACAGAGACAGACAGACAGACAGACAGAGACAGACAGGCAGACAGGCAGATGGAGAGAGAGAGAGGGAGGGGTGGAGGGACAGAAAAGTTACGTAACTCTCATCACACCTCATGGCCTTTGAAATCGATGACACCCAGCTGATTGATCCCAGTCTTCCCAGCGTGGCTTATTTCTCTATATTTCATAAAAGCATAAAATGGATTGAAGCAGTTAATGGTAAAATGTCTGTATGGTTCCCTATCCAGAGAGAATGTAGACAAGGTGATCTACTGTCTCCATTTATCTGTATTTTAAGTGTAGAAATTCTGGCATTAATGATTAGGGAAAACAAAAACATTAAATGCATTGTGATGGAACAAACTGAGCATAAAATTTGACAATATGCCGACAATATTGGAAATTATTCTACACGGTGACAGAAGATAATTCGAGGAAATAATAAGAACACTTGTCAAAGTTTAAACACAGCAAAAACTAATGTTGTGTGGCTTGGCAGTAGACGTAACTCACCAGTAAAATACATGGATCATTTACATATGGAATGGAACTTACCTAAATCCAAAATAGTAGGGATATGGCTCAGAACTGATTTATAAAACTGTGAAATACTGAATTTTCAGGAGAAGTGTGAAGAAATCAAGGCGTTATATAGAACATGGTTAAAGAGAGTAATCACCGCTCTTGACAGGGTTGCTGTTCTAAATCCCTCATTTTATCCAAAATTATTCACTTTGTAGATTTGGCTTTCAAATCCACTGGACGATCAGATAGATTCTTAGCAAAAAAAAGGAATTTCAATTTGTGTAGCATAGAAAAAGAGAAAAGATCAACAGAAAAGCAAGCGTTAAAATGTGTTGAAAATGATAGCCTTGGAATAGCTGACGTAAGGAATTTAAAACTGACTTGGATGAGAAAGCTGTAAAACACCAATCCTAAATGGAAAAGTATACCCACATCTTCATGCAACAGAATTACCTTGCTAGAAAACGTAGTTTCTAATCTCCCAGTACAACAGCTGGCTAATACAAACTATTTTGGAAAAAATGTTCTGCGTGCACATAAAGAATCTGGCAAGATTTTGTAGCCAAAAATATCTGAAGAGTTTCTTGCAGAACCAATATTTTGTAACAAAATATAAACGTACAAAACAAAGTTCTCATCTGTAAGAAATGAATGAATAAGGGGAAGTTTTCAAGAATGTTATAAATCTGGATGGTACATTTATGTCATTTCCGAGTTTTAAGGATAAGTATGCAAGTTAACCCAAACTTTGTACCACACACCAGAGTGTTACAAGCTTATTAAATCATATTTAAGAAAATGTGACATATGTGTTCAAAACGACGAATCAGTAAAAATCAATCACCTTTATAAAATGTGTTCTGTTGGTAAACAAGGGAGGACAACTGAACATGTTAACCAAAGATAAAATCAAACCGGAAAGGTGTAACATATGGGAGTCAAAGTTGAACGAAGAAATAGAATAACATGTCATAGTTAAAAAAAAAAAGCTTGAAGAACATGAAAAATTAGATTTTGCTAGTTACAAATTAGATTAGTCCGACAAATCTTTACTGAACATGGGTGTACAAAATCATGATGTCTGCTCATTTTATACAAACGAAATAGACAGTTTACGTCTTCTTTTTGTGGAACAGCAGAAGTGTGGAACTGCAGAATATATACTCGTACAATTATTCAGGCAACAGTTCGAAGTACATATACATAGTAATCTCAGTGACAATGCCACCTCACTAATGTTTAATGAAAATATTGTATTATTTGGATATGGCAGACGTTTTAAATCTGATCCTGTGTTTGACTTAATTTTGCTGTAGCTAAGTCCTACATCTACAATGCAAATATAAAGATTTATTCCACAAATTAATTCGTTCTGGAGATACTTGAAAATTGTCTACATATCGAAAAACGTGTCAGTTAAGAATATGAATTGGTTATTCTATTAAGCACTGATTGAAAATGACTTGATTATCAGCAGTATTATCTTGGTGCAAACCATCTGTTTGATATATTATGTTATGTACAAGTGGTAAACCTTATTCATCTATTGGTAATGTTTAACAATATTGATGCATGTATGTTTACGAAATACATACACACACACACACACACACACACACACACACACACACACACACACACACACACACACATATGTATATATATATATATAACACACACACACACACACACATATATATATATATATATATATAATAATTATTTGTGTGTGTGTGTGTGTGTGGTGTGTAACATATATATATTATATATATTGTGTGTGTGTGTGTGTGTGTGTGTGTGTATATATATATATAGTTGTGTGTGTGTGTGTGTGATGTGTGTGTGTGTGTGTGTGTGTGTGTGTGGGTGTGGTGTGTGTGTGTGTGTGTGTGTGTTGATATTGTATATGCATTCTTTCTTGTAAAAAGTAAAAGATGAAAGAAATTGTAAAAAAGTAATTGTCAAGCAACAAATATTCATCCTGAATCCCCCAATACATAGTAGTTGTTTCCCTTCTTCCAGGTTACCGCTACCCACAAACACTTTTGGTTTCATATCAGCCTGCTTTAGGGAACAACAGGGACCTAGGGAAGTTTTGCTGTTTTTCTTCTGATTCTTGTGTTTGTTGTTTGCTATTTGGTCTTCGCTGTCTTACTTGAACGCTTGACGAAGGCCAGTTGGCTAAAAATGTGTGCCTTCTCGTATTTTTTTATAGGATAGGCGTTCTGATTCTAGTTTCGTGTTTTGTCTGCTTTCTCTACTCTTGAGTGAGCAGCCATTTTACAAGTTTCACACTGTTCTTCCCCCGTGGGGATGCCGGGGGGCTCTTTCAGTGTAAACAGTATGCCCACTTTCTGGAAATTCTGTGCTATGAATTTCTTCTTTTTTGTCACTCTGTTTGTTTCTGCCTTGTTCCTTTGCTTTCTGTCATTTCTTCCAATCATTTTTACCTTGCTGGTCATTCACCTGTATGTGTTCGATAAAGTCTTACGTACTTCCTCATAGGATTGATAATTGGGTACATGTATCAAGTGCATTTTTGACTTTAGGGAAATTAGATATGCGGAAGCAAGTTTTAGTATTTTATGCCCGTTTTTATGTATGTTTTAGTATCCTTAGTTATGTTTTAATTTGTATTCAGGTATGTTTTTTGAATCCCCTGTGTAATACATTGGACGCCGTGGTCAACGCCAGGGGAATGTCCTTAGATTATGTGCGCGAATGCATTGATATGCGTACCTAATTTTCTTTTCCGTTTTTACCTGTTCAAGTCTTGAATGTTTTGAAATGGTATGATATGGCTCTACGCAGTTTACTGGACTTTAAACAAGAATAACAGTAACAATAACACTGTCCTTGGTAGTGAGCTGATGGTACTGCTTCTTCAGGTACTGTTGAGTCTGGCCATTGCTGCCATTGTTGCCACAATCCTGATGTACATTTCTGCTGTGCAGCTGCCATCATTGGTCTGTGTAGTTCCCATGTACTTATTGTTATTTTTGTTTGAAGCCGAGCCGACTGCATAGAGCCATATCAGGGCTATAACCATTTCAAAGCATATTTCAATCGGTATAAAAGGAAAAGAAGGCAGACGCCGTGGTGTATTGGTTAACGCAACGGACTAGCGACTGGAAGGTTGTGGGTTCGAATCCCCATCAATACCTTCAAAGAAAGGTGAAAAGAAAGGTGTAGCATTGAAAAGAAAGAGGTTGCATTGAAATGAAAGGTGCAGCATTGAAAAGCAAGGTGTGGCATTGAAAAGAAAGAGGTGGCATTGAAAAGAAAGGGATGGCTTTGAAAAGAAAGAGGTTGCATTGAAAAGAAAGAGGCTGCATTGAAAAAAAGAGGCTGCATTAAAAAGAAAGAGTTGGCATTGAAAAGAAAGGAGTGGCTTTGAAAAGAAAGAGTTGGCATTGAAAAGAAAGGAGTGGCTTTGAAAAGAAAAGGATGGCTTTGAAAATAAAGAGGTGGCATTGAAAATGAAGAGGTGGCATTGAAAAGAAAGAGGTGGCATTAAAAATAAAGAGGTGGCACTGAAAAGAAAGAGGTGGCATTGAAAAGAAAGAGGTGGCACTGAAAAGAAAGGTGTGGTATTGAAAAGAAATAGGTGGCATTGAAGAGAAAGAGGTGGCATTGAAAAGAAAGAGTTGGCGTTGAAAAGAAAGGAGTGGCTTTGAAAAGAAAAGGATGGCTTTGAAAAGAAAGAGTTGGCGTTGAAAAGAAAGAGGTGGCATTGAAAAGAACGAGGTGGCTTTGATAAAAAAAGAATTGGCATTGAAAAGAAAGGAGTGGCATAGAAAAGAAAGGGATGGCATTGAAAAGAAAACGATGGCATTAAAAAGAAAACGATGGCATTAAAAAGAAAAGGGTGGCGCTGAAAACAAAAGGGGGAGCAGTGAAAAGAAAGGGGTAGCAGTGAAAGAGAAGGGGTGGCAATGAAAAGAAAGGGGTAGCAGTGAAAGAGAAGGGGTGGCAATGAAAAGAAAAGGGGTAGCAGTGAAAGAAAAGGGGTGGCAATGAAAAGAAAAGGGGTAGCAGTGAAAGAAAAGTGGTGGCAGGGGTAGCAGTGAAAAGAAAGGGGTGGCAGTGAAAAGAAAGGGGTGGCAGTGAAAAGAAAGGGGTGGCAATGAAAAGAAAGGGGTGGCAATGAAAAGAAAAGGGAGTGGCAGTGAAAAGAAAGGGGTGGCAGTGAAAAGAAAGGGGTGGCAATGAAAAGAAAGGGGTGGCAGTGAAAAGAAAAGGGGTGGCAGTGAAAAGAAAGGGGTGGAAATGAAAAGAAAGGGGTGGCAATGAAAAGAAAGGGGTGGCAGTGAAAAGAAAAGGGGTGGCAGTGAAAAGAAAAGGGGTGGCAGTGAAAAGAAAAGGGGTGGCAGTGAAAGAAAAGGGGTGGCAGTGAAAAGAAAAGGGGTGGCAGTGAAAAGAAAAGGGGTGGCAATGAAAAGAAAAGGGGTGGCAGTGAAAAGAAAAGGGGTGACAATGAAAAGAAAAGGGGTGGCAGTGAAAAGAAAGGGGTGGCAGTGAAAAGAAAAGGGGTGGCAGTGAAAAGAAATAGGTGGCAGTGAAAAGAAAAGGGGTGGCAATGAAAAGAAAAGGGGTGGCAGTGAAAAGAAAAAGGGGTGACAATGAAAAGAAAAGGGGTGGCAGTGAAAAGAAAGGGGTGGCAGTGAAAAGAAAAGGGGTGGCAGTGAAAAGAAATAGGTGGCAGTGAAAAGAAAAGGGGTGGCAGTGAAAAGAAAAGGGGTGGCAGTAAAAGAAAGGGGTGGCAGTGAAAAGAAAGGATGACACTGAAAAGAAAAGGATGGTGTTGAAAGGAAAGAATGGCGCTGAAAAGAAAAGTGTAGCGTTTGAAAGAAAGGGGACATCGATAAGAAAAGGGTGGCAATGATAAGAAAAGGGTGGCAATAATAAGAAAAGTGTGGCAATGATAAGAAAAATGTGGCAATGATAAGAAAAGGGTGGCAATGATAAGAAAAGGGTGGCAATAATAAGAAAAGGGTGGCAATGATAAGAAAAGGGTGGCATTGAAAGGAAAGGGTGGTTTTGAAAAGAAAAGTGTAGCGTTTAAAAGAAAAGGGACATTGATAAGAAAAGGGTGACAATGATAACAAAAAGGTGGCATTAATAAGAAAGGGGTGGCATTGACAAACAAATTGTCCTAACATCATGTTCAGCCTTGAAGGACCCACAACCCTACTGTACCTTGACTGCACAAGGGCAGAGTCCATCCTGGAGAACAGTGGGAGCAGTGACCAGTGACCTTGTCGCACACCTCACTGTTGTTGCACTGTCCACACTGATGCTGGCAATCACTGCCCCAGTAAGGGGCTTTGCAACCTGCCACACAGTGCAAGTCATTGGCTAAATCAGTCTGTCACATAATAACAACAACAACAACAATATTGATAATAGTATTATTATTGTTATTATTATTGTTAATATTACTATCATTATGATAATGATAATGATAACGTAATGATGACGACGATAATGACAACCACGATGATGATGATGATGATAAATAATGACAATGATGACAATAATGATAATAACAATAATAGTAACAATGATAATAATAATAATAAAAATTAATAATGATGTGATGAAGACGATGATGATGATGATGATAACAAATAGTGACGATAATAATTAATAATGACAACAACGATAATAAAAATAACAATATAATAATAAGAATATAATAAATATCATAACAATATTAATAATAGCAATGACACTACTAGTATACTACTACTACTACCACCAATAATGATACTGATAATTACAAGAATAATATTGATGCTAGTGATACGATAATAATAACAAGAATAAAAGTAAGACTGATAATAATAATAATAATAATAATAATAATAATAATAATGGTAATAACAATTATACTGGTAATGATGATGATCATGAGATGACGATGATGATGATGATAATGCTGGTGCTGCTGCTGCTGCTGATGATATTCATTTAGGCACTAAATCTACATATATAAGAATCATACCAAACACACTCTCATTATTCAGTAAAATTTTCACTCACAGTGACAACACACATAAGAACACAGAGCACATGCTTACTGGAGGGGGAAGCCAGGAGGAGAGTGAGATGAAGGGATGAGCACATAAAGAGGGAAACCACAGCTGGACAAAAGGTACAGGTTACAGGTTACACTTCAACGTTAGACTTCAAGGAAGATACAGTATGGGATTATCGAAGACATAGGGGAAGCTGTTTTCAGTTGTATGGACCAGACACAGAAAGAGAGTGGTGACTGACTGTGGAACATTAGTATCGAGGAATTTATGTAAACAAGTTGTGTCAAAATCAGAACGGAGGGGTCGGGCAGGGGTGTGTATATTCGGGGGTGGTCACAAAGATAAATAGGTGCAGTATTATTAATGATAAAGAGTATCGAGAAAAAGACAGAAGTATTTACTGATTGATTTGTTTTTGGTGAGTGGATCCTGCAAAGTTGTCGAACAGAAAGTAGAAGATAAGTACTTATATGCAAGGAAATAAAACCATCCACCCTCTTCTAAACAGTAGAGGTATATCATTTCAATAACAAGAATAACGTATCAGATAACATCTGCTTGCAGACCCCTCTTAGGGTGTTTAATAACTCTATGACTCCCATAGCCTGTCCACCAGCACCCTGCATTGTCAATCGTGCTAGCATAGCAAAAACTTAACCCTTTGATTCTGTTACCCTATCAATCAGCTTCTTGCAGGAAGCTGGTGGATAGGGTAAGGGAGTCAAAGGGTTAAGGTGGATAGGGTAAGGGAGTCAGAGGGTTAAAAGTCAATTACTTTAGCTATGGGTCATCTCTCTACGTTTGAATCCCATACAGAGAGACTGGGTTTTTTTCAAGAGGGCTACATCACACTGGACATATCCATAAGCGCTGCACCCAATCAGCCGGCAAGTGTCCGTCGGACTCCCTGAACCTGTGCAAAACCATATGAGCTGCCAAGTGTTGAATAGGAAGGAGCGAGGGAGAGGCATCAGTGAAGCACTAAGCTGACACCAGAATGATTCAAGCACCAAGACTGGCAGCAGCGAAGTTTCAGTCTTTTTCTCTTCATTTTTGTATCTGGTGTTTGTTCGTTTGTGATCTTACACTTGACAAAGGCCAGTTGGCCGAAAATTTGCGCCTGCCTTGTCTGCTTGTATTAAATACGCGTTCTTATTCTTTTTTCTTGTTTTTCTGGTTCCTGTTTTTGTTTGAACGTGGGCAGTCGCACTTGTTTTGGATTTAGTGAACAGGCCAGTTTTTCATACTGCAGGTGGGCTGAATGGTTCTTTTGGTTGCGCCGTGGAGTCATGATATGATGTCTTGAGTTCACTTCCAGCCGACAACAATAAGAACGGGCCTGTTCGCTGCCCATCTTAATGTTTCCATCATCCTGGTGGTGTCAGCTTAGTGTTTCATAAGTCCCTCCCCTCACCCTTCCCATACCACGATCTTGTGCTAGCATGTAGGGTTTTGCATAGGCTCAGAGAATCTGCCAGATGATTACTGGGTTGAACGCAAATGGAACTGTCCACGTGCGATGATTCCCTCTTGAACAAACTCAGAACACCACACCCCGAATAGAGAAGAGTTGAAAAGCTTTACATGTATGAGATGGAGCGAGTGGTTAAGGGGTAGGTAGGGGATGATTGCTGTGGTGGTCGTTTGTATCCAGAGCATAAAGGGAAGTCTCTCAATCAAAAGACAAGTCCTTGTTTTGATACTTGACTCTTTATTATTAAGACGACATCAAAGAAGAAGAAGTGTAAGAAGAAGAAGTGTAAGAAGACATGTAGAAGAAGACAGCGCCTGTAAGACACAAAACAAGTTTCATAAATACAATGACAAAGTACACATTTTGTGAAATAACAATGTCAATGTACAAGAGTGTGAATTACATTATGATAAAACAGGAGGTGTCTACAATTACAAACAAAAGCACTAGCATTAATTTTGTAAACATGCAAGAAATAATTGATAATAAAACGTTGCGTAAAGAACTACGAAATTATAACAAAATATGTGGTGTCGATATTTACACTCAAAAGCACTAGCATTTGTAATCACGGAACAAATAATTGATAACAAAACTTTGAGTAACCCTTTGATAAGTTGAGGATAAACTACCTACTGCTTGTTCAATAGTATTAGCACAGAGTAGACTACTATTAATGTACTGGCAAAATAATGCATAGTCATATTAAGCTGTTCGCTGCCATGGGCTGAGTAAGTTGTAACATAACATCTGAGTGGGCAGCTATTGGACAGTTAATATTCAGTGGTGATGACAAACATAGTATTTGACTATGGGAGCTGTCGTCACAAACAGTAGGATTACCTTATTGAATAGCAGTCAACGCACTTGAGTCATCCATTAAATATTTGCTCCTTGTAGTTATGTGTAATCCTTGTAGTTATGTGTAAGTCTATGTCTAGTGCTAGAGATAGTGATGACAAAATAGCATAGCATATTACTAATTAAGCTATGTCATCAAAGCAACACTCTATAATGATTATCAGTGGTGCTGAGCAGACAAGGGATGCAACAATTGGATCAATTCGCCGAGCACATGTTTCATCAACTACCATTATGTACATACGTACAACATTGTCAAGTATAAAATAGTGCTCCTCTGCACAATAATGCATTGCATCTTGGTAGCTATCGGACAGTTAATATTCAGTAGTGATGACATTGTTTGACAATGAACTATGTCATCACAAACAGCACCTAATCAAATAGCAGTCAACAGTGTTGAGAGAACAACACACTTGAGTAATCTATTAGTATTACCCATTAGCTCTATGTAATTAAGTATGATTCTAGATCCAGTGCTAGAGACAATGATAACGAAATAGCATAGCATATTACTATTAAACCATGTCATCAGAACACTCTATACATGATTGTCAATGGTGCTGATCAGACAAGGGATACACCAAACAGATCAATTAGCTGAGCACGTGTCTCATCAGTCATCATGTCAGTATGTGAATACAACCTTGTCAAGTATAAAATACTGTTTCCTCTGCACAACAGTGCTCTGCATCTTTACTTTTGGCAGAATATGGTTGTCAATAGTCCTACAATAGTCACATGAAAATAGGGACTAATTCTATAGTGGCTATTACTTTCAAACCTCAGTCCCATCTTTACAATGATGGCTGCCACGCTAAGTGCTACAGATCTTGTGAGATAGCACATCGTTTAGATCAAAACATACTTTCTCGCTGTGCGAATTCTGCAAATCTAGCGCGGTACTCAATAGACTCCAGATAGAATCTAAAGAAATAAGAGACATTAAAGTCCAAGCTTACTGCAAATGACAATGAATAATAAAGTGATAAAAATCCAGAACTTACTACAGTGAAGTTGATCACCTCTGGTGAGGGTGCGGCAGAAAATGACGAGCTATGACGTGCCTTGTTAATTTATACTCTGGGAACAGAGCATGATGGTCATACTTTCAAACCTTTCAGATAATAATAATAATAATAATAATTACAATATTTATATAGCGCAAAATCTTGATAAAATCAAATCTAAGCGCTGAAATAGACACACACGCATGCACGCACACACACGCACGCACACACACACACACCCCACACACACACACACACACACACACACACACACACACACACACACACACACACACACACACTCACACACGCATGGCTATAAATGGGGAGAAAGAATAAAAGCAATGGAAAGTTATAGAGAGCATATTATATACAATTATATATTACAATGTGATTCCCCTCCGAGTGGAGACAGGCTGCAGAGGGGTTGAGTGAGGTCAGGATTTTATGCAGAGGAGAAAAGGTGAGTTTTGAGAGCGGACTTGAAGGAGACAAAAGTAGGCTGCTGACGGACTGAGAGAGGAAGTTTGTTCCAGGAGAATGGACCAGAAACAGAGAAGGCACGTGGACCATAGGTATTGAGCTTAGTGCGTGGAAAGCGAAAAGTCAGAGGATCGGAGGCAGAGCGGAGGGTATGTGAGGGAACATAGCTCTCAAGTTAAGTAGGCTTGACAGGTAATCGGGGGCTGCGTTATTGAGGCTTTTGTAGCACATGGTGTCTAGTTTGTACTGTATGCGCTTTGATACAGGGAGCCAGTGAAGTTGTGCCAGGAGAGGAGATATGTGGTCAGCTTTTTCTTTTTGAGTACAAGGCGTGCAGCATTGTTTTGAATGTGCTGTAGGATGTGAATTGTGGAGGCAGGAAGACCAGACAGGAGTGAATTGCAATAGTCAATGCGAGACATTATGAAGGAGAGAACGAGTTTTGCAGTTGTTTTGACAGAGAGATACTTCCTGATCAGGCTTATACGATGGAGGTGATAGTAGCAAGATCTGGCAGTTTGAGAAACAAAGTTGTTCATGGAGAGGGTAGAGTCAATGCAGACACCAAGGTTTTTAGCTGAATCAGAAATTGGGACTGATGTGTTACATAATGGGAGAGAAAGAGGAGGCAGCTGAGAAAGTTTCTGACAGGTGCCAATGAGGATAGCTTCTGTCTTGTCGTCGTTAAGCTGAAGTTTATTGTATGTCATCCAGTTTTTAATGTCCGAGTAACACTCAGTGGTGCGAGTCAAGAGGTGCTGTATATTGTCAGGTGAGTCACTGTCTTGAAGTTGGGTGTCATCAGCATAGAAGTGGTGTTTTATAGATTGGGAGTTGATGATGGTGGACAGGGGGGAGGTGTAAAGAGTGAAAAGAACATGGCCAAGGACAGATCCTTGTGGAACACCACAGGTCAGGTATGCAGGTTGAGAGTAAGTGCCATTGATGAGAACGGTTTGTTTCCTGTTTGATAGATATGAAGTGAACCAGGAGAGAGCAGTGTCAGAGATGCCAAAAGTATGATGGAGTCTAGAAAGGAGAATACCATGATCAATGGTATCAAAGGCTGCAGACAGATAAAGGAGTGTGAGGAGAGAGACTTTGCCAGTATCAGTTGCAAGGAGGAGATTGTTGAGAATGTGTAGTAGGGCAGTTTCAGTGCTATGGCACTGGCGGTAGGCTGACTGGAAAGGATTGAGGAGATTGTTGGCAGACAGGTGAGAGTTCAGCTTGTTGAGGACAACTTTTTCAAGGAGTTTTGACAAGAAAGAGAGATTAGAGATAGGCCCGTAATTTTTGCAGTTCATTCCGCACAAAACTCGTCAGAAGTATGTCTAGGATACCAAGAGAAGAGGGGCATCTACACATATGCACGGGTTGCAGCAACAAAAAACCACAAATGCACTCACAAAAAACAAAAAAAACGTATGGACATAATATTCACCTTTTTCTTTCTTTCTTTCTTTCTTTTTGTTTCCCGTGTCAGATGACGAGGTCTGATTGGTTGTCCTCACCTACCCAATTAATCAACACTTCGGGCGTGGTGAAAAGTTAAATCGGTTAGAAATTAATGGAGGTCTTACATCAATGCAGTGCGTCAGTACACACAACCGGCATACTCGTCTGGTGATTTTTTAGGTGGCTATTGGCTATTACGCCACAAACACCGAAGGGCGGCATGGAACAAAGACAGTCCGCCCCGAGTATCATACAACCGCAACATAACCTGCGATCATTGTCTGTGGGTTTCCGCGGGCCACGCAGTGGCTATTATGACGGCAGTTGTATTACAATTGGCTGAAGGTGGCATAGATTAAAGACCGTCTCCTCTAGGTTCTGTAGGACTACAACGTAACAGACTGGAGATGACGATAAAATCTGTGGGCTGTTTGAAGACACATACGAACCAGCAGCAGCGCACTGCGATAGCAGGTGAGACGTTGGATGACCAAGGCCAGGAATTAAACCATAGTGCCAAGGACATCCACGCTGACGGTTCTGATGCGGATTTTGCACAAGCTCTTAACGCCAAACGTGGAAAACTCAATTTGCCGCCTGCCGGTGCAAAAGAACAATGGGAGAAATTAGATGAGGAACTTGTCCTTAAGCTGAATGCGCTAATAGGGAACAGTACGCTGGAACACAAACTTGACACATACGGAGACATCATATACTCTATCTGCAGGGACACTTATGGAGTGAAACAGCCAAAGACAAAAACGCCTCCCCAGAAATCCAGAAGACAGCAACAGATGGAGAGCATCCGGAGGGAGAAAAGGAAGCTTAAAAAGCGAATGAAAACTGCCTCAGAATTCGAGAAGCAAGGGCTCCTGGAACTCTGGAAAGATCTGAAGGCCAAACACAATGCTCTCAGCAAAGTGGAATCAGCAAGGCGAAGAAAGAGCAAAAAGAAGAAGACTCAAGATCGTTTCTTCAAAGATCCCTTTGACTTTGCAAGAAAGCTGTTTGAACAACCCAAATCAGGGACTCTCACAGTGGGCAAGCAAACCCTAGAGCAGCATCTCAGGGAAACATATTCCGATTCTCAGCGCGAGGCACCACTTGAAATCCAAAATCTGGTTTGGCCTGCAGCGCCAGAAGGAAAATTCAATAACAAACCACCAACACTGGATGAAGTGAAGAACGTAGTAAAGAAAGCCAGAGCCAAGTCAGCACCTGGACCAAACGGAATACCATACCTGCTCTACAAGAAATGCCCAAAAGTGCTCGAGTGGCTCCACAAGATGATTCGATCAGCATGGAGGAACCAGAAGATCAGCGACCAATGGATGAGAGCTGAAGGAGTGTACATTCCGAAGGAGCAGAACTCCAGCAGCATCAATCAGTTCAGGCCAATATCACTTCTGAACGTCGAGGGGAAAATCTTCTTCTCTGTTATGGCAGCAAGATTGACAAAATACCTGACTGAAAACAAGTATCTGGATATGTCAGTCCAAAAGGGAGGCATACCAGGAATGCCTGGATGCTTGGAACATGCCACGTTGATTTGGGATGCCATCCAAAAAGCAAGAACAGAGAAGAGAGACATTGACGTAGTTTGGCTTGATCTGGCGAATGCATATGGATCAGTTCCACACGATATGATCCAGCTGGCTCTTGAAATGTATCACATCCCAGAAAACATCCGAACAATGCTGAGGAAGTATTTCCAAGGGTTCTCAATGCGGTTCTCTACCAAAGAATACACCACGGACTGGATAGACCTAGAGATGGGCATTGCAATGGGCTGTGCAATCTCTCCCATACTGTTCGTGTTGGCAATGGAAGTCATCTTGAAAGCTGCAATGAAGAGTTCAGGTCCAGTGAATCTGGGAGATGGATACCAGATGCCTCCCCTGAAAGCTTTCATGGATGACACAACAGTCTTGTCCACGGATGAGGAAGAGACACACCAAATCTTAAAGCAGCTGGATGAGCTGGTGGCCTCTTCAAGAATGAGGTTCAAACCTAAGAAATCCCGAAGTCTCTCACTGCGAAAAGGAAAAGTGGCAGATTCAGTCAAATTCATGGTAGCCAACCAAGCCATCCCCACTGTCACAGAAGAGCCAGTAAAAAGTCTCGGAAGATGGTATGATGACTCCCTGAAAGACACACAAAGGGGATGTGAAACCAAGCAAACAGCAGAAGAAGGCCTGAAGAAAATAGATAACTGCGGACTGCCAGGCAAATACAAAGTCTGGTGTCTACAGTTCATGCTGATACCAAAGCTGCTGTGGCCACTGCTAATCTATGACATTTGCACCAGCACAGTCGAAGCAATGGAAGCCAAAATCAACAAATACACAAGAAAATGGCTCGGTGTCCCACCTGGTCTCACTGATGTTGCATTCTACTGTCGTCAAGCAATGCTGAAGCTACCTCTGAAATCCATAGTGGAGGAATACAAAGTTGGAAAAGCAAGACTGTTGAGCATGCTGGAGGAATCGGAGGACAATATCGTGAGAGCAGTTCATCCAAAGCTGAGAACTGGCAGAAAGTGGAAAGTCCAAGAGGCTGTAAACAATGCCAAGAGAAACCTCAGCATCAAAGAAATAATTGGACACACGCAAACCAACAGACAGGGACTGGGAGCAACAAAAATGCAGTGGTGGTCCAAAGCCAAAGGGAAGGAAAAAAGAGACATGATCATACAGGAGTTGAAGGAAGAAGAAGATGTCAAAAGAGTGCAGAAGGCAGTCCAGCAAGGTCAACAGGGGCAATGGACAACATGGGACAGTGCACTCCAAAGAAGTCTCAGCTGGAACGATATGTGGCACATGGCTCCTCTAAGGATAAGCTTCCTCCTCAGATCTGTATATGACCTGCTCCCCTCGAATGCAAACTTAGTGAAATGGGGGAAAGCAGACGACCCAGCATGTCCGCTCTGTCAGAAGAAACAAACAGTGGAACATGTCCTAAGCTCTTGCAAAGTAGCGCTAGCCCAAGGAAGGTATACATGGAGGCACAACCAAGTTCTGAAAGTGATCACAGATGTGGTTAGCGAAAAAACCATGACCCCAAACGCACCAATTGCTATGACAACGTTCTACAAAGCAGGAGGGAAACAGGTCTGGCCAAAAGGGCTATGACAACCAGCACATTGCCAAAGGGTCTTCTGGATGGAGCAGTCGACTGGGAGTGTACAGCAGACCTCCCAGAGTGGAGAAATTACCCAGATGTCATCAGCAAGACAGGCATGAGACCAGACATCGCTCTCCACTCTGACTCCTCGAAACAAGTGATTCTGATAGAACTCACTGTGCCATACGAAAGCAGAATGGAAGAAGCACATATCTACAAGACCGAAAAATACGCCGGTCTTGCCAGCACCCTGAAGAAAGCAGGTCTGCGGGTCAAAATCTTCGCCATAGAGGTCGGGGCAAGAGGGTTTGTGGGCACCTCCGCTTATGATCTCATGAAACAACTCGCCATTTCTGGGAAGAAGAGGACTAGAGCCCTTAAAGCGATGGCAGAGGCAGCAGAAAGGAGCTCAAGCTGGATCTGGGCAAGGAGGAACCAAAAAAGTGAACTTCATAAGGATTAAATTCCCTACAGATGATGTGTGCCCCGTTAGCACATTGGTAAAACCGCGTACCGCAGTTCTGAAGCGCAGAATCGCCCAGGTTCGATCCCCGGCGTGGGAAAAAAAAAAAAAAAAAAAAAAAAAAAAATAGACAACAGCAGAAGGGCATCCAGGAGTCATGACCTGGATGTGGCCCGGCCCCCCGAGAGTGTAAGGAATTCAGGGCCGAAACACTTGTCTAAAGGGGGTTACTTCTCTGAAGACCTTCTGTTGTCTAGCTCTCCCTAGAGTTTCTTTCTACCTGTCGTAGGCCGCTTCAGAATACATGTACACATTGTAGATCTGCTCATTATCTAGCAGTGTGTTATATGTGTCATGTATTGGTTAGATCCTTGGAATGTTCAATGCATAGCTATGGGTAGGCAGAGGCTGTGAGATAACAGTACAATTTGACTGAGAGAACGCAAGGAGTTTTTGATCTAGGCAAGCACGCTTCACGGTGTTGCCTTTGAGCGTTGTAGGTAAATGGGAAAGATCGTAACTGTACAGAGCAAGGCACTCTGTTACACCTAGTACCTCCCCCCACCAATTTGAAAACCATCGTCCGCGATGGTGCGCAAATATGGGGTAAATTCTTGAGGGCTGAAATTTCAGGGCCACCTCATGAATTCACAAAATTTTGAACTGCTATGGATATGGTGGAGTATGCAATCCACTTATACATTGGCTATGACATGCATGGGCACACTGGAGAGTTTCAGTTTCAGTTTTGAAAGGACAGTTACACTGCTTGGTCAAGTTAGGACCCTGAATTGGTGAACATAACTGCCAGTACTAAACACTGAAATGGCAAATGCCTTAACATGATAAGCTAAAGAACGTAACATTTGATAAGTTCACTAAAGCCTCTTTGCCATACCTGTGCATCAAAACATTCATTGCAGGAAATAACATAACAAAATATATGAAACTATATGTAAATATTAAGAGCATCACATTAATGTCAATCAAAATTCCAAAGGCATGCTTACTACATGCTAAGTGCAAGGACAGCTGTATCTATTATCAATTTAGAACACATACAAAATGTTAATTTGGGTTGGACAATATCTGTCCATGTCAGTGATCTTATGGTCAATAGAACCTGAAGAGAAATTACTATATCATTGTCCCTTTGGGTATAAGACTTCTCACAGTGTCCTAGTCGGCAGTCTGGCTGACCGTCTTGGAGGGATTGGAGTAGTCGTCTGCTCTGGTGCTGCAGGATCAGGTGTCACCGTGGGCTGCGTTGTTCTCCGCCGTGGCTGTGGGCAGACAAGCCACAGCTCATCTTCAGAGTCAGATGCTGACTCCGGGTCTGGCTGTGGCTTTGTGTCTGGCATGGACCCAGATGCTGGCAGGAGGTGGATCCTGGAGACGGCCTGGTGCGGGCCACTTGCCAGTGACTGGACTGTGTAGATGTGATGGTGCTGGGGATGGCGTGCTGTCACACAAAACAGGTCTGGCGACCAGGTGTTGGTCCATGCTGTGCTGGAACCAGGTATCATGTCCCGCAGGTAAACATGCATGCCTACCTGCAGGTCGTCATCAGCTGCTGGTGTAGACGGCGTCTGCTTCGGTGCTGTTGGGTCCTGGCGTCGACCATCATGGTTTGGGTGGCCTCAGAATCAACGTCGGCCTCTGCGTGGCACCGAAATGGGGGGTCCATTGCCACTTCCAGGGGTGCTGACAGCACTCAGGCTCTGGCTGGCACAGGGTGTTTTGGTGACAACAGCAGGTTTGGAGGGCTGAGGAGGAAAAGAGGGAGAATAGGGCAAGGAAGAAGGAGTATTGGCAGGCTTGGACTTGCCTGGATGTCGCTTCTTCTTGTGCCTTGCAGCTTTCCTGTGGGTCACAGCTGGGTCTGCATTCTGCTTTGCAGCTCTCTTTGGTGCAGGCTGCCGTCGCCGCTTGGCCCTCTTCTCATATCGCCGCCGGTTCCAACATTTGTCTTCAGTGTGGCTGACCCGGTCACACCAAAGACAGTGTTGTGGTGGCTGCTGTTGCCGTGGTGATGGTCAAGTTGGCTGCTGTGGAGAGGTGGTTGCCAAGGTGGTTTCTTCGGAGCCACAGTGTTGCGCTGCTGGAGTTTTTGGTCTATGTTGGCACTGATTTCTGCCGGCTGTGCCTCCATACGGGCGATGACTGGGCTGGAGTTGGCCACTATCAGCTGTTCCAGGTGGTGTTCTGCACAGCTGTCCTCTCGCATTCACCGCAGGGCCTCCATCTTGGCCCCCTTGAAGGTGGTGTCCGGATGATCTCTTATATAGTGCCGGACATCCCTCCTGAGAGCGCCTGGAGAGAGACCACAGATGAAGGCGTCCCAGAGCTGCGTTGGTGACAATGTCCCCTCTTCAGCTTGGTTTGCCTTCATCCAGAGTACGCATAGGTGGGTTGCGTACCCAGTGACAGTCTCCCCCTTTCCCTGCTACCTGTTGTAAAATGTGGCAGCAAGTATTGTGGAGTCCAGCTGGTCACCCCAGTTGTCCTGGATGATCTTCAGGATCTTGACTGGAGTGTCCACTCTTGTTGTTGGTTGCCACAAGACCTCACGACGAGCTGGGCCCTCTAAAGATGATATGAGCCAGAGGGCAGCTGCTTTGTCATCCAGGGGCTAGAGCTGAAGAATAAGCTTGGCCTCCTGGATGAAGTTGTTGGTCACTGAGGTGCCTTCGTCGCCTGACAGCTTTGGTAGCTTGTAGAGCTGTGGGGTTGACATGGTTGGGCAACTTCTTGATACTTGTAGCACTGTCTTCTATTTAGTTCTTGTTCCCTTTCTGAATTCTGGATCCTGCTCGCTAGCACCAGGTGAGATGGAGCGAATGGTTAAGGGGTAGGTGACGATTGCTGTGGTGGTCGTTTGTATCAAGAGCAGAAAGGGAAGTCTCACAATCAAAAGACAAGTCTTTGTTTTGGTGCTTGACTCTTTATTATTAAGAAAACATCAAAGAAGTCAAAGAAGACAAAGAAGACGACGAAGAAGACAGTGCTACAGTGTCAGCATCTAACGCCGTGAAGTTGATCACCTCTGGTGAGGCCGAGAGTGGCAGCAGGAAAGGACACCTCTGGTGAGACTGAGAGTGGCAGCGGAAAAGGACGAGCTATGGTGCGCCTTGTTAATTTATACTCTGGGAGCAGAGCATGATCGTCATACTTTCAAACCTTTCAGATGACAAGGTCTGATTGGTTGTTCTCACCTACCCAATTAATGAACACTTGGGGCATGGCGAAAAGTTAAATCTGTTAGAAATTAATGGAGGTCTTACATCAGTGCAGTGCCTCGGTACACACAACCGGCATACTTGTCTGGTGGTTTTGTAGGTGGCTATTGGCTATTACGCCACAAACACCGAAGGGCAGCATGAAACAAAGACAGTCCACCCCGGGCTCCATACAACCGCAACATAACCTGCGGGCATTGTCTGTGGGTTTCCGCGGGCCACGCAATGGCTATTATGACGGCAGTTGTATTACAATTGGCTGAAGGCGGCATAGATTAAAGACCGTCTCCTCTAGGAGACGTAACAGACTGGAGATGATGATAAAATCTGTCGTAGGCTGCTTCAGAATACATTACACATTATAGATCTGCTCATTATCTAGCAGTGTGTTATATGTGTCATGTATTGGTTAGACCCTTGGAATGTTCAATGCATAGCTATGGGTAGGCAGAGGCTGTGTGATAACAGTACAATTTGACTGAGAGAACGCAAGGAGTTTTTGATCTAGGCAAGCACGCTTCACGGTGTTGCCTTTGAGCATTGTAGATAAATGGGAAAGATCGTAACAGAGCAAGGCACTCTGTTACATGTAGATTGTCCATCTTTCTTTAAGGCCATCATCATTACTGTCTTAAATGCAATTGCTTGTCTTTGGAATTAGTGGGTATTGGTTTTTGATGGAGACCTTTCAGTGCTGGACGACGTAAGCTTGGCATGATTTGGTTTTTGTCGGAACATCTGTAACATCTGTATCTATAGAGGACATACAATATATACACCAGGATATCTAAAATCTCCGTGAATGTGCAGTAATTATCACTGACCTTAAATCTGAATTGAACAAGAGCATATGTCACGAGTGTTTATTCATACGAGATGAACGTATACATACGTATAAAGAGAATGTTATCTTTTCTGTACATAGTTTGTTTTAGATGTTCTGTGTATTTCAGACCTGTCAGTTGTGTCAGTCATAAACAGATAAACAGGTTGTCTCATTGTCCTGACGCCGAAGGTGGGTGAGGTGGTAGAGGCTCCCATCATTCCTGGGACCAGCGTTACGACGGCAATGCCTATCTCCTTCATCATTCCTCGGATCAGCATTAAGCCGGCAGTACCTATCTCCTTCATCCCCCCGTGGGGATGCCAGGGGCTCTTTCAGTATAAATAGTGTCCCTACCTTCTGGAAATTCTGTGCTAGAAATTTTCTCTTTTCTGTCACTCTCTTTGTTTCTGCCTTGTTCCTTTGCTTTGTGTCATTTCTTCCTGTCATTATCTGCCTTGCTAGTCCATTCACCTGTATGTGTTCGTTAAAGGCTTACGTACTTTCTCTTAGGATTGATAATTAAGTATATGTATTAAGTGCATTTTTGGCTCAAGGGAGGTGAGATATGCTGAAGCAATTTTAGGTAATTTAAGCCCGTTTTTATGTTTTGGTGTCCTTAGGTATGCTTAAATGTGTGTGTATTCAGGTGTTTTTTAAAATATCCTGTGCGATAAATTGGACGGAGTGGTCAACCCCAGGGGCATGTCCTTAGATTATGTGCGCGAATGCATTGATATGTGTACATAATTTTCTTTTCTCTTTTCTTTTTCCTGTTAAAAGTTGTGTATGTTTTGAAGGGGTTATACCCCTGATATGGCACTACGCAGTCGGCTGGGCTTTAAACAACAACAATAACAATAACAATATCTCCTTTATATGTTCACTTCGGCAGACTGGAGACCTACACAAGGAAGCAATATTTACATACTATAGAGCGGTTTTTATGTATGTTGTTGTGTTCTTTAATTGTATTCATGCATTGGCATATAGGCGTGTTGCTTTTCTTTTCTTTTTTTAATCCTCGTGGTGATGATTTGGGCGAACTGGTCAATGTCAGGGACATTTCCTTAGATTATCTACGTGAATGCAGTGTCACGTTTGCATAGTTAATTTTCCTTTCCAGGTTGTCTTTTTTCTGGAGTCATCGATGTGTTTAGATGTGTGTGTGTGTGTGTGTGTGTGTGTGTGGTGTGTGTGTGTGTGTGTTTTGTTGTGTGTGTGTGTTTGTGTGTGTGTGTGTGTGTGTGTGTGTGTGTGTGTGTGTGTGTGTGTGTGTGTGTGTGTGTGTGTGTGTGTGTGTGTGTGTGTGTGTGTGTGTGTGTGTTGTGTGTGTGTGTGTGTGTGTGTGTGTGTGTGTGTGTGTGTGTGTGTGTGTGTGTGTGTGTGTGTGTGTGTGTGTGTGTGTTGTGTGTGTGTGTGTGTGTGTGTGTGTGTGTGTGTGTTTGTGTGTGTGTGTGTGTGTGTGTGTGTGTGTGTGTGTGTGTGTGTGTGTGTGTGTGTTGTGTGTGGGGTGTGTGTGTGTGTGTGTGTGTGTGTGTGTGTGTTGTGGTGGTGTTGTGTGTGTGTGTGTGTGTGTGTGGTGTGTGTGTGTGTGTGTGTGTGTTTCATTTGAGATGATTATAGCCCTGGTATGACTCTGAGCTGTGGGCAGGGCTTTAACGCTAATAATTACAGACTGGAGGCCACACTCACAAGGCTGCTTCATCTTCCCCGGCCATGAAGGGGATCAGGTACCCATTTAGTCTGGTAAATTGGAGGCCACAGGTTTACCTTCCCCAACTGTGAAATGGACAAGATACCCACTGAGTTTGGTAGACTAGGCCACACACATAAGGACGCTTTATCTTCCCCAACCACGAAAAGGGTTAGATACCCATTCAGTTTGGTAGACTGGAAGTCATACACATAATGTGTTTTATCTTCCCCAGCCATTAAAAGGGCCAGATACCCACTGAGTTTGATAGACCGGAGGCCACACACATAAGGTGTTTTATCTTCCCCAACCATAAAAAGGACCAGATGCCAATCGAGTTTGGTAGACTGGAAGCCACACACATTTGTCGCTTTATCTTCCCCAACCATAAAAAGGGCCAGGTACCCACTGGGTTTGGTAGACTATGGGCCATAAACATAAGGTGCTTTATCTTTCCCAACCATTAAAAGAGCCAGATGCCCGTTCAGTTTGGTAGATTGGAAGCTATACGCACAAGGATTTCTGCAGAATCGAACCTGTGCAGTAAGACTGGAAAGCAGGAGCCCTTCCACTGCACCATCCTGGCACATCATGTGATAAATGGTAGTTAAGTGACCAGGCTACATAACTTTGTGTGATGTTTTAGATGTCAAATATAATAAGAAGTTCATGCAATACCAGTCTCAGTGTTTATAACACAAAGTCTGACACAGCGTTTTTGATCAGAGAAATGCAAAATGAATCATTCAATATCAAAATTTAAAAAAACAAGTGACATATCGTGACAAAATTCAGTTGATTGGGATTGGCTAAAAATAACTTTATGACATTTTATGATTAGGATCAGACAATAGTGTGTTTCAAACACGTTCCTCATGGCACCGTCAGAAGTTTTTTGATTTGAGACAGACAAACAGACAAAGGATTCGTCGCACTGGGACAGTTCCATATATGCTCCACCCAAATCTGCCAGCAATTATCTGGCAGATTCTCGAGCCTGCACAAAACCCTATGTACTGACAAGGTTTTGAAATAGTAAGAGGAGGGAGTGGGGAGAAGGGACCCATGAAACACTAAGATGATACCACCAGAATGATGTAAACATTAAGATGGGCAGCAGACAGGCCAGTTTATAATGTTGCAGGCTGGGATTGAACTCGAGGTATCAGATCTTTGAATTCACGGCTCTATGGAAAGAACCAGCCAGCCCACGTGTTTTGAGAATGACAGGATGATACTGACGTGTACAGAGCTAGGCGTTCTGAAAGATACGGTGTTGAAGTTCCGTCTAAATGGCGATATGCAAGGCTTGCAAATTTACACTAGCAGCCAGATTTGATTGGTAACCAGTGGATCTCTTCAAGTAATGTTGTTTTGTGATTAACCTTTCTTTTCTGCACACTTTGAAATGTATCTACATACCCTGTTGTTTTGCGTTTGTTTATTCACCTACTTACTTCTTATTCACTCATTTGCCTACTTATGTACTTACTTCTTATTCACTTACTTACGTACTTACTTTTTACTTACTTGCTTATTCACTTATTTACTTACTTACATACTTACTTCTTATTCACTTACTTACGTACTTACTTTTTAGTTACTTGCTTATTTGCTTGCTTGCTTGCCTGCCTGCTTACTTGCTTACTTACTTATGTACTCATCTACTCACTTACTTATATACCTATCTATGATTAAGAAAATATTGTCTTCACATAGTTGACAGCTGAGCATTTGTGCATTGACGTGGGGAGGGGGTGGGTCTGTCATGTGAGAGGAGTTTGTACAGAATAGCTAGTTGTGTTGTGATTCAGACTTTTATTTATTTATTTATTTATTTATTATATTTTACTGTATATATGTGTTCCTTTTTTGAAGATAAGACACACAGATACACATGTCATTTACATGTAACCAAGATTATTCCAGTGGTCATTATCATCATCATCATCAGGTGCCTTGCCATATGACGTTGGCGATCATGGCCCTCCATATGCATCTATCCCTTTTTGCTGCAAGCACATCTTCCATCTCTCTACCTTCAGCCACTCTGGAAATCCTTCCAATATTTTCTCCCTGAGTCTACCTGTGCTCTCTTTCCCTCCATCCTTCCTGTTGTGATCAGGTGCTCTAATTCCCCTTTCCTCATAAAATGGTGTATAAATCTTGCCTGTCCTTTGTCAATCTTCCTTATGAATGATTTTCTTGTGTTTGCCTCCATCAAGACTGTCTCGTTTGTTTTCTTTGGTGTCCATGGAACTCTCAACATTCTTCTTAGAAACCATATTTCGGCTTCCTCAATCTTGTTCTGGCTTTGCGTGTTGACTGCTTACGCCTCACAACCGTATATCATTCATGGCTAGACAAAACAAGATGAAGTCTTTTGTAGGCTTTTTAAAACAGATGGTCTGATGGAAACGATTTTCCTGAACTGTGGATAAGAAACTACGGCAGATGTTGTTGATGTGTTCCTGCATTGACAAATTTGGTCAGTCCATACTGTGACCCCAGTGGAGATGCCGGGGGCTCTTTCAGTATCAATAGTATCCCCACCTTCTGGAAATTCTGTGCTAGGATTTTTTTTCTTTTCTGTCACTCTCCTTGTTTTCTGCCTTGCTCATTTCCTTTCTGTCATTTCTGCCTATCAATTTCTGCCTTGCTGGTCCTTTCATCTGTATGTGTTCGATAAAGTCTTCCATACTTTCTCCTAGGATTGATGATTAGGTACATATCTTAAGTGTATTTTTGGCTCTAAGGAAATAAGATATGCGGAAGCAATTTAAGTTGATTTCGTCCCGTTTATATATATATATATATATATATATATATATATATATATATATATATATATAAAATATACGTGTGTTTGTTGTTGTGTGTGTGTGTGTGTGTGTGTGTGTGTGTGTGTGTGTGTGTGTGTGTGTGTGTGTGTGTGTGTGTGTGTTTGTGTGTGTGTGTTTTAGTGTCCTTACAGTTACGTATAAATTTGTATTCAGTATGTTTTTTAAATCCGTTATGTGATGAATTGGACGGAGTAGTCAACGCCAGGGGCACCTCCTTAGATTATGTGCGCGAATGCATTGATATGTGTACATAATTTTCTGTTCCCTTGTTTTTAATTGTTGAAGTACTGTGTGTGTGTGTGGAAACAGTTATAGCCCTGATATGGCTCTACGCAGTGAGCTGCGCTTTAAGCAGCAATAAGAATGAGAATAAGTTGATACTGTAAAATATTTTACAGAGGATGGACAGGGAATGAAAGGGAAAACGACTTTGATCATTATGTGTCAATAAAAGATTGATACTGAACCAGCCGATCAGTAGACAGCTAGAATTATAACTAGCAAAGGGAAGATCTGATATTGAATCACGTGATCAGTAGACAGGAGGAATTATAACTAGCAAAGAGAGAGATTTTATATTGAATCACCTGATCAGTAGACAACGAGAATTATAACCAGCAAAGGGAAGATTTGATATTGAATCACCTGATTAGTAGACAGCTAGAATTATAACTAGCAAAGGGAAGATTTGATATTGAATCACCTGATCAGTAGACAGCTAGAATTATAACTAGCAAAGGGGAGATTTGATATTGAATCACCTGATCAGTAGACAGCTAGAATTATAACCAGCAAAGGGAAGATTTTATATTGAATCACCTGATCAATAGACAGCTAGAATTATAACCAGCAAAGGGAAGATTTTATATTGAATCACCTGATCAATAGACAGCTAGAATTATAACCAGCAAAGGGAAGATTTTATATTGAATCACCTGATTAGTGGACAGCTAGAATTATAACTAGCAAAGGGGAGATTTGATATTGAATCACCTGATCAGTAGACAGCTAGAATTATAACCAGCAAAGGGAAGACAAACAGAACATACGAGTAAAAAAGTTTCCAGAGGACGAAGTCTGAAATACAGACAGACAAGAAATGAGATGGACACTCACTGAAAACTTGAACTTCACAAATGTTGATGGTCCTATTGTCAGGTGGCAGTCCTGTGTGTTCTTGGCCACCCTGATCACAGAACCGTTGAGGGCACCCTGGATACACTGGATGCGGGTCATTCTGTTAGATGGCTCTGTGTTGAATCTGTAGCACTCTTGTCCATCCACGGTAATCACACAGCCAGTCATTCTATATAAAACTGTCGAGGACAAGAAGAAAAACAAAGTGCTGAAAAAAGGTGGTGTACAAGTGGAAGTGGGGGAACGGGCATGAGAGAGAAAACATATGACTTGAGAGGAAAAGTATCTGCATGAATGTGTGTGTGTGTGTGCGCGCGCGCGCGCGCGCGTGCGTGTGTGTGTGTGTACGTACGTGTGTGTGTGTGTTGCGTGTGTATATGTGTATAACTTGAGAGGAAAGTATCTGCATGAATTGCGTGTGTGTGTCTGTTGTTCTGTGTGTGTGTGTGTTGTTCTGTCTGTGTGTGAGTGTGTGTGTTTGTGAGTGTGTATCAGTGTCTGAGTGGGTGTGAGTGTATGTGTCGCATGCGTGCACGTGCGCGCGTGTGTGTGTTTGTGTGTGTATGTGTGTGTGTGTGTATGTGTGTGTGTATGTGTGTGTATGTGTGTGTGTGTGTGTATGTGTGTGTGTGTGTGTGTGTGTGTGTGTGTGTGTGCACGCGCGCGTGCTCTTGCGCGTATGCATGTATCTCAGCTGTAATAATCTTGTGTGGTTGTGCTTTGATGTTGTGCTGTGTGTTGTATTTTGGTGTACTGTCCTGTGCTGTGTTGAGATGTGCTTTGGTGTTGTGTTGTGCTTGGTTGTTCTGTGCGCTGTAGTGTTGTACTTTCGTGAAGTGGAAATTGTCGTATCGTGTCGTGTCGTGTCGTATCGCGTTGTGTTGTGTTGTGTTGTGTTGTGTTGTGTTATGTTGTGTTGTGTTGTGTTGTGCTGTGTTGCGTTGTGTTGTGTTGTGTTGCGTCGTGTTGCGTTGTGTTGTGTCGCGTTGCGTTGTGTCGCGTTGTGTTGTACTGTGTTGGATTGGGCTGTGTTGTGTTGTGTGTTGCGTTGTGTTGTTTTCTCTCTCTCTTCCTCTCTTTCTCTTTCTCTGTCTCTCCCTCTCTCTCTTCTTCTCTGTTTCTCTCTCTCTCCCTCTTTCTCTCCCTCCCTCTCTCTCTCTCTCTCTCCCCTCTCTCTTTTCCTCTGAGGTACACATACAAACACGCACACACATATACGCTCACGCACACTCGTACAGACACATACACACACACACACACACACACACACACACACACACACACACACACACACACACACACACTGACACACACTTACGCGAGAAAGAGAAGAGAGAGAGAGAGAGAGAGAGAGAGAGAGACAGACAGACAGACAGACAGACAGACACACACACACACAACACACATACAACACACACACACACACACACACACACACACACACACACACACACACACACACACACACACACACACACTCACAGCCTGTTGGCCAGTGTGAGCGTGACAGATACGGACGACCGAGGTCACTTCCCACCAGATTGGTGTCATCTGTGCAGATGTGAATACATTGTTGGCAGATAAATCCACAGTGTTCCATGACGGCATTTGCCCCTGTGTCTGGTGTGAAGCGAACTGCTGTTACATACTTGTTCAGTAGCCACATTTTCATTGAGAGAGAACCCATAAATGAGTAGTGTGAGGATTATTGCACTCACTCACACATTACAGACAAGACATAACGCGGGGCACACTATCACCACTCACACACATCACACACAGACACGCACACACACACACACACACACTCACACACACACACACAAACACACACACGCACACACACACACCACTCACACATCACACACACAGCACACTCACACACTCACACACACAACAACACCACACCACCCACTACACACTCACACACACACACACACACACACACACACACACACACACACACGTGCGCGCGTGGTCGCTTGCTCATTTACATACACGCACACGCGCGTGCAGACACACACAGTGGCGTGTACACACACATACACTGAGGCACGTACACACACACACACACATACACACACAGAGGTGTGTACACACATACACAAAGGCGCGTACACACACACACACACACACACACACACACACACACACACACACTCAAACAAACACACACACACACACACACACACACACTCAAACACACACACACACACACACACACACACACACACGCACGCACGCACGCACATACACACACAAACAAAAGGTCGTATACCTGTGCACACACATACAAACACACATATGCACACTAGCATGTACACGCATGCACACACAGGCGTTCACACACAAACGCATGCGTACGTATACACACACACACACACACACACACACACATGCGTGCGTGTACGCGTACTCACGCTCACACTCATACCCAGACAAGCGTGTATGCGTACGCGCGCACACACACACACACACACACACACACACACACACATATATATACACAAACACACACACACACACACATACACACATGCACGCGCGCGATTAAGGAACATCACCAACAGTCGATTTAGTGCACCTCTAGGCTTTCTTTTTCTTTTTTTCTGACGGTGATTTTGTTATTTTGAACATAAAGATTGACTGCAGCCCATCAAAACACGGAACATATGATTGTTGTTTTTGGTGTTGTTGTTGTGGTGGTGGTGGTGGTGGTGGTGGTGGTGGTTGGAGAAGAGTGGCAGAATGGTTCAGACGTTGGCCTGCGAATATCTAAACTCTAGGTTCCAGGGTTCGCTCCCCGTAGACGCCTCGACTTTTCTCCTTAGTTTGACCGGAAAATCGAACTGAACGTCTAGTCCTTCGGCAGGGGACGAAAAACGAGTCGGACCCGTGTGCTTTCTGGCTGTGCACGCTAAAGATCCCACGGCAGTTGAAAAATCGTGAAGAGCAGGGCATTGGCCGGCTGCCTTGGTATAAAACATTGGAAAGATAGGTTGATTTCCCAGGTCCCACCCCTTGAAGACCAATTAGCCTTCTTGCCTTTCTGTAGTCATGGTAAAAAAAAGTGAATATGAATATGAATTTGAAATGAGGGAGTGGGGATGGGCGCTACCCTCGTGGTGCTGGCCCCGGGAAAAGTTGAGGTCTCTGTCACCTCACTCCCCTATGACTCCAGGCTTATGGAGCTATCTAGGTAGGACCTCAGGACCCGGCCAACTCTTGGGTTTATGCGCAGGCTTAAGGCTTGTGCCGTGATCATTCTGGATCTTCTCCATCACATGGCACCTGTGACGTTAGTGCAGATGGAATTCATTCCGAACGCGGAGACGTCCTATTGAGAAATTGAAACTGAAACTGAAACTGAAAGTGTGT
>JAPXFY010000018.1:19808228-19823228 GCA_030674185.1 Monoplex corrugatus | reverse complement strand
CTGAACACAAAATGCAAAGAGATAGAAGAACGACACAAAATGGATCCTCAGGGTATGTACAGACGAATTGAAGAAATTGTCCACAGGAAAAATACATGGACAACTGATTGCTTAAAATCGAAAGATGGCACGCTTATCATGGAAAAAGACAAAATACTGGACAGATGGGGAGAGCACATTAAAGACCTTTTTGAGGATGACAAAAACGAAGAACACATTATAAAAAAGAACTTTGAAGGACCACCTATAATGAAAGATGAAGTTAGAGCAGCACTGAAAAAGATGAAACCAGGAAAAGCCCCAGGACCAGACAACATTACTACAGAGATGATTGAAGCCTGGGAGGAATTTGGCATAGAAAAAATAATAGTCCTCCTAAATGAAATTTATGACACTGGAAAAATCCCCAAAGATATGTCAAAATCAATTTTCATTGCACTTCGAAAGAAGACAGGGGCGATAGAATGCGAACTCCATCGCACAATCAGTTTGATGAGTCTTGGTACACAAAATGAAAGTGGAGGGAAACTTGTAGAATGGGCACAGATGAATGGGTTCATAGTAGGAAACACCTGGTTTGAGCAGCCTGATAGAAGAAAATGGACTTGGATGAGTCCAGGAGACTACCAAAAATCAGATTGACTACATCCTGATTAAAAAAGATTTAGAAATTCTTTACTGTCAGCAAAAACACTACCAGGCGCAGACTGCAACAGTGACCACAATCCTGTAGTGGGAAGATTTAGGCTGAAATTAAGGAAAAGGAAACAGACCAAAAGCAACATCAAACTAAATCTTGGACACTTAAAGACAGATGAAGTGATACGTAAAAAATGTAACGAACATGTTCAAAACAAATTCAATGCTCTGGAAGACGTTGGTGACAGTGAGGAACACTGGACAAAGTTGAGAAGTTCTATAAATGAAGCTTGTGAAGAAATCCCTGAAGTAGAAAAGCAAAACAGAACTGGATGACAGAAGAAATTTTAGGCTTGATGGAGGAACAGAGGAAGGCAAAGAGAAACGAGGAGATATATAGGAAGATAAACAAAGAAATTAGGAATAGGTGCAATGAAGCTAAGGAAGCTTGGCTGGAAAAAAAATGCAAAGAAATAGAAGACTGACACAAAACGGATCCTCAGGGTATGTACAGACGAATTGAAGGATTTGTCCACAGGATAAAGACATGCACATCAACTGGTTGCTTAAAATCGAAAGATAGTACGCTTATCATGGAAAAAGACAAAATATTAGACAGATGGGGAGAGTACATTAAAGACCTTTTTGAAGATGACAGAAATAAAGAACACATTATAAGAACGTTGAAGGACCACGCATAATGAAAGATGAAGTTAGAGCAGCACTGAAAAAGATGAAACCAGGAAAAGCCCCAAGACCAGACAACATTACATGTACTACAGAGATGATTGAAACCCTGGAGGAACTTGGTATATGAAAAATAACAGTCCTCCTAAATGAAATTTACGACACTGGAAAAATCCCCAAAGAAATGTCAAAATAAATTTTCATTGCACTTCGAAAGAAGACAGGGGCTATAGAATGCGAACTCCATCGCACAATCAGTTTGATGAGTCATGTAACAAAAATCCTATTAAGAATAATCATGATGAGGACAAGGAATAGAATCAAAAGAGAAATAGCAGATGAACAGTGTGGATTTGTGGAAGGGAAAGGAACTATTAATGCTATATGTATCTAAAGAACTATCATAGAGAGGTCAATTGAGATGAATAAGGATTTATATTTATGCTTTGTTGATTATGCCAAGGCTTTCGATCGGATACGACATGAAGAATTGATCAACCAACTAGAAAGACTCAATATTGATGGAAAAGATCCACGAATAATCAGAAATATGTACTGGAAACAAACATGAGAATAGAAAACGATATAAGCTTTTTCCAAAACATCAAAAGAGGAGTTAGACACGGTTGTGTTTTGTCACCAGGTCTGTTTTCACTTTACAGCGAAAACATCATGAGAAACCTAGAGGAAGACGCTGGATTTAAGGTTGGAGGGAAAATGATAAACAACATTCGATACGCAGATGACGCCGTGCTAATTGCAGAAAACGAAAGGCACCTACAAAACCTTGTGAATATACTCGAAATAGAAAGCAAAGGTAAGGAGTTGGAACTAAACAGCAGGAAGACTAAAGTCATGGTGATCAGTAAAAAACATGAAATCCGCTCATGCAAAACAACAGCAAATGGCACAACCTTGAGACAGGTTGATAAGTTTAAATAGATATTTAAACGATCATTTGACCAGACGGCAAATTTTTTTCCCCCCACTGTTGTGACAATGTACCACTTGCCCTTGCTTCACGTCCAATTTCATTACAGCGTACATTTCTTCCACTTCCACGTTATAGCGAATGAGATTCAAGGTCACCTGTATGTCCATGATCACTTAAAAAAAAAAAGAGAGAATGAGTGAGAGAGAGAGAGAGTGATATAGAGAAAGAGTGTGAGAGTGAATTAGAGTGAGAGAGAGAGACAGTGAGAGAGAGAGAGTGAGAGAGTGAGAAAGAGAGAGAGACAGAGTGAGTGAGTGAGAGAGTGAGAAATTGACATAGAGAGTGAGAGAGAGAGAGTGAGAAGGAGAGAAAGAGTGAGAGACAGTGAGAGAGAGAGAGAGATTGAGAGAGTGACAGAGAGAGAGAGTAAAACAGAGAGTGTGACAGAGAGAGTAAGAGAGAGAGAGATTAGCAAAATGGCATGATCATTTTTTTTCTTCTTTTTTGCACCCTTATCTAACCAAACAAGACACGTGACCGCAGTATCAAAGCCTTCATTCCCGCCCCCCCCCCTACCCCTGCAACCCCCTACCCCACCCCTCCCCACCCGTCTTGCATACATTGTCAAAGTGTAAAGGGGCGTTACTCATGACCCAGTTGATTCTCGCAGGCCCTTTTACGGGAATGAAAAGACGTCAATACGCAGTGGAGCTGGAAAGCAAAACCCACGCGTTGTTGTCCACGTGAATACCGTCGCCTCTCTCTCTCTCTCTCTCTCTCTCTCTGTCTGTCTGTCTGTCTGTCTGTCTGTCTCTCTTTCTCTCTCTCTCTTTCTCTCTGTCTCTCACTGTATCTCTGTCTGTGTCTGTCTCTCTCTCTCTCTTTCTCTCTGTCTGTCTCTCTTTCTCTCTCTCTCTCTTTTCTCTCTGTCTGTCTCTCACTGAATCTCTGTCTGTGTCTGTCTTTGTCTCTCTCTCTCTCTGTCTCTGTCTCTCCCTCTCTCGTGGCATACCCTCACCAGCTTTACAGCTTGCTTGTCAGGTTCGCCAGGTAGAGAGACAAGTTCTCTTCCAGTTACGCTACATTTAGTTTGACTTGAAGACCGTTGTTGTTGTTGTTGTTGTTGTTTATCCTCCTCCGATATATGAGAGAGAGAGAGAGAGACGCTGAGAGAGTAAGAAGAAACAAGAGAGAGAGAGAGCAACAAAGAGAGAGAGAGAGAGAGAAGGAAAGAGAGAGAGAGAAGAAAGAGAAAGGGATAGACAGAAGAAAGAGAGAGAGAGAGAACGTGAGAGAGGGAAAGAGAGAAAAAAGAGAGAAAAGAGAGAGAGGAAAGAGAGAAGTATCAGATGGAGAGCGATGAGAGAGGGAGAGGGGGGGGGGAGAAAAAGAGCAAGAGGGAGAAAGAGGAAGAGAGCAAAAGGGAGATAGAGAGAGAGTGGGAGAAAGAGAGGGACAGAGAAGGAAAGAGACAGACAGACAGACACAGACAAAGCGAGACACAGATAGACAGATAGACGGAAATAAAGCCCAAAATTCAAAACACTTTATTACCAGGAACAGAAGCATAAGGTCCCACAGGCCCTGTCTGTCAGCTAATTTTGTCCTTTTTCTTCATTTTTTTACTGGCCGATTAGTTGATCTTGGAGCCTTTGCTTCCAAACTTATGCTTTCGAGACATCTTTACAGTAAACATCTTTGACGAAACTTTGGTACGGATCCACTCCTTTAGAGTTGAGAACATCCTGTTCACACATTTTAGAAACAGACACACACACACACACACACACACACACACACACACACACACACACACACACACACACACACACACACACACACACACACACACACACACGCACACACATATACTCTGTGTGTGTGTATTGTGTATGTATGTATGTATGTATGTGTGTGTGTGTGTGTGTGTGTGTGTGTGTGTGTGTGTGTGTGTGTGTGTTCTCTGTCTCTCTCTTTCTTCCCCTCTCGCACTCTATTTGAGTGTGTGTGTGTGTATGTTTCTCTCTCTCTCTCTCCGCCTGTGTCTGTTCGTCTGTCTGTCCCTATCTGTCTGTCTGTCTCTCTTCCAGCCATTTTAAGGGAGTTTAGAAAGCCAGCCAACCAAGCAACCAAACACTTACAACTTTCCTGATCCCCCCCCCCTCCTCTTCTATTTATTCAATCCTTATCATTTTGTCGAAAAGACGGTGGGGTTTTTTCAGATTTATGTGTCTGTGCGTAATAATTGTTGCATGAAAATGGAGACTGCTAGAATGGGTTCACTATCTGGCTATTATAATAATTGTAATTCTTGTTTTTAGGGGAAGGTGGGGGAAAACTACCTCTGCAATAAAAGTTGGTGTTATAAACCCAGACTGCAAACATTTATTCCCTGAAACTAGAGCAGGATGTTGAAAATGAACACAAAGAACGAAGTTTCGGGTGGTTAGACAGCAACGTGTGAATAGTGTTTCTCGAAAAACCCAGAACCACCGAACACCAAAGCTTGTCCTTTTTTTTTTCATTCTGTCTGTCTGTCTCTCTGTCTGTCTGTCCGTCTGTCTGTCTGGCTGGCTCTGTCTGTCTGTCTGTCTGTCTGTCCGTCTCTCTCTCTCTCTCTCTCCGGCTCTATCCGGCTCTCTCTGTCTGTCTGTCTCTCTGTCTCACTCACTGTATCTCTCTCTTTCTCTATCTGTGTGTGTCTGTGTGTGTCTTTCTCTGTCTATGTCTGTCTGTCTGTCTGACTGTCTCTCTAGATTTTTTCAGTGACCCATCAGCATAGTAGTTAGAGCGTTATGCTGATAAAGCAGGACTTGTGGCTTCTACTCAATGGCAGGTCACTGTCTTCGTGGGCTGTCTCGTGTTCAAATCCCAACCCACAACACACACACACACACACACACACACACACACACACACACACCACACATATATATATATATATATATATATATATATATATATATATATATATATATATATATCCTGGCCTGTTTGCTGCCATTGTTTAAATGTTTCCAACATTCTAGTACTGTCAAGCTCTGTGTTTGAAAAGTCCCTTTCCCTTTCTCCCAATCTATGTCAAGACTTTGCCAGCGCATATGGTTTTGCGCTGGCTTAGAGAGTCTGCCAGAAAAAATTTGCTGGCAGACTGGGTGGAGCGCATATGGAGTTGTCCTGGTGCGACGAATCCTTTTTGAACACACTCCAAACTAACTCTGAACTCCAGTTGTCCAACGTCCTGAGTGAGGTGGTAGCGGAACGGTGGGTCGGTGGGTGGGTGGCCACCCCAGCTTTTCGTGGGTCCAGCAGTAAGCGAAAGACGGCAGTCTCTTCTCTCACTCTCACCGCTTTACCTTTCCCAACCCTGAACAGGGGCAGATCACCACTGACAGCTGCATGGACAGGAGGCTTCAGACACACGCACACACGCGTGTGCACGCACACACAACACACACTTACACACACATGCACAGACACACACATACACACACACACACACGCACAATAACACACACACACACACACATCAGATAAACACAGTACATACACACACATGCGCGCGCGTACACACACACACACACACGCGCGCGCGCACAGGCGCACACGCACGCACATACACATAATACACGCACACACATAATCGTATAAACATGTACACACATACGTAAACGCACACGCACACACACACAGAAATGCACACACATACACACACAAACACATACACGCACGCGCACACACACACACACACACACACGCACACACACACACACACAAACACATGTATACACACACACGTATAGACACACACACGTATAGACACACACACACACACGTAAATACACACACATACACACACGCACACAGACACACTTACTTCCTCTTTCCTTGATCGTGACAGATTTACAATACCATCAGAACCGTCACTGAAGTGGTGTTATATTCAAAGTCTGATTCAAAGAAAACTGCATTCATGGAGTGTCGCCGACAAGTCCAGGCAAAACTCAGGAACATTCAAGACAAGTGGCTAAGTGACAAGGCTGATGAAATCCAGCTATATGCAGACCGTCACGACTCGAAAAGGTTTTATGACGCCCTGAAGGCTATCTATTGGCCAAAGTCATCTGGCACTTCTCCATTACTATCTGCGGATGGGGAAATGTTGATCACCGAGGGTCAGAAATTCTTGAAAGGTGGGCGGATCACTTCGACAGTGTCTTGAACCGCCCTTCCTCAATAAATGAAGCAGCCATTGATCGCCTCCCTCAAATAGAAAAGAACAACCAACTTGATGTACCACCTAACATACAAGAGGTCACAAAGGCCATCGGCCAACTCTCCTATGGCAAGGCCCTGGCGCTGACGCCATACCTGCTAAGATCTACAAAGCGGGAGGTCCTATGCTCACACAAAGATTAACTGAGATGTTTGTAACACTCTGTAACAGTCAATCACTCCCTCAAGACTTCAAGGATGCCTCAATAGTCCACCTATACAAGAGGAAGGGAAACAAACAATCATGTGACAACCACAGAGGAATATCACTACTGTCCATTGCAGGCAAGATATTAGCAAGGGTGCTGCTGAACCGCCTCACTAATCATCTTGAGCAGGGTCTGTTGCCAGAGAGTCAATGTGGATTTCGGGCTGGGAGAGGTACGGTGGACATGATCTTTGCTGCTCGTCGACTGCAAGAAAAAGTGCAGGAACAACACTGAGCACTGTACACAACCTTTGTCGACTTGACAAAGGCGTTTGACACGGTGAGTCGCGAGGGGCTGTGGAAGATAATGGCGAAGTTCGGTTGCCCTCCAGCCTTCGTAAATATGGTGCGACAATTCCACGATGGTATGATGGCACGGGTCCTTGATGACGGAGAAATGTCCAGAGACTTTCCAGTCAGCAATGGCGTGAAACAAGGATGCGTCCTTGCACCTACACTATTCTCTATGATGTTCTCGGCAATGTTATCAGATGCATTCTCTCCAGAAGACCCTGGCATAGATATGCGCTACCGCACAGACGGCAAGTTGTACAACACAAGACGCTTCAAGGCGACCACTAAATGCAGTTATAGCACTCTTCGTGACCTCCTTTTCGCAGACGATTGTGCGTTAAATGCTTACAGTGGTGAATAGATGCAACAATGCATGGACAAATTTTCAACTGCTTGCGACAACTTCGGTCTTACAATAAGCACAAAGAAAACCGAAGTCATGTATCAGCCTCCTCCAGGTGTTCCATATACTGAACCAAATATCGAGGTCAAGGGCACAAAACTACATGCAGTCGACAACTTCACAAATCTCGGCAGTTCCCTATCACGTTGTGTGCATATCGACGACGAAGTCAACAAACGCATAGCTAAGGCCAGCACTGCATTTGGGAGGCTGCGTCCTACTGTATGGGACAGAAGAGGTATCTCGGCCACAACTAAACTCAAAGTGTATAAAGCGGTGGTCCTCACCACTCTCCTCTACGGCAGTGAGACCTGGACTGTTTACAGTAGACACGCAAGGAAATTGAATCATTTTCACACCAAAAGCCTCAGAAAGATTCTCAATATCCGATGGCAAGAGAAGATCCCTGATACAGAAGTACTAGAGAGAGCCAATCTCCCCTCCATCTACACTTCACTTCGAAAGAGTCAAGTTCGCTGGGCTGGCCATGTGTACCGGATGTCTGACACCAGAATTCCGAAGCAAATCTTCTACGGGGAAGTAGCGTCTGGCAAGAGAACAGTTGGAGGCCAGAGAAAACGGTTTAAAGACAGCTTGAAGGCATCGCTAAAGTCCCTCAACATAGACTGGGAGAATTGGGAAAACCTTGCCCTCGACCGCACAGTCTGGCGTAGAAGAATCAAAACCGGATGTATCACTTCAGAAGTGTCTTGTATCCAATCTGCACAAGAAAAGCGAGCTGCACGGAAAGCTAGGGCTGCAAACCCTTCAACCACAGTAACCGACCATAGATGTCCAACCTGTGGACGTTACTTCTGTGCCCGGATCGGATTGATCAGTCACCTCCGGACACACTGACTCAAAGCAACTTCATGAAGCCGTGGTCATTGTCGACGACGACAGACGAACACTATTCAAACCGATGTTTTTGTCCTCAAAGTCGTGTGAAAAGCCCCCCCCCCCCCCCCCAACCCCGCGCTATTGTTTGGCCCAAAGACGCAGCCCCAAAGGAATGTTCACGATTGCAGCTTACGCGTACGCACACACCCTACATCCATTCACGCGTGCACACGCACACGCATTCACTCGCACACATTCTACATCCACGCACGCGTGCACACGCATGCGCATATACACGCACACATATTACATCCACACACGTGTGCACTTGCATATACACGCACACACTCTACATCCACACATGCGTGCAAACGCATATACACGCACACGCATATACATCCACGAACGGGTGCATACGCACACGCATATACACTCATACATTCTACACACACACACACACACACACACACACATACACATATATATATAATATATATATATATATATATATATATATATATATATCATCATCATCATCATCATCATCAGGTGCCCTGCCGCATGACGTTGGCGACCATGGACTTCCAACCATCTCTATCTCTCTTTGCCCCCAGCATCTCCCCACCCTCCTCATTCCCAGCCACTCTGCAAGTCCGTCCAGCATTCTCTCCCTGGGTCTACCTGGTGCTCTCTTTCCCTCCAGCTTTGCCATTGTGACCAGGTGCTCCAATCCCCCTTCCTCATAAAATGGCCTATAGATGTTGCTTGTCTTTTCCTAATCTTCCTTATGAGTGACATACTTGTGTCTGCCTCCATCAAGACAGTCTCGTTTGTTTCCTTTGCTGTCCATGGAACTCTCAACATTCTTCTGAAAAACCACATCTCGGCTGCCTCGATCCTGCTCTGGCTTTGCTTGCTGACTGTCCACGCCTCACATCCGTACAACAGTATTGGTTCTATATAACATTCAAGGACTCTCTTTCTGATGTTAATTGATAGGCATTTGTTGGTAAGAATGCTTGTCATCTTCTTGAATGCTGTTTTGGCTTGGCCAATTCTACCGCTATTTCCGATGTGCATCTGCCGTCTGATGAAATGACCGTTCTCATGTATTTGAACTTATTAACCTATGTCAGGGTTGTGTCATTTGCTGTTATTTTGCATGAGGGGGTTTCATGTTTTTTACTGATCACCATGACTTCAGTCTTCCTGCTGTTTAGTTCCAACCCCTTACCTTTGCTTTCTATTTCTAGTATATTCACAAGGTTTAGTAGGTCCCTTTCATTTTCTGCAATTAGCACGGTGTGATCTGCGTACCGAATGTTATCATTTTCCCTCCAACCTTTAATCCAGGGTCTTCTTCTAGGTTTCTCATGATGTTTTCGCCATATAGTGAAAACAGATCTGGTGACAAAACACAATCCTGTCTGACTCCTCTTTTAATGTTTTGGAAAGAACTTATATTGTTTTCTATTCTCATTGCAGCTGTTTGTTCCCAGTACATATTTCTGATTATTCGTAGATCGTTTCCATCAACATTGAGTCTCTCCAGTTGGTTGATCAATTCTTCATGTCGTACCCGATCGAAAGCCTTGGTATAGTCAACAAAGCATAAATACAAATCCTTATTCATCTCACTTGACCTCTCTATGATAGTTCTTAGGATGTATGTGGCATTAATAGTTCCTTTCCCTTCCACAAATCCACACTGTTCTTCTGCTATTTCTCTTTTGATTCTATTCCTTGTCCTCATGATTATTCTTAACGGATTTTTGTTACATGACTCATCAAACTGATTATGCGATGGAGTTTGCATTCAATAGCCCCTGTCTTCTTTGGAAGTGCAATGAAAATTGATTTTGACATATCTTTGGGGATTTTTCCAGTGTCATAAATTTCATTTAGTAGGACTGTTATTTTTTCTATGCCAAATTCCTCCGGGCTTCAATCATCTCTGTAGTAATGTTGTCTGGTCCTGGGGCTTTTCCTGGTTTCATCTTTTTCAGTGCTGCTCTAACTTCATCTTTCATTATGGGTGGTCCTACAAAGTTCTTTTTCATAATGTGTTCTTTGTTTCTGTCATCCTCAAAAAGGTCTTTAATATACTCTCCCCATCTGTCCAGTATTTTGTCTTTTTCCATGATAAGCGTGCCATCTTTTGATTTTAAGTAATCAGTTGTGCATGTATTTTTCCTGTGGACAATTTCTTCAATTCGTCTGTACATACCCTGAGGATCCATTTTGTGTCGTTCTTCTATCTCTTTGCATTTTGTGTTCAGCCAAGCTTCCTTAGCTTCATTGCACTTATACCTGATTTCTTTGTTTATCTTCCTGTATATCTCCTTGTTTCTCTTTGCCCTCCTCCTGTCCTCCATCAAGCCCAAAATTTCATTAGTCACCCAGCTCTTTTTTGCTTTTCTATCTGCCTTAGGGATTTCTTCACAAGCTTCATTTATAGAACTTCTCAACTTTGTCCAGTGTTCCTCACTGTCACCAACGTCTTCCAGATCACTGAATTTGTTTTGAACATGTACATTAAATTTTTGACGTATCGTTTCATCTGTCTTTAAGAGTCCAAGGTTTAGTTTGATGTTGCTTTTGGTCTGTTTCCTTTTCCTCAATTTCAGCCTAAACCTTCCCACTACAGGACTGTGGTCACTGTTGCAGTCTGCGTCAGGTAGTGGTTTTGCTGACAGTAAAGAATTTCTAAATCTTTTGTTGATCATGATATAGTCAATTGGATTTTTTGGTATTATCTCCTGGACTCATCCAAGTCCATTTTCTTCTGTTATGCTGCTCAAACCAGATGTTTCCTACTATGAACTCATTCATCTGTGCCCATTCTACAAGTTTCCCTCCCCTGTCATTTTGTGTACCAAGGCCATGAGGTCCAACTATATCCTCCACCGTATCCTGTCCCACTTAAGCATTAAAATCTCCCATTATAACTGTAACTTCTTGTGATTTACATTGGACCTTGGCCATCTCTAAAACTTCGTAGAAGTTGTCGATGTCTTCCTGAATACTTGAGGATGTTGGTGCATACACCTGTATGATGTTGATATCAAATGACTTGCCTCTCAATTTGACCAGTAAAATTCTGTCGGACACTGCCCAGTATTCCTTAACTGCTTTTGATTTGTCTTTGTCCATTACGATACCTACTCCTCTTTCATGTGAGTTGATGATGATGATGGTAGTCCTTCGTTGCCGAAGATGACGATGAAATCCTGCAGCTCATCTGTGGACGCGCATGTGGCTGTGCAATCCGATCTTGGATGTACATGTCTGTTGCAGTGGGGACACTGGAATGTCGTGGTTGGGGTGGTTGGATTATGTCTCCTCTCTCTTCTGATAGTCAGCTTCTCCCTGTAGTTGATATCGCTGTTTCTGCTGGCAAGATGGACGGCCCTGCGCCAGGCGTTCCTTTCGGTGGCAGTTCTTTCGAGTTCTTTGGGGGTAACCTGTGCAAACTGGAGGTTTGCCTTTATCGTGTCCTTGAAACGCTTTTTTGGCCTCCCGAGATTTCTTTTGCCACTTGTGAGTTCGCCGTACAGCAGTTGTTTGGGCATTCGGTGGTCTTCCATGCGGATGACATGGCCGACCCATCTCAGTTGGGCTTTGACAAGCAGGCTTTCTATGCTTTGTGAGCTTGATCGGTTGAGTTACCACCAGAGTATATCACTGTATATTCTCCTGATGTTATCATGCCTGCCCCCTTCCATCTCACTTCCCCTAGTCCTAAAATACTGATGCTAAGCCTTTCCATCTCCATGTCTAATTTACCTTTCTGCAACATTGTTCTGATGTTCCATGTTGCTATTTTGGTGTTTCTAAGTTTGACTTTGGGTTTAATTTTGGTCACAGTAGCTGGCTGACGGTCTGGTGTCACCTGCGCCGCATGACAGTCCCTACCGGACGAAGGTGCACCACAGGAGCACCTATTGACGTCGTTAACTTTCTTCTTCCTCTTTCTCCTGTCGATGGTTTTCCTGGGGAAAACTACGATGGTGGTTTCCCCTTGACTTCCATCTTTTTTTTTTCAGGGTTAACTCCCTTAGCCTTACTCTCTCCCGAGATGTCCACAAGGCAGTGGAGCTATTTAACCATAGCTTGGGGATCTGGTTCGTGGGCATCAGGGCGTATCCACACGTCGGTGGGCCTGCATTCCTCACATCTGGGGGCCAGACCTCCTCCGAGTCCTACGAGATTCAGCCTGAGTCCGTGAGGTGCTCAGTTACCGCCTGTCGCCACGAGGAGGCACAGCGTAGAGCTTGCTGATGGAGAGGCTATATACTGACAGGAAGAGACTTACGCCTTCTGCTCTTCTTTTTACACAGCATTGCTAGCCAGTGGTGCAGGCCGAAGCCGACACACTAGACGCATCACATCTGCCAATAAGTTTGTATGTGTTCGATAAAGTCTTCTGTATTTCTTGTTAGGACTGATAATCGGGTACATGTACGAAGTGCATTTTTGGCTCCAGGGAGATGAGATAGGCGGAAGCGATTTTAGGTTATTTAGGCCCATTATTATGTTTTGGTGTCCTTTGGTGTGCTTAAATTGGAATTCAGATGTTTTTTTCAAATACCCTGCGCGAAACATTGGACGGAATGGTCAACGCCAGGGGCATCTTCTTAGATTATGCATTGATATGTGTACTTAATTTTCATTTCTTTTTTTTCCTGTTGAAATTTTGCATGTTTTGAGGCGGTTACAGCCTTGACATGGCTCTACGCAGTCAGCTGGGCTTCAAACAACAATAACAACGACAATTAAACCCATAATCAAGTAACTTCATTTTTTACTTTTGACACATCTGCCATTTTCTCTTACTGGACGGTACACGTGGAAAATTGTCTGCTGTTTTCCTGTGTTAAGTGTTGTGCACTTATTCTTTCTTGTCTTATTATCTACTGTTGTTCTGTGCTAAGTGTTGTGCACTTATTCTTTCTTGTCTTATTATCTGCTGTTTTCCTGTGCTAAGTGTTGTGCACTTATTCTTTCTTGTCTTATTATCTACTGTTGTTCTGTGCTAAGTGTTGTACACTTATTCTTTCTTGTCTTATTATCTACTGTTTTTCTGTGCTAAGTGTTGTGCACTTATTCTTTCTTGTCTTATTATCTGCTGTTTTCCTGTGCTAAGTGTTGTGCACTTATTCTTTCTTGTCTTATTATCCACTGTTTTTCTGTGCTAAGTGTTGTACACTTATTCTTTCTGGTCTTATTATATACTGTTGTTCTGTGCTAAGTGTTGTGCACTTATTCTTTCTGGTCTTATTATCCACTGTTGTTCTGTGCTAAGTGTTGTGCACTTATTCTTTCTGGTCTTATTATCCACAGTTTTTCTGTGCTAAGTGTTGTGCACTTATTCTTTCTTGTCTTATTATCCACTGTTGTTCTGTGCTAAGTGTTGTGCACTTATTCTTTCTGATCTTATTATCCACTGTTGTTCTGTGCTAAGTGTTGTGCACTTATTCTTTCTTGTCTTATTATCCACTGTTTTTCTGTGCTAAGTGTTGTGCACTTATACTTTCTGGTCTTATTATCTACTGTTGTTCTGTGCTGTTGTGCACTTATTCTTTCTGGTCTTATTATCCACTGTTGTTCTGTGCTAAGTGTTGTGCATTTATTCTTTCTGGTCTTATTATCCACTGTTTTTCTGTGCTAAGTGTTGTGCATTTATTCTTTTTTGTCTTATTATCTACTGTTGTTCTGTGCTAAGTATTGTGCACTTATTCTTTCTGGTCTTATTATCCACAGTTTTTCTGTGCTAAGTGTTGTGCACTTATTCTTTCTTGTCTTATTATCTACTGTTGTTCTGTGCTAAGTGTTGTGCACTTATTCTTTCTGGTCTTATTATCCACTGTTGTTCTGTGCTAAGTGTTGTGCACTTATTCTTTCTGGTCTTATTATCCACAGTTTTTCTGTGCTAAGTGTTGTGCACTTATTCTTTCTTGTCTTGTTATCCACTGTTGTTCTGTGCTAAGTGTTGTGCACTTATTCTTTCTGGTCTTATTATCCACTGTTGTTCTGTGCTAAGTGTTGTGCATTTATTCTTTTTTGTCTTATTATCTACTGTTTTTCTGTGCTAAGTGTTGTGCACTTATTCTTTCTGGTCTTATTATCTACTGTTGTTCTGTGCTAAGTGTTGTGCACTTATTCTTTCTTGTCTTATTATCTACTGTTGTTCTGTGCTAAGTGTTGTGCACTTATTCTTTCTGGTCTTATTATCCACTGTTGCTCTGTGCTAAGTGTTGTGCACTTATTCTTTCTTGTCTTATTATCTACTGTTGTTCTGTGCTAAGTGTTGTGCACTTATTCTTTCTTGTCTTATTATCCACTGTTGTTCTGTGCTAAGTGTTGTGCACTTATTCTTTCTTGTCTTATTATCCACTGTTGTTCTGTGCTAAGTGTTGTGCACTTATTCTTTCTTGTCTTATTATCTACTGTTGTTCTGTGCTAAGTGTTGTGCACTTGTTCTTTCTTGTCTTATTATCTACTGTTGTTCTGTGCTAAGTGTTGTGCACTTATTCTTTCTTGTCTTATTATCCACTGTTTTTCTGTGCTAAGTGTTGTGCACTTATACTTTCTGGTCTTATTATCTACTGTTGTTCTGTGCTGTTGTGCACTTATTCTTTCTTGTCTTATTATCCACTGTTGTTCTGTGCTAAGTGTTGTGCATTTATTCTTTCTGGTCTTATTATCCACTGTTTTTCT
>JAPXFY010000018.1:19788228-19800728 GCA_030674185.1 Monoplex corrugatus | reverse complement strand
TCGTCAGGGATTGTAATGCAGATTTCGAATCTACACATAATAAGATACTAAATATATCTATGGGTAGATCTACTATATATTTCAGTGCCATTAGGATGGCAACTAATTCAGACGTGAAGATTGAGTGTCCCTGTCCTAAAGAGTAAGCCTTTTCTACTTTTAAGTTTGGAATTATAAAACCAGCGCCTGCTGCACCATCATCTAGAACAGAGCCATCAGTAAATATTTTCAAGTGATGTGAATATTTGTCATGCAGATGAGACAGAACGTCAATTGCCAACAGGTACGGATTAATATCTTTTATCAAGTCAGTTTCAATGTAGTTGATATCAAAAGTAGCAGTGGACAATTCCCAAGGGGGTAGAGGACAACATATCAGTTTATGTGAAACTTTTTTAGGTACTACTCTGCAAATTTCGAAGAGCTCATTTGTGTAAGTGGATATTGTTTCTTGTGCCTTTATTGTTCTTGCTCTCTTGGGGAAATGGATGTCAGACCGAATTTTAAGATCCGTGTCAACATAATTAGTTACTGCATTTGCTCTAACTATATATTTAGCAGCTGATAACTTCCTCCAGTCTTCCAAAGGAAGGATGCCGGCTATTTTATATACTTCTTGTGTTTTTGTATACACCGGTACCCCAAGAGCACATTTAACAGCTTTACTATCTAAGCTTTGAAGTTTTTTCAAATAACATTTGGGGGCTGAAAAATAGACCTCTTGGCCATAAGCCAACTTTGATCTGACTAAAGTTGTTACAAGATGTAACAACGTTTTAGTGTCCTGCCCCCATGACTGTTTACTAATTATTTTTATTAAATTAAAGCTTTTTACGGCTTTGTATAACAAGGCATCAATATGTACTTTCCATTGTAAACTAGAAGTCAAGTGAACTCCCAGAAATTTCACCTGAGTGGTATATTTCAGTTCCTTCTTATCAATTTTGAACAGTGGTAACTCTTTAGGACTGAAACCATTATTAAAAAGAATCATATGTGTCTTTCATTGGATATTTCCAGACCGTTAACTTTCAAGTAAATGGAAATGTGGTCAATTTCACGTTGATAGATCTTTTTAATATAGGTTATTTCTCTTAAGGAAGTCTTCCTTTTCAACGAAACATTCATCCAGATCGCTATATCATCAGCGTACTGAGCTAAGTTCACATTGTCTGAGACTTGTGTTAGCAGGTCATTGATCAAAATATTAAATAAAAGAGGAGATATTATGGAACCGTGTGGAATTCCCATGTTTACAGGTCGTTTTTCAGAGTATGTATTACCTATTTTAGCGACTATACTTCGATCACTTATAAATGCTTTGATGAAATAATAAATATTACCTTTGAGACCAATATGTTTCAATTTCAACAAAAGTCTTGCATGCCAGACTTGATCATACGCTTTTTTAAGATAAAAAAAAGATAGCTAAGACATTTTTCCTTCTCGCAAACTGAGTTTTTATTTGAGTTGTTAATTTGACTAAATGGTCTGTCGTCGATCTACCTTTTCGAAATCCAGATTGGTTAATAGGTATTATATTATTTTTTTCACAAAAATAAGTCAGTCGATTCAAAGTAATTTTTTCCATTAGTTTAGAAACATGGGATGTAAGCGAGATAGGCCTGTAACTACCTGGATCAGAGCGTGGTTTATTAGCTTTCGGTACAGGTATCACAATTGAAATCTTCCAAATGTCAGGTATGCGACCACTTTCCCAGCATTTTAGTATGATATGGTGTAAGTATTTAATCCATTTCTCTGGTAAATGATTTAAAAGGGTATACGAAATGCCATCCAGTTCTACAGCCGGTTTTTTATTGTTCAAAGAGAGAAGAGCATCTTTAAGTTCTTGTAACGTAATTTTTGAATTTATGTACATGGGACTACTGGGGGGAGGATCTGAGTATTCTTCAGATTCCTCAATTTTTCGTCTTTTCTCCTGAATTGGTGGAGACAAGCTACTGGAATTACTTGCTCTTGAAAAGAATTGTACAAATTCTTCAGCTTTCTCAGATGACGAAGGGAATCATTGTCTTTAATTTTAATAGGAAACTGTGGTATATCAAATCCATTTTTCATTTCTTTGACCTTATTCCAAATTTTAGGAAGATCTTTAGGACCGGAAATTTGTTGAGAACAGAAATCTGACCAATAACTCTTTTTGGCTTGGGGATCTTGTTTGAATGAGTCTTTGCCACTTTCATGTTGTAATGGTCTTCTAGAGATTTAGTTTTTAAGTAGGTTTTATACATTTTCTTTTTTTCGTTCTTAGCTTCTTCACATAATTGATTCCACCAGCTATTTCCAACAAAATTACCTTTGTTTACATTTTTCCTTTTTGGAATTGAATATTTTGCTGCCTCATGTAATGTGTTTGTGAAGTGTGAATACATATAATCAACACTGTCGCTCTCGTTGAACGTGCAATGTTTTCCCATTAAGATCGTGTGGTATTTTACCCAGTTTGCACTGTTGTACATATATCTAGGAATACAGTCATCTTGTTCTGGTGCTTTAGCAACCATTTCATCAATAACTGATAATTGGCAGATGATCACTTCCAAGGGAGTCGGATGTAATATCCCATATACAATTAATGACGAGGTCAGGTGATAATAAAGTCAAGTCAATGGCGGAAGCTTTATGTTTAGGATTATCTGGTAGTCTAGTTATTCGATCGTTATTTAATAATACCAAGACAGAGTTAACGATGTGTGTGTGTGTGTGTGTGTGTGTGTGTGTGTGTGTGTGTGTGTGTGTGTGTGTGTGTGTGTGTGTGTGTGTAGCGTGTATGTATGTGTGTGTGTGTGTCTCTGTGTGTGTGTGTCTGTGTGTGTGTGTGGCATTTGTGTGTGTGGCATTTGTTTGTGTGGCATTTGTGTGTGTTTGTCTTTGTGTGTGTATGTGTGTGTGTGTGTGTGTGTGTGTGTGTGTGTGTGTGTGTGTGTGTGTGTGTGTGTGTGGTTGTGTGTGTGTGTGGTTCTGTGATTGTGTGCGTGTGTGTGTGACTCTCTCTCGCTCTCTTGCTCTCTCTCTCTCTCTGTCTCTGTATGTGTGTGTGTTTGTGTGACTGTATGTGTGTGTGTGTGTGTCTCTGTGTGAGAGAGACTCTGTGTGTGTGTGTGTGTGTGTGTGTGTGTGTGTGTGTGTGTGTGTGTGTGTGTGTGTGTGTGTGTGTGTGAAGGAATGTGTCTGTGTGTCTGTTTCGGTATGTGGGTGTCTGAATATGTGTGTCTGAGTGCATGTTTATGTGAGTGTTTGTATATATGTGTGTGGTGGTGGTCTTTGATTTAATGTCTATTCACTAAAGTGATTTTAGACAACAACAACAAAAAAAACAAACAAACAAAAAACAAACAAAAAGGGGGGGGGGGGGGAGTGATAGAGGAGGAGTGAAGAAGATATTTGAAAATTGTCAATTTTGAATTTGAGAAAAGATGATCCAGAAAACAACTGTTTTGAAGAGGGGAAGGTAAAACTAACAAATAATGTTACCATAATTATTGATTTAAACAAACAAACTGACAAACAAAATTAGTAAATATCCGGAAGAAATGAATAAAAAGTAAAACTAATAATTGACTAACCACAACAATGAACAAGTCAAATAACATTTTAAAGGTAATTCGCTATAGGACTTTTTGACAGGCTAACAAAAAATTCATACAGTAATGATGATGAGGCAAATATGTCAGTAACTGTACTCACAGATAGTGTTGGAATATGTCGTTTTACCCTAACGCAAGAAAGAATATGACTATGTGTTATCTTCTTTCCACACAGACACACTATGTTATTGGTATATTTTGTTTTGAATGCATCAAGTTTCCATCTGTACATAAGGGACTGTATAGTTCTGCTGGCATGAAGCTGCTTAAGTATTTTGCTAACTTCAAAGTTCATGTGACATTTATCATACTTTTTCTGTTTTAATTGGAACTGCTTCCAGACGTAGTTGTCCACTAAAGTGTAATTCTCGTGCAACGAGAGAGAAAGCTGGATATTGTTTGAATCTGGTGAGTTATTAGCTCCCCGTTTGGCAGCCCTGTCAACTTTATTATTATAACTAAAAGAACTATGAGAAGGTATCCAGCAGAAAGTAATATCAATGCCTCTTAAAGATAAATTATGAATCAAGTGACTTATTTCCAGAATCATTTCTGATCTTGTTTGTAATTTTGATAATTCAAGAGCCTGAAGTACTGATTTTGAATCAACGCAAAGAAGTATCTGAAAAATTGTCCTAGGAAGACTTATCAGAAAGTTTAAAGCCATTAATATTGCAAAGAGTTCAGCTGTAAAGATAGATTTATCAAGTCCTATGTAGAAAGATTTTTCAATTTTGAGAGCAGGTATTAAAAACGCTGAGCCTGCTTTTCTTTCAATTACTGACCCATCAGTGTAAATTTTCAAATGATCAGAATATACGTCGTTTATATGACATTTAACCTGACTTGCCAGTAAGTTTATATTGTCTCCTTTTTTTAAATTAGTGTGGTGTACGTCAAATATTGCTCTTTGGAGTTCCCAACTGGGTACTGGCGAAAAGGAAGGTCGTATAGATACAGGATCTACGTCTAGATCAATTCCTGAGCCTTTCATGACGTCAGATGTGTATGTTGCAAGTGTGACCTGTGAAGATATTGATTTAGCTCGTTTTGGAAAGTCGGTATCTGATCTCAGTTTAATTTCTGTTTCTGAGATGTTTTCTACGGTAGTGTTTCTTAACAAAAATTTAGTAGAAGCGACTTTCCTTTGCTCATCAAGTGGCAACAGTTTGATTTCATTATATGTCCGAAGACAGGAAGCATGCATTGGAAGACCCAGTGCAAGTTTGAAACCTTTACAATCTATGCTCTGCAGTTTTTTTAGTAAGTGTTTCGGTGCACTGAAGAAGATTTCTTGAGCATAGGTTAATTTAGATCTAACAAGCGATTTACAAAGATGAACAAGTGTTGATGAATCTTGACCCCATGTCTGTTTGCGAACAATTTTTATGAAATTTAAACTTTTTTGAGCTTTGGTTAATAAGTATTCAATATGCTGATTCCAAGATAATTTTGCTGAAAGGAAAACTCCTAAGAATTTAATCGACTCGTTAAACTGAAGAAGAGTATCTCCCAGTTTGAAAGTGGGAATATTTACTGGGTTAGCTCCATTATTAAATAAAACTATTTTTGTTTTTTCCAGGGATAGATGTAACCCATTTTCTACCATGTATCGCGCTATTTTATCAAGTTCTAATTGGTAGCATTTGCGTGTATAATTGATACAGCGCAAAGGAGTTTTCTTTTTCATATTTACCTGCATCCACATGCATAAATCGTCAGCATATTGAGTTAAAACTACATGCTTAGATACTTTACTGGGTAAGTCATGCATTAATATCATGAAAAGAAGGGGAGCTATAACGGATCCCTGAGGGATACCCATTTGAAGAATTCGTTTCGTGGAATATACATTTTCAATCCTCGTTTGAAATACTCTGTTTTCTAAGAAACACTTAACATAGCCAAAAATGTGACCTGTCAGCCCAATACTTTTAAATTTGAATAACAATCGGGAGTGCCACACTTGATCGTATGCTTTCGTTATATCAAAAAATGTAGCTAAAACACATTGACGTCTTGCAAATTGTTGTTTTATATTAGTAGTTAGCTTTGTTATGATCTCTACTGGTGACCTGCCTTTTCGAAATCCTGCCTGATTTACTGGTATTATTTTATTCTTTTCACAATAGTGCATCAGTCTCTTTAAGATTATTTTCTCCATTAGTTTACATACATGTGATGTTAATGCAATTGGCCTGTAGTTTTTCAAATCGGTATTACATTTACCTGGTTTTAATACAGGAACCACTATTGTTTCTTTCCAGTTGTTAGGCATTATCCCACTATTCCAGCATTTTTGAAATATGTCATGTAGCAAGATTATAAAATTTTCTGGTAAATTTTTCAGCATCTCATTGGAAATTGCATCTAGTCCAACTGACGTTTTTTTACTTGGAAGGGACTGAATGGCATCTTTTAATTCTTGAAGTGTGAGTGATGCATTTATGTAGTGAGTATTGTCAGAGGCAGGGTCCTTATATACATCTTTCTTTTCATCTCGTTCCCTATAATTTCTATCAGAGACAGGGAGTCCTTCTACACGACAGGCCTCAGCAAACACGTCTGCAAAAGCTTCTGCTTTTTCCAATGAGCTAGGAATAGGGTTATTTTCTAGCTTTACTGGAATTGATGGCAACTTAATCCCGTTTTTCATTAATTTTAGTTTTTCCCAAATCTTTATCGTGTCTTTGTGGTTATTTACTTCACATTTACAAAAAGATGTCCAGTGTTGTTCTTTGGCTTGCTCTATGATTCTGTTACACTTAATGTTGGCACTTTTCATCGCTGTATGATTTTCAGGTGACCTGTTTGCTAAATAAATTTTGTATTTTTCTTTCTTTTCGTTCACTGCCTTTTGACAGTCCTCATTCCACCAGACATTTCCATGATGTTTTCCTATTTTTGACACTGTAAGTTTTGGAATTGAAATGTTAGCAGCCCTTAAGAGTGAGTTACAGAAAACTTCGTACGTTTCGTTTATGTTCATTGCTTCAGATAGATCTGTTCTTGTCTTTTCAAGGATTGCCTTAAAACTGATCCAGTCAGCGTTTTTATAATTAAACTTGGGTAAACTATCTTGTGGTCTCACCTGTCTCACCTGTCGGCGTCACCGGGAACAGTGTTGGCCGCTGCACATGATGTCCTCACAAGTTGCCTCCAGCACTCTCGATCTTGGCTAAGTCTGACCACCTCCTGGAGTTTCTTGCCACTGATGTTTGTGATGTTTCTAGCAAGTGATGCAGGTGGCCGTCCTCTGTTTCTCTTTCCTTCCACTTTACCTTGGAGGACAGTGGACATCAAGTCTGTTCTCTCATTACGGATTGCGTGTCCAACATATTTCAGTTTCCTCCGTTGTATGAGTACTAGGAGCTTGCGTGTAGTACCCAACTCATTCAGTATGCTTTCATTTGAGCGCCTATCCGTCCATTTGACCCTCAGCAGTCTTCGGTAAAACCACAGCTCTGCTGCTTCCACTCGTCTTTCATCCTCTTTCTTCATTGTCCATGCCTCGCAGCCGTATAACATCACTGGCCAGACAAGACATTTTAAGAGTTTTATCTTAAGGTCTGCTGTTATGCTGTGGTCTTTCCAAATATTGTTCAATTGAACCATACTGTTCTTGGCCATTCCAATTCTCATCTTTATGTCTTTTGAGCATGTTCCATCGTGTGTCTTGACTGAACCTAAATATCTAAAGTCCTTGACATTTTCTAGAGGGACTTGGTTTAGCATGATCTGGTCCTGTCTAGTGTTATATTTGCCTGCAACATGCATAACCTTTGTCTTCTTTGAATTTAAGTCCAGCCCAGCTGCCTTTCCAACCCGGTCTACCCTGTACAGGATCCTCCTAGAGCCTGTAATGTTGTCTGCCAGTAATCCTGTGTCATCTGCGTAGCGTAAATTTGACAGGTTTCTACCACCAATATTTACTCCCATGTCTTCTATGTCTGCTTCTCTCATGATATGTTCAGTGTATATGCTGAAGAGATGTGGAGACAGGATGCAACCTTGCCTTACCCCTTTAGTGATGTTAAAAAATTTGCAGTTTTGATTATTCCATCTGATTGTTGCTTTTTATCATTATATAATGAAGCTATGAGGGAAACCAGATGTCTTGGAAAACCCATTTTGATCATGAAGTGGAAAAGACTTTGGTGAATCACGCTATTGTGGTATGGCGTCTATTTCTGTAGTATGGTTTAGGGTAAGACGTATGGGGATGTGATCTGATCCCAACAAGTCATCCTCTGTTTGCCATGTGGCGTTTGGGGCTAGGGATGGTGAGATTAAAGTAAGGTCGATAGCTGTGGGTCTGTGGGTTGGTATATCGGGGATCCGGGTAACGTGTCCGTTGTTAAGTAAATATAAATTGGAATCTACAATATTTTCAATCAACCTGTTGCTTGTTATGTTTGTACAATACTTTTCCCAAAATGGGGCATGTGCATTAAAATCACCTCCAATTATCCACTTGTCGTCCTGATCTTGAAAGTGTTTTAACCATTCAGTGTTCATAGAGTCTGGGCCTCTTGGTAAGTATACAGAGGCCATATTCACAACTAACGATGAGGAAAATTTTATAATGATTGCACATGATGAAATAAATGCGGTAGATTTAGGTACTGGCGATGATCGTTCACAATAGTTCAGTCCTTCACGAATGTATATAGCTGTTTGTATACGGCCACCGTCATTTACAGAGTCACATATTGGTGGATAATAAAAACCGGATATTTTAGGTAATTTGGTTTTGATGGTATTCAGCGATTGTAGGAGCATGACATGGACGTTTTTAGAAGAGAGATAGTTACTCAAATATGAGATGTTTTTAACAATGGAACGTGCGTTCCATTGAAAAATGTTGATATCACTTACTACACACGTCTTCATGAGGAACGGTTGAATAACTTTAGAACAATATGGTAAGTTTATATAGATTTCATTTAACTTTGAATTAAAAGGTACAAATAGGATAAAAATGAAGTATGTGAACAAGAAAATAATTAAGTAAAACAATATAGCTGAGAACTGAACGAAGAGAAACTGAATCTGGGCTGAATCTAAAATGACCAAGGAGAGAAGAAAAACGGAGATTGAAAGCCGGGTCTTTGTTGATGTCGTTGTCGGTTTGATCTCCTCCTCGGTTTTTCCCAGAAAAGCTGATGGATTTGCCTCCCTAAGTTTCTGGCCAGAACGCTTGCCCCTCTGATGGTTGGATGGACGTCGTCCTGGCTGACTTGAGTGTGACTGATAGTTTGAAGATTGTCATTGTTGACGTATTCGACACTCGCTGCTTTAAGAAGTCGCACTTTTGTTAGGGCATTTAGGAGCTCTCTTTTAGCGTTTAGGTGTTTGTCCCTCACAGGAGCTACCTGACTTAAAACTACCCTGGCTTTTGGAAATTGGGTGTTGATAGTTTTCACACAGGTGTCAAGAGTTGTGCTACATTCAGTGGGCTCCTTTGTTTTTAAATCTGTGATCCCCACATGTAAAACTACACAGTCAGGTTCAGGTGTCAGCTCTTCTTTTGATTTTTCAATTGCAATCTTACAGTCCTCGATGGTATGGATCTTTCTCGTGGCCACCTGAAAACCGTATGAAGAGCCCAGTCTTTTTCCATCCACCTTATTGAGGACTGAGTCGTGAACGATAAGGACACGGGGAAGAACATTTGATTGTGGTCTGGAACGTGTTGACGATAGCGCAGTTTTGACGTCACGGTTAGGTTTTGTGGAGACGATCTGGTCTATGTTTGACGACATTTCTCCTGCCATTTTGTGTCCTCGCCCGATCTTCCAGTTTGGGGGGTTGAGCTGCGCATTCCGCGTAGGTGGAGAATTTGTCCATCGGTGACATGGTGGTGAAGTCACCGTGGACTGCGGAATCCGTCTGGCACGCAACGGTGGTCGTAAGTTTGGTGCACTTATTGACGTCGCGCAGCTCTTTTAACGTTGTATTGTTTTCCAATAAAAGTTTTCTGTCTGAATGTAGCATGGTTGTGAGAATGTGGATTTGTTTAGACATTTCTTGAATGGTGTTGTTTAAAATGTCTATCTCCCACCTTGTGGACATTCTGTGCAAGAAATTTCCTCTTTTCGGTCACTCTCTTTATTTCTGCCTCGTTCCTTTGCTTTCTGTCATTTCTTCTTATCATTTTCTGCGTTGCTGATCCATTCACCTGTATGTGTTCGAGAAAGTCTTATGCTTTCTCTAAGAACTGATAATTAGGTACATATGTCCATTTGTTTTGGCTCTAGGGAAATGACATATATGGAAGCAATTTTAGATAACTTAGGCCCGTTCTTATGTATGTTTTAGAGTTCTTAATTATGTTTAAATTTGCATTCAGGTATGTTTTTTAAATCCCCTGTGTGGTAAATTAGAGGGGGTGGTCAAAGCCAGGGGTATCTCCTTACATCATGTGCGCGAATGCATTGATATGTGTACTTAATTTTCTCTTCCTTTTTTTCTTTTCTTTCTTTTTTTGTTGTTGTTGTCTTTTTTTGTTCGTCCTGGTGAAGTATTGTGTATATTTTGAAACGGCTGTAGCCCTGATATGACTGTACGCATTCGGCTGGGTTTTAACAACAATAACAATAACAATAACAATAACAATAGGGGTGAGGAAGAGAATGAAAGAAAGTCTGTTTCAAGAAACCAACCAACATGGTGATGTGGTTAGCACTACAGATCACTGATTGAGAGATCGTGGGCTTGAATCCCCATCAGTCTACTTCGTTATTCAGGGATCTTCTTTGTCCTGATCGTATCGTACCCCGACCTGAGCGTGCTATGGGATGGTTGGGAGGACTGGGACCTTACAGTCAAGTCTCATCTCCTTTCCCCATGTGTCGTTGAGGGTGTTGCTTAAATGTTTTGGCCAGCACTGGAAGTGTTTGCGTCTCTTGGGCCTGGTTCATGCCAGAATATGTCAAGAAAATGAGGGTAGAGTATAGCCGTGCCACTTAGTCTCAGTCCGAATAAAACAAAACCTCCATACCACTTCATATCATCACTGTTTTTCATCTTTGCACTGTAAAGAAAAACTTGTTCGTGATTCTGATGTCATTGACGTTTTTTTGTCATGGTGACCTCAATTTTTCTGTCTGTCTTTCTGTCTGTACATAAGTATGAATATGTATGTATGTATGTATGTATGTATGTATGTATGTATGTATGTATGTATGTATGTATGTATGCATGCATTTATGATGTATGTATGTATGGATTAATGTATGGATATATGAATATGTGTATGTACGTATGTATGTAAGGATGGATGGATGTGTCTATCTATGCATCTATGTATTTATCTATCTATGTATCTGTCTGTCTGTCTGTCTGTTTGTCTATCTTTGTACGGATAGATAGATAGGCAGGCAGATAGATGTATAGATAGATATATAAATAGATATGTGTGGGTATGTGTGAGTGAGAGAGACAGAGAGAGAGGGGGGAGGGAGAAGGAAAGAAAGAGACAAACAGACAGACAGAGAAGGGGGGGGGGGGGCAAGAAATGGAGATAGAATACCTAGGAACGTAGGAGAGTTATTTGAGGACAAGGAAATGAACTCTGTTCAACATTCTTTCCACTTGAAATCAATATACACGAGACACGCTATTGTCTTCGACATTGGAAGTAATTTTAATAGATCACATAATTGGTCACTTAGATAATAACAAAACTTTCATCGACAGAAAAGAGCCATCCTGTTAATAGTAGAAAATTGAAATGGATTCATGAAGCTAATGGAAAATTTTACTTAAAATTTATTAAAAATTCAAGCACATAGACACGCGCTCTCGCTCTCTCAGGGAAAAAATTGATTATAAGATTCCACACACACAAACACACGCACATACTAACGCTCTCTCTCTCTCTCTCTTTCTCTCTCTCTCTTTCTTGCTCCCTCCCTCTCTCTCTATAATAATAATAATTACAATATTTATATAGCGCAAAATCTTGATAAAATCAAATCTAAGCGCTGAAGCAGACACACACGCAGGCACGCACGCCGCACACACACGCACGCACACACACAGACACACACACACACACACACACACACACACACACCCACACACACGCATGGCTATAAATGGGGAGAAAGAATAAAAGCAATAAAAGCAAGAATAAAAGCAATGGAAAATTATAGAGAGCATAGCATACAATTATATATTATAACCATGTGATTCCCTCCGAGCGGAGACAGGCTGCAGAGGGGAGGGTTGAGTGAGGTTAGGATTTTATGCAGGAGAGAAAAGGTGAGTTTTGAGAGCGGACTTGAAGGAGACAAAAGTAGGTTGCTGACGGACTGAGAGAGGAAGTTTGTTCCAGGAGAGTGGACCAGAAACAGAGAAGGCTCGTGGACCATAGGTATTGAGCTTAGTGCGTGGAAAGCGAAGAGTCAGAGGATCAGAGGCAGAGCGGAGGGTACGTGAGGGAACATAGATCTCAAGTAGGCTTGACAGGTAATCGGGGGCTGCGTTATTGAGGCTTTTGTAGCACATGGTGTCTAGTTTGTACTGTATGCGCTTTGATACAGGGAGCCAGTGAAGTTGTGCCAGGAGAGGAGATATGTGGTCAGCTTTTTTCTTTTTGAGTACAAGGCGTGCAGCATTGTTTTGAATGCGCTGTAGGATGTGAATGGTGGAGGCAGGAAGGCCAGACAGGAGTGAATTGCAATAGTCAATGCGAGACATTATGAAGGAGAGAACGAGTTTTGCAGTTGTTTCGACAGAGAGATACTTCCTGATCAGCTTTATACGATGGAGATGATAGTAGCAGGATCTGGCAGTTTGAGAAACAAAGTTGTTCATGGAGAGGGTAGAGTCAATGCAGACACCAAGGTTTTTAGCTGAATCAGAAATTGGGACTGATGTGTT
>JAPXFY010000018.1:19778228-19780728 GCA_030674185.1 Monoplex corrugatus | reverse complement strand
TTCTGGCAATTCTGTGCTATAGAAATGTCCTCTTTTCTGTCTTTGTTTCTGCCTTACTCCTTTGCTTTCTGTCATTTCTTCCTATCATTTTCTGCCTTGCTGGTCCATTCACCTGTATGCGTTCGATAAAAGGTCTTAGGATTGATAATTGGGCACATGTATTAAGTGCATTTTTTCTCTAGGAAATGAGATACGCGGAAGCAATTGTATCTAATTTAGGTCCGTTTTTTATGTTTTAGTGTCCTGAGTTATGTTTGAATTTGTATTCAGGTATGTTTTTTGAATCCGCAGTGTGAGAAATTGGATGGAGTGGTCAACGCCAGGGACATCTTCTTACATTATGTCTGCGAATGCATTGATATGTGTACTTAATTTTCTTTTCTTTTTTTTCCAGTTGAAACATTGTTTGTGTTCTGAAACGGGTTATAACCCTGATATGGCACTACGCTGTCGGCTGGGCTTTAAACAAAAATAACAGTAACAGGCCAACGTCTAGGTTTCGGATGGGGATTGAACTCATGCCTGTAGAACAGTTAAAGGCGACCAACCTGTGAGGTCACACACGTGGGCCTGACCAGCTGGGCCTGTTTCACGGCCATGTACACGTCGACCACTTCCTCTGACGTCATTCGGCTGATGACGTTGCACATGACGCCAAAGAGACCGCTCTTGGAGGCGCCGTTTCTGACAGACAGGTGTATCATCTCACGTCAGGAGAAAGCAGTAGGATCGTGACGATAACCACCACCACCACCACCACCACCACAACAACAACAACAACAACAGCAACAGTAACATTAACAGCAACACAAACAACAAAAGCCCTAGCCCTCTTCCTCTGTTGTCTCTCTCCCACACATTTGCACGCGCGCGCACACGCACACTCAAACACGCATACATACACAAACACAACACTAACATCTCACAAACACAACACAAACACAAGCAAACAAGAACACAACCATCCATATACACACATACATGTATATATGGCAGACGTGTATACAAATATAGATATATGACACACAACACACAACACACACACACACACACACACACACAACACACACACAACACACACACACACACACACACCACACACACACACACACACACACATCAAACATACACACACAACCACTAACACCACCACCACACCACCCCCTCCTACATACACACACATACACTGTCAGAGCTTTCTTTCACTCACTTGCACTGCAGAAGGACAGGAGAGGTTGTGAAGACATCAGAGGGCGGAGTGTCAGAGGTTATGACCCGGTGCACAAGGTCAGCAAGGTCAGAGGGGTCAGGAAGGTCAGCTGCACGGGTCATGGTGTCTGATTGCCAATCTTTGTAATGAAGTACTTTGACCATTTGTTGATGTGATTCGCCCTGAAATATAATAACACATACACGCACACAGAAATCACACACACGCGTGCGCGCGCACGCACACACACACACGCACAGAAACACACGGAATACACACACACAAACAAACACACATACACACACATACACACACACGCACACACACACATACATACATACATACATACATACATACACACACACCGACACACACACACCGATACACACACACGCACGCACGCACGCACACACACACACACACACACACACACAGACACACACACACACACACACACACCGACACACACACATCGACACATACACACACACACACATACACACGCGCGCGCGCGCGCGCACACAAACACACACACACACACACACACACACACTCACATACACGCAGGCGCACACACAGAGATTTTATGGCGGCACGTATGTTAAATTTTCAGCAAGTAAAGTAAAAATCAAGAGCAAAGGTTGTCCCCAAAACCTGAGGTTGTAGGGGAATGAAATGGTAAGAGACGTCAATTTTTCTCGGTGCCAGTATTATGAGGGCGGTGCCCATTTCCTCTGACTTGTTGCTTTACCTTCTCTAACCTTTAACAGGGTCAGGTACACATTTATAGCTGGTTGGACTGTAGGTTGTACGTACAAACTTTTTCATGAGCAGGATTCATACAAAACTACGCAATCAGTTTGTAAGACGAGCGCTCTGTCTCTGTGTCAACAAGACTCGAATTTTTCAAAAAGTCTGAAATCAGACTTCGATTTTTCAACAAGATAGTGTTATGTTGTCTGAATTTCAAATTCCTGAATACATGTCTAGGTCACTGTAGGAATTACAGAAATCAGTATTTATTGTGTTGTAGTTTGTCTCCCACAGGCTTGACTATTTACTTGATGATTCATGATTTAGTTTCTCTCCAACAGGCTTGAATATTTAGCTTGATGATTCATGATTTAGAGTGTGTTCAAACAGCATTCATCGCACTTGGGAAAAGATCTTGAATTTGTGAGGGGACGAGGATAGGGGAGAGGATGAAACCACAAAGCTGACACTACCTAAATGGTGGGAACATTCAGCTGGATAGTGGACAGGCGGTTAACAAGTTGCGGGTGGAACTGT
>JAPXFY010000018.1:19750728-19773228 GCA_030674185.1 Monoplex corrugatus | reverse complement strand
CCGCAGTTCTGAAGCGCAGAATCGCCCAGGTTCGATCCCCGGCGTGGGAAAAAAAAAAAAAAAAAATAGACAACAGCAGAAGGGCATCCAGGAGTCATGACCTGGATGTGGCCCGGCCCCCCCGAGAGTGTAAGGAATTCAGGGCCGAAACACTTGTCTAAAGGGGGTTACTTCTCTGAAGACCTTCTGTTGTCTAGCTCTCCCTAGAGTTTCTTTCTACCTGCACATGGTCAGTCCATTGACTTCCGGGAATAGTTCGGAGGACATTCGGGAAAGACCGAAGGACACTGGGAAAGACTAGATCTGCGGGCTTTGTGGGTTGGCTTCCCACCTTGCCTTTGATAACATGCCACGAGTTTTTCAAATGAAAGATGCTCCCAGGATTCACCGAAAGGGGGAGAGAATGATGAATCCATCGGCACTGACTCCATCACGACTGGAAACGCACAACGGACCATGATTAATGACCAGTTGGAATTTCCGTGTGCGTGTGGAAGGAGATTCACCACCAAACGCGGCATGAAGATCCACAGGACAAAAATGGGCTGTTTGAAGACACATACGAACCAGCAGCAGCGCACTGCGATAGCAGGTGAGACGTTGGATGACCAAGGCCAGGAATTAAACCATAGTGCCAAGGACATCCACGCTGACGGTTCTGATGCGGATTTTGCACAAGCTCTTAACGCCAAACGTGGAAAACTCAATTTGCCGCCTGCCGGTGCAAAAGAACAATGGGAGAAATTAGATGAGGAACTTGTCCTTAAGCTGAATGCGCTAATAGGGAACAGTACGCTGGAACACAAACTTGACACATACGGAGACATCATATACTCTATCTGCAGGGACACTTATGGAGTGAAGCAGCCAAAGACAAAAACGCCTCCCCAGAAATCCAGAAGACAGCAACAGATGGAGAGCATCCGGAGTGAGAAAAGGAAGCTTAAAAAGCGAATGAAAACTGCCTCAGAATTCGAGAAGCAAGGGCTCCTGGAACTCTGGAAAGATCTGAAGGCCAAACACAATGCTCTCAGCAAAGTGGAATCAGCAAGGCGAAGAAAGAGCAAAAAGAAGAAGACTCAAGATCGTTTCTTCAAAGATCCCTTTGACTTTTCAAGAAAGCTGTTTGAACAACCCAAATCAGGGACTCTCACAGTGGGCAAGGAAACCCTAGAGCAGCATCTCAGGGAAACATATTCCGATTCTCAGCGCGAGGCACCACTTGAAATCCAGAATCTGGTTTGGCCTGCAGCGCCAGAAGGAAAATTCAATAACAAACCACCAACACTGGATGAAGTGAAGAACGTAGTAAAGAAAGCCAGAGCCAAGTCAGCACCTGGACCAAACGGAATACCATACCTGCTTTACAAGAAATGACCTTCTGTTGTCTAGCTCTCCCTAGAGTTTCTTTCTACCTTCTACCATTTCCTCCTATCGCCTTGCTTGTCTATTCAGATGTATGTGTTCCATAAAGTCTTATGTACTTTGTCTTAAGATTGATAATTGGGTACATGTATTAAGTGCATTTTTGGCTCTAGGGAAATGAGATATGCAGAAGCAATTTCAGGTAATTTCGGCCCTTTTTTATGTATGTTTTAGTATCTTTAGTTACGTTTAAAATTGTATTCAGGTATGTTTTTAAATCCCCTGTGTGATAAATAGCACGGAGTGCAAGTGGTTAATGCCAGGGGCATCTCGTTAGATTATGTGCGCGATTGCATTGATATGTGTACTTAATTGTCCTTTCGTTTTTCCCCCAATTGAAATATTGTGTATGTTTAGAAACGGTTATAGCCCTGATATGGCTCTACATAGTCGGCTGGACATTAAACAAAATAACATTAACAATAACAACAGTTATGTTTTTCCGAGCAGCCAGCAGGTCTTTCCCTGCGTTCATCAGATCTGATTCACTGAAATCAGTGGCCAAGCCACAAGTCAAAGTTAACATGAAGAACCAGAGGATGCAACTTCTTCTATCTGTCACTTTGTACAGGCTTTGTTGTTGTTGCTGTTGTTTATTGTAAGATAATCTGCATCGATCGCATGCAATATGTCTGGTGCGTGAGTGAGCGTATTGATTTGACTTGTCAAGATTTGGCGCCATATAGATACTGTAATCATCATCATCATCATCATTGTCATGTCCACAGTGGTGTGTGTGTGTGTGTGTGTGTGTGTGTGTGTGTCGGGTGCATGAAGAATGTATGGACCAAATACGGAATGTAAACACGCGAAGTCAATACGTCATCCAGATGACGTCAATGTTCCCGTGACGTCACGGAGAGAGATAGGTACAACGTTTTTTGTTTTGTTTTAGCAGACCGGGTTGTCTGATGCTCTGATGCTCGGGGTGGGGGGGGGAGGGGGGGGGATAAAAAATATGGTGAAACTCGGGAAGTTCCATGTGTGCCACGTTAAAAGTATTTGGTGGTATTGAACCAGAGTTGTGAGACAAGATTGTGTTAACATTGGATATTCTGGGAACCAGAGTTGTGAGACAAGATTGTGTTAATAGTAGATATTCTGTGAACCAGAGCTGTGAGACAAGTTTGTGTTAATAGTAGATATTCTGTGAACCAGAGTTGTGAGACAAAATTATGTTAATATTGGATATTCTGTGGACCAGAGTTGTGAGACAAGATTGTGTTAATAGTAGATATCCTGCTGTACCTGCGTTCTTTCCCATTGGATGTTTGGTTTCTGTTTCTGAGGAGAAATGTTCCCTACACTTTGTGGTTGGCGGTTTTACTTGTAGTATAAGAGTGGTGTTGAAGAGGGACTGGAAGAGAGGAAAAAGGAATAGAAAAAGAAGAGAAGAAAAAGGGGAGAGGGAGAAGAAAAGAAGCAGAAGACGAAGGAGGAGAAAACAAAACAAAACAAAACAAAACGACGTTAATGTGAAGGTGCGTGGTTATAAATGTTGTATGTGTGATGTGTGAAAGTAAATAGTAATAAATGTAAAAGAAATTATCTTGATCTATTTAGTGACATTGGTTGAAAGCATTCAGTGCGGTTGCGTGACGGACAAATGCTTTTTGCATGTGTTGATTGCGTGAGCATGTGTACAAAAGCATGGCAATCATCATCATCATCATCGTCGATGTCGTCGTCATCATCGTCGTCATCATCATCATCATCATCATCATTGTTGTTGCTTTTGTTGTTGTTGTGCGTGTGAACATACCTGGAAGTAAACAGCATTAATGTAATCGCCACAGCCAGGCACAGGATTCGTCAATTGTACCAAGTGATCATCATCTGAAATAGCAGTTAAAAGAATGAATTATCGATTTAAAAAAAATACTGATTGAATAAATCAGTGGCCGAACAAAGGAAAGAAAGAAGGAAAGGACAGAAATCAGAATGAAAGAACAAATGAATTACTGATGAAAAAACAATGAAAGAACAAATGAATTACTGATGGAAAAACAATGAAAGAACAAATGAATTACTGATGAAAAAACAATGAAAGAACAAATGAATTACTGATGGAAAAACAATGAAAGAACAAATGAATTACTGATGGAAAAACAATGAAAGAACAAATGAATTACTGATGGAAAAACAATGAAAGAACAAATGAATTACTGATGGAAAAACAATGAAAGAACAAAAATTACTGATGGAAAAACAATGAAAGAACAAATGAATTACTGATGGAAAAACAATGAAAGAACAAATGAATTACTGATGGAAAAACAATGAAAGAACAAATGAATTACTGATGGAAAAACAATGAAAGAACAAATGAATTACTGATGAAAAAACAATGAAAGAAAGAAGGAAAGGACAGAAATCAGAATGAAAGAACAAATGAATTACTGATGAAAAACAATGAAAGAAAGAAAAGAAAGAACAAATGGATAAATGAATAAGTAAATGAACGATTTAACCTTTGACTCTCACACCCTGTCCTCCAGCATCCTGCATTGTCAATCATGCCAGCAAAACAAAAACATAACCCTTAAACTGTCTAACCCTATCCCCAGCTTCCTGCAGGAAGCTGGTGGGTAGGGTGAGGGAGTCAAAGGATTAAGTTTTTGCAGTTGGTGGATAGGGTTCGGGAGTCAAAGGGTTAACAAAGGACTAGAACGAAAAAAACAAATGAATGAAAAAAACCCAACAACAACAACGAATGAATGCAGGAAATAAAGAAGAAAGAACTAATGAAGGAATGATTGAATAAATACATGTTTAGTAACTAAATCATATGCAGAAAAAAAAATGAAAGAAAGGAAGAAGTGAGTGGAGAAGTACATACCGTTGTTTGATTCAGTCTTTCCAGTTCGTGTCAATTATTTCGATTGTATAGGGACATGAAAGACTTGTTGCAATGTTATGTGACCCTAAAATGGTTGAAAAGAGGTCATGTATTTGTTGTTGTTTTTTTTTTACTGTTTTCCCTGTGTCTGTATGGTGTGCTGTAAGTTGTGCGTATGTATGTGCGTGTGTGTGTGTATGTATGTATGTATTATGTACGTATGTATGTGTGTGTATGTGTGAACGTATTATGTATGTATGTGTATGTATGTGTGTGTTTGTGTAGGTATGTGTGTAGGTATGTGTGTAGGTATGTGTGTGTGCATGTGCTTATGCGTGTGTGAATGTAGGTGTGTGTGCGTGTGCGCGTTACATACATGTAAGAGACTTTTCGAACAAAATAAAACGTTTTCCTGTCATAGTCGAGACGAAATTCCATTCGTGTTGTCTATTAAGCCTCTTAGTTGTACAGAATCAAAGTTTCCTACGAGCAAAAGTTGACACCGTTGAAATGCAAATGAACATCCTTCAAAAACAAACAAGCAAACAAACAAACAAAGAAAAAACAAACAAAAGACACACACACAAACAAATACAAAAACAAACAAACAACAACGAGAAAACACGCGCGCGCGCGCGCGCACACACACACACACACACACACACACACACACACACACAGAGGAAAAACATCAGATTTGATTTCAAATATGTTAACATGCATGAAATGACAAGCAGATTCAGTTCTACTTCATTGCATAATTGATAATTCGTATTTAATCCGATTGTTACTGTATCTGTCATTCTCTGTCATTCTCTGTCTGTCTGTCTGTCTGTCTGTCTGTCTGTCTGTCTGTCTGTCTGTCTCTCTCTCGTCTTTTTTTCGTTTTGTACTTTTCACTTTTATATAGGAAGTTATTTTCTGTAAACTACAAACGTGACATTAGCAAAGCATGCAGCGATGGTTCAATGTAAAAACAATCAAACATGCAACGACTGTGAGTACTCTCAATTTCAGAATCCTCACAAAAGGTGATTTTCAACACTAGACATAGGCCTAATCATTGAAATACAGTTTTTTGTCATGACACACACGCACAATGTTCTTCATGTATTAGTGAGGCTTGTATGACAAGTGGCCACACGGGAATAAACTGCTGGTGTTACTGACGTGTCTTCACATTGTCATTATAGCAGCAGAGTAAGCTAAGCGCCAGTATGGAAATTCTCGACCTCTTCACCATACATGGCGAGCAAGCGCTCAACAGGGTCATGGTTTATAGATAACATCTGTCAAACGTTTAATAGTATCGAGTATCATCATCATCATCAGGAGCCCTGCTGCATGGCATAGGCGATCATGGCCCTCCACAAAACTCCTTCCCCTGTACATCTCCCACCCTGTCTGTCCCCAGCCACCTGGCATGTCCGTCCAATATTTTCTCCCTGGGTCTATCTAGTGCTGTCTTTCCCTCCAGCTTTCCTGTTGTGACTAGGTGCTCTAACTTCTCTTGCCTCATAAAATCTCCTATAAATGGTGCTCGTCTTTTCCTAATCTTCTTTAATAATGTTCGTCTTGTGTCCGCCTCCTTCAACACTGTCTCGTGTGTTTTCTTTGCTGTCCATGCAACTCTCAACATTTTCCTCAGAAACCACATTTCAGTTGTCTCAATCTTGCCTTGACTTTGACGGTCATCTGACCAGACGGCAGATGTACATTAGAAATAGCCAGCAGGATCGGCCTAGTTAAAACAGCATTGAAGAAGATGAATACCATTGTTACCCACAAACGCCTATCAATTAACATCAGGAAGAGAGTTCTTGAGTTTTTTTATAGAACCGATGCTGTTGTGCAGTTGTGAGGCATGGACAGTCAACACGCAAAGTTAGAACAAGACTGAGTATCGAATACAGAAACCGTTCTTCCTCAAACCAGTAATATTTCCAATCTCCCATTCCAGTTCAACAGGTAGACGCCAGATTCTTCTTACTAAAGTGTGGAAGGTCTCAATGATTCCAGGCTCTTACCTGGCAGTGCATCCATGGCCCTGTTCTTGTTGATGTTTTCTTCCTTCTCTGCTTCTGTTTGGTTTGGTTTTGGCATCAGCACCTTCATCTGTTTCAGTTTCTGCCCACGAAATAGAATGATGGCAGTTTATAGGAACATGGAAAACATCATTATCTGTGTTAACCCTTTGACTCCCGCACCCTATCCACCAACTTCAAAAACTTAATCTTTTGACTCCCCCATCCTGTCCACCAGCTTCCTGCAGGAAGCTGGTGGATAGGGTGAGGGAGTCAGAGGGTTAAGTTTTTGTTTTGCTAGCATGGTTGACAATGCAGGATGCTGATGGACAGGGTGCGGGAGTCAAAGTGTTAAAAACATGCGAGTGAACACAAAACATGACGAGTAAAACACATGAAATTGTACAGATGGACAAGTAGAACGTTACAATACATTACTCTTTTTCATATTTGTAAAACAAATTGTTTTGATTCTAGTCTTTTGTTCACTCTCCCCCTCCCCCACCCACACCCCCCACCCTCTGTGGGGATGCCGGGGGATCTTTCATATAGCTTCCCCACCCTCTGGAAGTTCTGTGCTAAAAAGTTCCTCTGTTCTGTCGCTCTCTTTGTTCCTTCTTTGTGCCTTTGCTTTCTGTCATTTCTTCCTATCGTTTTCTGCCTAGCTGGTCCATTCATCTGTATGTGTTCAAAAACGTCTTACGTACTTTCTCTTAGGATTGATAATTGGATACATGTCTTAAGCGCATTTTTGGCTCCAGGGAAATGAGATAAGCAATTTTAGGTAGATTAGGCCTGTTTTTATGTAAGTTTTATTTTAGAGTTCTCAGTTATGTTTCAATTTGTATTCAGGTATGTTTTTAAATCCCCTGTGTGATAAATTAACATGTCCTCAGAAGATTATGTGCGAGCATGCATTGATATGCGTACTCAGTTTTCTTTTCCTTTTTTTCCCTGTTGAAGTATTGTGTGAGTTTTGAAACAGACTATAATGCTGACATGGCTCTACGCAGTCGGCTGGGCTTTAAACAAAAAGAACAGTAACTGTGACTGTTGATTCTCGTCGTTCTTCTTCCGTTGGCAGTTTACATGGTCAGGCCACATGTGGTGATGAGTGTGATCGGTTTTTTGTTGTTTTCCTTCAGTTCCTGCTAGCTGCCATGGGGCTTGGTGGTCAGAGGAACTGTAGTGGGCAGTGTTTCCTATCATTTCCCTTGAGAGTGGCGACATCGCTGGGATAATGTTTTCATCTATCTGGTCCTTTTGACCGCGTGGGGCAGTGTTTTTATTTTAATTCTAATTCTTATTGTTGCTTAATGGCCAGCCGACTGCATAGAGCCATATCAATGCTATAACCGTTTCAATACATACACAATACTTCAGGACAAAAAAAGGAACAAAAAATTAAGTACACATATCAATATATTCGCGAAAAATAATCCAAGGAGATGCCCCTAGTCTTGACCACTCCGTCCAATTTATCACAGGATTTAAAAATCATACCTGAATACAAATTTAAACATGGCTAAGGACACTAAAACTTATATAAAAATAGGCCTAGATTACTTAAAATTGTTTCCCAATCTCATTTTCCTAGACCCCAAAATGTACTTAATACATGTACCCGATTATCAATCCTAAGAAAAAGTACGTAAGACTATCAAACACGTACAGGTGAATGGACCAGCAAAGCAGAAAATGATAGGAAGAAATGAGAGAAAGCAAGGGAACAAAGAAAGTGACAGAAAAGAGGAAATTTCTTGCACAGTATTTCCAGATTGAATGGTTGGATGATTGGTTGGTTGGATGATTGGTTGGTTAATTGGTTGATAGGATGGATGGTTAGTTTGCTGGTTTGAAGGTTGGTTGGCTAGCAGAATGGTTCTTATCACTTGATTGGTTAGTTGGCTGGATAACTGCGTCGCGTCTAGTTAGAAATTTATTGGATGCTTAGCTGGCAGTGTGGTGTGTGTGTGTGTGTGTGTGTGTGTGTGGTGTGTGTGTGTGTGTGTGTGTGTGTGTGTGTGTTTGTGATGTGTGTGTGTGTGTGTGTGTGTGTGTTTGTGTGTGTGTGTGTGTGTGTGACAAAAACGTCTTTGCAAGATTTTCTCAGCCATTTCTCAACAGATCTTTACCAAATGTGGGTCAAAGATGTAAACTGTTAAAGACTCGCGATTGCTCATGTTTGGAAATTGTGACGCCAGGGTCAAGGTCACATAATAATAATAATAATAATTACAATATTTATATAGCGCAAAATCTTGATAAACTCAAATCTAAGCGCTGAAACAGACACACACACACGCACGCACGCACACGCACGCACGCACGCACGCAACCACACACACGCACACACACACACACACACACACACACACACACACACACACACACACACACACACCACACACGCACACGGCTATAAATGTGGAAAAAGAATTAAAGCAATGGAAAATTATAGAGAGCATATTATATACAATTATATATTGCAATGTGATTCCCCTCCGAGTGGAGACAGGCTGCAGAGAGGATTGAGTGAGGTCAGGATTTTAAGCAGAGGAGAAAAGGTGAGTTTTGAGAGCGGACTTGAAGGAGAGAAAAGTAGGTTGCTGACGGACTGAGAGAGGAAGTTTGTTCCAGGAGAGCGGACCAGAAACAGAGAAGGCTCGTGGACCATAGGTATTGAGCTTAGTGCGTGGAAAGTGAAAAGTGAGAGGATCGGAGGCACAGCGGAGGGTACGGGGAGGGAACATAGATCTCAAGTAGGCTTGACAGGTAATCAGGGGCTGCGTTATTGAGGCTTTTGTAGCACATGGTGTCTAGTTTGTACTGTATGCGCTTTGATACAGGGAGCCAGTGAAGTTGTGCCAGGAGAGGAGATATGTGGTCAGCAAACAAAAATAAAAAAAAGTAAAGAAACCAGCACGTTTTTAGGAAGGTTGTAAACAGTACTTTCATGGAATTGTTGACAATATTTAAAATCTGTTTTCACTGTTGCCACAGTCTGCCATTGCCCTGGCTTTACGTCAGATTTTGTTTCATCTGGGCCATCTTCAAGGACACAGTGATTTTGGTGGAGTGCAGAAGATGTATACTTTATTTAATAATTTTGTTTTGTAAAAAGGGAGATTGTCAGAATGGCTTGATCATCATGGGTTTTGTTTGTTTGTTTGTTTATGAGGTTATTTGTTTTCTTTTTTGCTGGATATTTAGCTATGTAAATGACAATTTAATTGACAAGGTAGATGCTAGCATGATTATTTGGCTAGGTCAGGGATGGGTGCTGCCCTCATGGTGCTGGCCCTAGGAAAAGTTGAGGTCCCTGCCAGCTCACTCCCTTACGACCCAAAGGTCATGAAACTATTTAGGTAGGACCTCAGGACCCGGCCAGCTCGTGGGTTTATGTGCAAGCTTAAGGCTTGTGCCGTGATCATTCTGGATCTTCTCCATCACATGGCATTTGTGATGGTTAGTGCATATGGAATTCATTCCGAGGGCGAAAACTTCATCTTGAGAAAACTGAAACTGAAACTGAAACTAGGTCGATGTGTATTAGTTACTTGGTTGATAACATTTTCTTTTACGTGAATACTTATTTGGTTACCGTCTCGAAGGTTTTATGCATTAGATTGGGGTTTGCACCATACTCATTTCGGATCTTTTTCCATCACTTGGTCTCTATGGCCCTTTAGTGCAAATGGAATTTACACTGAAACGATATACTGAGAAAAAAGCGAAACTGAAACAGAAACTTAATCGGTTATTTTTTTATCATTAACTGGTTGGCTGAATGTTCCGCTACTCACCTGGTACTCTGTGTCGATCCGTGGATGCGTGTGGTGGAGGTCTATGTTGTGGGAGAAAGCAGTGTCGAAGATGGTCAGAGGAATCTGGCACTGGGCACCGGTATAGGCCTCCAGGAGTGCTTCGTGCAGCATGCGGTACTGTGACTGTGGACAGGAACACGAGGAATGAAGAGGGGAACTAAATATACAAGACATATGTTCAGCAAAAGGAATGTGGTTTTTGAAACGGGGTTCATAGGGGAAATGTTGACATGTGCTAAATCATTTTTTGTTTCAACTTCCAGTGTGTAAAGTATGGTTGTGTATATTCTGTATTTCTACTGTGTGGAGTTCATGTGTCAACATTTACTTTTCATATGTGTAAAAATTTTTGTTTTTGTTGTCATTCGTCGTTGCCACATTTGTATGTTAGAGGTCCGTTTGTTGTGAAACAAAAACAAATGAATAAAAAATGTTTTAAAAAATATATTCGAGAGAGAGAAAAAAGGTACTGTAAAAACAGCATAAAATCCTTGACATGAAATGCGCTAGGTAAATCCACCTCAAATCAAAAGACAAATCCTTAAACACAACAACTAAGCGTGAACAGATATATAACGATCATCGCTAGCATTATCATCATGTCGTCATCATTACTTTTTCTAACTCCTTATTGTTGTTGTTGTTGTTGTTTTCATGATGACCACTTTAGTTTGTCTCGTTTAAGAGGCAGCATTACGGAACTGCAGTCATCATCATCATTGTCATCATCATTATAATCATCATCGACACCATCGCCACCATTATCAACAGCAACACGCCACCATTATCGTCGTCGTTGTCATCATCATCAACATCATCTTCATCATCATTGCCATTATCATCATCATCATCAATTCTTCTTCTTTTTCTTCTTCTTCTTTTTCTTTTTCTTCTTCTTTTTCTTCATCTTTATCATCATCATCATCATCATTTTCAGTTATCATCATCATCATCATTGTTAGTCATCATATCATCATCGTCGTCATCATCATCGTTGTCGTCATCGTCGTCGTCATCATCATCATCGCCACCGCCACCACCAGCATCATCATCATCATTATCATCACCGCCATAACCAGCATCTGATCAGCAGCACCACCAGCATCATCACTATTACCACTACCACCATCATCACTACCATAATCATCATCACCACTATCATCATCATCACCATCACTATCTTCGTCATCACTGCCACCTTCATCATCACTACCACCATCGTCGTCACCACCAGCATCACCACCACCACTACCACCACCATCATCATTGTCATCATCACCACCACGATCATCATCATCGTCACCATCATCACCGTCATCATCACCACCACCACTACCACCACCATCATTATCATCATCACCACCATCACCATCATCACTGTCATCATCATCACCCCACCACCACCACCATGATCCCTATCATCAACACTACAATGATGACCTTTGTCTGTATCATGTCGCAGCGGTCATGTCGCATGTCCATGGTGGTCTGCAGGATGTCTGGATGACGTTGCTGTTGCTGTTGTTGTGGCTGTTGTAGCTGTTTCATGACGGTGTCCAGGGCAATGTAAGTACCTGTTCGTCCTACTCCCGCCCTGAACACAGCGCATGCACGTACACATAAATTTAGGTACCCTGTTTTCGTGAAAGGGGCCAAAGTCATTGGTGTTGAGCCAGGCAAAAGCCCAGAAAACATTCTAAAGGTCAATCTGAGTTATTTTAAGATTTTGCTTTGTTGTTGTCCAGTAAACTGTCTTTATAATACTGCGATAGTTCAAAGTAAAGTTTGATCAGGAAATGTATTAAACAGGCCTTTTAAAATGATACAGCCCCTTTGAAACGAATCAGCTTACTAAGCAAAAATAGGAGTTTCATACAGCATTCAGAGTTATCAAACTTACAAGGCCTAGGCATATTATACCTCACTATAAAACAACTGTGTCTGCAAGGTGTGACAGTTTGAAAAAAGTTTTGACAATGATCGCTAAGGAAGAAGATGGAAAACCTAATGTCTGCTTACTTTCCCACAGGAAACTGGTAGATAGGATGAGGGAATCAAAGGGTTAATTTTTTGGAGATTGTGGATAGGGTGTGGAAGTAAAAGGGTTAAATAGTTACACCTCAGGCACTATTAAAATCAGACAGAAATGAGACATTTGATCTATACACTCTTGGAAAAAGTATTTCTTTTATTTTCAATGATATCAATATGCCTGTACCAGCAGAAATCGACTTTGGTCCCCTTTCATGAAAACGGATCACCCATGTATTTTTCAGCTTGCGCAAGTACACACATACCCACGCATTCGCTCGCAAAACAGAATGCGCAAAACCACAGGCACAATAAGAACACATTTCTTTACACGTAATGGTAATGGTAATCTCTGCCCCCTTCCCCCCATGTAATGTAATGGTGACATTATAGTGTCTTAGTGTCAATGTGTCATTGTATTTGCATGTCATGCTGTGTGTGTGTTTGTGTGTGTGTGTGTGTGTTTGTGTGTGTGTGTGTGCTTCTGTGGGCGTGTGTGTGTGTGCTTGTGATTCTGGTTATATGTTTTGCCATTGTAAACGCCTAGGGCATTAATTTGATTAGGCGTACTAAATGTTCATAATAATAATAATAATAATACACGCAAGCACGCACACACGGGCAATTATGCACACACACACGCACGCACAAACACACACACACACACACACACACACACACACACACACACACACACACACACACACACACACACGTATCCTGTGATGTATGTGAATATGAATATACATGTACGCTCCTACATATTTGCTCCTTTTTGCTTCTGTTCTGCATATGTGCACCAGTGCATGCTGTCTCTCTGTACATCTCTGTCCGTCTGTTTGTCCCTCTTGCTGTGTCTGTCTGGCTGGCTGGCTTCTCTCTCTCTCTCTCTCTCTCTCTCTCTCTCTCTCTCTCTCTCTTGTGTGTGTGTGTCTCCGTCTGTCTGCGTGCATGTTTGTCTGTATGTTGTCTTTCTGTCTGTCTTTCTTTCTTTGTTTCTCTCATCCTTCCTCTCTCTCTCTCTTTGTCTTTGCACCCTCCTCTCTCTCTCTCTCTCTCTCTCTCTCTCTCTCTCTCTCTCTCCATGTCTGCCTTTGTCTGTCTGTCTGTTTCTGGATGTCTCTCTTTCTGCATGGTTTCTCTCTCTTTCTGTCTTTGTCTCTGTCTCTGTGTCTGTCTGCCTGTCTATCTGCCTCAGTCTCTCTCTGTCTCTTTCGCTGTCTCTGTCTCTCTTGCTGTCTCTGTCTCTCTCTCTCGGTCTATCTTTGTCCATCTCACTGTCTGTTGCTCTGTCTGTCTGTCTGTCTCACTCTCGTCCTCTCTCTCTGTGTCTGTGTGTGTGTCTCTCTCTCTGTCTCTTTCTTGCTCTCTCTTTCTCTCTTTCTTTTTCCCTCCACCTCCTAATATCTGTCTCTCCCCCTCACCCCACCCCTCTTGCTCTCGTCCTCTCTGTCTCATTCTCTTTCTGTATCGTTTGTCCAGCGTTCAGGTCGATGTATGTACATACAATATCATGTACATTATTTCCTCGTTAACACATGATCGGTCTCTTGGTCTGTCGTCAGTCTCCACGTCTGTCTGTCTTCCTTTGATGTATACAGAGTTGATGACATGGACTGAGTGGAATACACACATACCTGTCAGTCCCTCATTACTACAGAGGTTTTGTCATGTAATCTCTCTGACTCTCTATCTCTCTGTCTATCTCTCTCTCTCTCTCTCTCTGTCTCTGTCTGTCTGTCTCTCTCTCTCTCTTGCTCTCTCTTTCCCTCTGTCTGTCTGTCTGTCTGTCTCTCTCGGTTTCAGTCTATCTCTCTGTCCATCTTTCTCTCTGTGTCTCAGACTGTCTGTCTGTCTGTCTGTCTGTCTCTCTCTGTCTGTTTGTCTCAGTCTCTCTCTTTCTCTCTCTCTTTCTTTCTTTCTTTTTCCCTCCACCTCCTGATACATATGTCTCTTCCCCTCACCCCACCACTCCTGCTCTCATCCTCTCTGTCTCATTCTCTTTCTGTATATTTTGTCCAGTGTTCAGAGCCAGGTCTGTACATACAATATCACGTACACATTATTTCCGCGTTAACACATGATCGGTCTTTTGGTCTGTCGTCAGTCTTCACGTCTGTCTGTCTCCGTCTCTCTCTCTCTCACTTTCGGTCTATCTCTTTGTCACTTTCTCTGTGTCTCTCTGTCTTTCTCTCTCTCTCTCTCTTTCGCTCTTTCTTTTAATCCTCCACCTCCTAATATATGTGTCTCCCCCTTACCCCACCCCACCACTCTCATCCTCTCTGTCTCATTCTCTTTCTGTATCGTTTGTCCAGTGTTCAGGTCGAGGTCTGTACATACAATATCACGTACGCATTATTTCCTCGTTAACACATGATCGGTCTCTTGGTCTGTCGTTAGTCTTCACGTCTGTCTGTCTTCCTTTGATGTATTCATTGATGACAAGGACTGAGTGGAATACACACATACCCGTCAGTCCCTCATTACTACAGAGGTTTTGTCATGTAATCTCTCTCTCTCTCTGTGTCTCTCTCTCTCTGTCTGTCTGTCTGTCTCTCTCTCTCTGTTTGTCTCTCTACCTGTCTGTTTCTATCTGTGTCTCTCTCCCTCTCTCTGTCTGCCTGTATGTCTCTGTCTGTCTGTCTCTCTCTCTGTCTCTCTCTGTACGTCTCTTTCTGTCTGTCTGTCTGTCTCTGTCTCTCTCGCTTTTTGTCTCTGACTCTGTCTCTCTCTGTCTGTTTGTCTGTTTGCATCTCTCTCTTTCATGCTCTCTTTCTCTGTCTGTCTGCCTGTCTGTCTCTGTCTCTGTTTGCCTGCCTGTCTGCCTGCCCCCTCTCTGTCTCTGTCTCTGTCTCTCTGTCTGTCTTTCCATCTCTGTCTGTCTCTCTGTGGATCTGTCTGTCTGTCTGTCTGTCTGTCTGTCTCTCTCTCTCTCTCTGACTCACTCATTCTCACCCTCTGCCCATCTTTTTCTCTCTCCTGATGGGAAACATCGTGTTATGATTATCGATGTTTGGGGGTGTTCGTCTAGAATGATGGTTTTAGTGGTGTGGGGAGGGGGCTATGATGGATGGGAACAATGCTGGTCGCACGGGTAATCTTGATATATACCACTGCATTCGTTGTATGCTTTGGGCTGTAACTTAGGTCTGATGTTCATTAAAACATCTTGATTCATTGATTGATTGATTCATTCGTATATTTATTTACTTACTTCTTTCTTTCATTCGTTCATTCTTTCTTTCTTTCTCTCTTTCTTACTTTCTTCCTTCCTTCTTCATCTTCTTATTGTTGTCTTTTACCTGACCGCCCCCCTACCCCCTGGCTCACTCATGAGATTGCCTGTGCAAAACGTGCCCGCGGCAGAGCAGAGCGCCGCTGGTGCAAATCCAAACTCACTGTACATAGGCAACTTTTCCAAGCCTCTAAAACAAAAGTATCCACCCTCATTGCATCTGCAAAAACAAGCTATTTCCAAACCAAAATCCTGAATGCCTCTTCTTCAAGAGAACTCTTTACAACCATGAATCACCTCCTTGGCACACAAAAAGATTTACCTCTCCCAACAAAACACACAAATGAAGAACTCCCATCTGTATTCTCCAAGTATTTCACCACCAAAATACAAACTCTTCGCGACAGGCTTGACAGGACACCCTGTCAACCATGCCCACCTGACCCTTCCTTCTCTGGCACACCTCTTACTACTTTTACCCCAGTCTCACAAGAAGAAATTCTCAACACAATCAGATCCATGTCGTTCAAAACCTGCGAACTGGATCCTCTTCCAGGTTCTCTCTACTCTGACTGTCTCCCTACTCTCCTCCCATTCATCACTGACATCATCAACACTTCTCTTCAAACTGGAACTGTCCCAGATTCTTTCAAGTCTGCTATTGTTCACCCTCTCCTCAAGAAATACAATTTAGACCCAAATGAACCGAAAAATTACTGGCCTATCTCTAATCTCTCTTTCTTGTCAAAACTCATCGAAAAAGTTGTCCTCAACCAGCTGAACTCTCACCTGTCTGCCAACAATCTCCTCAATCCTTTCCAGTCAGCCTACCACCAGTGCCATAGCACTGAAACTGCCCTGCTACACATTCTCAACAATCTCCTCCTTGCAACTGATACTGGCAAATTCTCTTTCCTCACACTCCTTGATCTGCCTGCAGCCTTTGATACCATTGATCATGGTATTCTCCTTTCTAGACTTCATCATACTTTTGGCATCTCTGACGTTGCTATCTCCTGGTTCACTTCATATCTGTCAAACAGAAAACAAACTGTTCTCATTAATGGCACTTACTCTCAACCTGCATACCTGACCTGTGGTGTTCCACAAGGATCTGTCCTTGGCCCTGTTCTTTTCACTCTTTACACCTCCCCCCTGTCCACCATCATCAACTCCCACTCTATAAAACACCACTTCTATGCTGATGACACCCAACTTCTAGACAGTGACACACCAGACAATATACAGCGCCTCTTGACTCGCACCACTGAGTGTTATTCAGGCATTAAGAACTGGATGACGTTCAAGAAACTTCAGCTTAATGACGACAAGACAGAAGCTATCCTCATTGGCACCCGTCAGAAACTTTCTCAGCTGCCTCCTCTTTCTCTCCCATTATGTAACACATCAGTCCCAATTTCTGATTCAGCTAAAAACCTTGGTGTCTGCATTGACTTTACCCTCTCCATGAACAACTTTGTTTCTCAAACTGCCAGATCTTGCTACTATCACCTCCATCGTATAAGCCTGATCAGGAAGTATCTCTCTGTCGAAACAACTGCAAAACTCGTTCTCTCCTTCATTGACTATTGCAATTCACTCCTGTCTGGTCTTCCTGCCTCCACCATTCACATCCTGCAGCGCATTCAAAAAAAAGCTGACCACATATCTCCTCTCCTGGCACAACTTCACTGGCTACCTGTATCAAAGCGCATACAGTACAAACTAGACACCATGTGCTACAAAAGCCTCAATAACGCAGCCCCCGATTACCTGTCAAGCCTACTTGAGATCTATGTTCCCTCACGTACCCTCCGCTCTACCTCCGATCCTCTCACTTTTCGCTTTCCACGCACTAAGCTCAATACCTATGGTCCATGAGCCTTCTCTGTTTCTGGTCCACTTTCCTGGAACAAACTTCCTCTCTCTGTCAGTCAGCAACATATTTTTGTCTCCTTCAAGTCCGCTCTCAAAACTCACCTTTTCTCCTCTGCATAAAATCCTGACCTCACTCAATCCCCTCTGCAGCCTGTCTCCACTCGGAGAGGAATCACATTGTAATATATAATTGTATATAATATGCTCTCTATAATTTTCCATTGTTTTTATTCTTTCTCCCCATTTATAGCCGTGTGCGTGTGTGTGCGTGTGTGTGTGTGTGTGTGTGTGCATGCGTGCGTGCGTGCGTGCGTGTGTGTGCGTGCGTGCGTGTGTGTCTGTTTTAGCGCTTAGATTTGATTTTATCAAGATTTTGCGCTATACAAATAAAATATTGTATTGTTTTGTATTGTATTGTATTATTGTGACTATTATCATTATTAGTAGCAGCAGCAGGAGCAGTAGTAGTAGTAATAGTATTTATTAATTTATTTATTGTTATTGTTATCATCGTCATCATCAACATCATTATTATTATTATTGTTATCATTAGCATTATCAATACTACTATTATTATTCGTCTTTCACTCTGAGTGAAGACAGCTAGCTACAAATTGGAGAAAAAGAAAGCAGCTCACGAGCAGTGTACGAGGAGGGGTGAAGGAGCGTTGTGGTGACGGTGGGAAGCGCTGACAAACCGCCAAAAGTTGACCATGCCTGTGCTGGTCGGCACGCCGTGGTCAGGCCACGTCACGTAGTGATACTGGTTCACGTGACGACCGGCCTGCCCCTGAATTGTGTCCAAGAAAACAAACGTGGTTGGTCAGGAAGAAAGACAGAGACAGACCAAACAAGAAGGAGACACAGGTAGAAAGGACGCTACTGAGTGATCAGATGCTGATGGAGGAGAAAGAATGAATGAGAGAAAGAAAGAAAGAAAGGAAGGAAGGTAAGGAAGAGAAAGAAAGAAAAAAATGAAGGAAAGAAAGAAAGAAAGGAAAAAGAAAGAAAGAAAGACAAAGAAAGGAAGAAAGAAAGCGCATCTATTCACTTATCAGTTTAACAGCACAGCAAAGAAAAAAAAACAAATAAAGAGAGAGAGTAAGTAAGAAAGAAAGAAAGGAAAGGAAAAAATAATGAATGAAAGGAAGAAAGAGGGAAAGAAAGAAAGAAAGAAAGAAAGAAAGTGCGTATGTTCACTTATCAGTTTAACAGCACAGCAAAGAAAAAAAATGCAAATAAAGAGAGAGCAAGCAAGAAAGAAAGAAAGAGATAAAGAAAAAAGAAAAAGAAAGAAAGCCTGTACGTTCACTTATCAGCTGGGCAGCGTGGTAAAGGAAACAACAAAGAAACAAATAAATAAAACAAAGTACAGACAACTCAGAAAGAACCAAAGTTTACAGGTAAACAAAGGAATGGGGGTAAATTCAGTACACGTTCTGATTCATGGGTTTCTGGTTTCTGTTGGCTTGAACGTTGGTACTGGTGGTCACTATGATTCACATTTCTTATTGTGTACATTGTTCAGTTCTTTTTGTCCTGGTGGTCACTATGATTCACATTTCTTACTCAGTACATTGTTCAGTTCTTTTTGTCCTGGTGGTCACTATGATTCACATTTCTTATTGTGTACATTGTTCAGTTGTTTTTGTCCTGGTGGTCACTATGATTCACATTTCTTACTCTGCACATTGTTCAGTTCTTTTTGTCCTGGTGGTCACTGTGATTCACATTTCTTACTGTGTACATTGTTCAGTTCTTTTTGTCCTGGTGGTCACTATGATTCACATTTCTTACTCTGCACATTGTTCAGTTCTTTTTGTCCTGGTGGTCACTGTGATTCACATTTCTTACTGTGTACATTGTTCAGTTCTTTTTGTCCTGGTGGTCACTATGATTCACATTTCTTACTCTGCACATTGTTCAGTTCTTTTTGTCCTGGTGGTCACTGTGATTCACATTTCTTACTGTGTACATTGTTCAGTTCTTTTTGTTCTGTGGTCACTATGATTCACATATCTTACTGTGTACATTGTTCAGTTCTTTTTGTCTTGGTGGTCACTATGATTCACATTTCTTACTGTGTACGTTGTTCAGTTGTTTTTGTCATGGTGGTCACTGATTCACATTTCTTACTGTGTACATTGTTCAGTTCTTTTTGTCCTGGTGGTCACTATGATTCACATTTTTTATTGTGTACATTGTTCAGTTGTTTTTGTCCTGGTTGTCACTATGATTCACATTTCTTACTGTGTACATTGTTCAGTTGTTTTTGTCCTGGTGGTCACTATGATTCACATTTCTTACTCTGTACATTGTTCAGTTCTTTTTGTCCTGGTGGTAACTATAATTCACATTTCTTATTGTGTACATTGTTCAGTTGTTTTTGTCCTGGTGGTCACTGATTCACATTTCTTACTGTGTACATTGTTCAGTTGTTTTTGTCCTGGTGGTCACTATGATTCACATTTCTTACTGTGTACATTGTTCAGTTCTTTTTGTCCTGGTGGTCACTATGATTCACATTTCTTACTGTGTACATTGTTCAGTTGTTTTTGTCCTGGTGGTCACTGTGATTCACATTTCTTACTCAGTACATTGTTCATTTGTTTTTGTCCTGGTGGTCACTATGATTCACATTTCTTACTGTGTACATTGTTCATTTGTTTTTGTCCTGGTGGTCATTATGATTCACATTTCTTATTGTCTACATTGTTCAGTTCTTTTTGTCCTGGTGGTCACTGTGATTCACATTTCTTACTGTGTACATTGTTCAGTTTGTTTTTGTTCTGTGGTCACTATGATTCACATTTCTTATTGTGTACATTGTTCAGTTGTTTTTTGTCCTGGTGGTCACTGTGATTCACATTTCTTACTCTGTACATTGTTCAGTTGTTTTTGTTCTGTGGTCACTATGATTCACATTTCTTATTGTGTACATTGTTCAGTTGTTTTTGTTCTGTGGTCACTATGATTCACATTTCTTATTGTGTACATTGTTCAGTTGTTTTGTCCTGGTGGTCACTGTGATTCACATTTGTTATTGTGTACATTGTTCAGTTGTTTTTTGTTCTGTGGTCACTATGATTCACATTTCTTATTGTGTACATTGTTCAGTTGTTTTTTGTCCTGGTGGTCACTGTGATTCACATTTCTTACTGTGTACATTGTTCAGTTCTTTTTGTCCTGGTGGTCACTGTGATTCACATTTCTTACTGTGTACATTGTTCAGTTCTTTTTGTCCTGGTGGTCACTGTGATTCACATTTCTTATTGTGTACATTGTTCAGTTGTTTTTGTCCTGGTGGTCACTGTGATTCACATGTCTTATTTTGTACATTGTTCAGTTGTTTTTTGTTCTGTGGTCACTATGATTCACATTTCTTATTGTGTACATTGTTCAGTTGTTTTTGTTCTGTGGTCACTATGATTCACATTTCTTTCTGTGTACATTGTTCAGTTCTTTTTGTCTTGGTGGTCACTATGATTCACATTTCTTGCTGTGTACATTGTTCAGTTCTTTTTGTCCTGGTGGTCACTGTGATTCACATTTCTTATTGTGTACATTGTTCAGTTGTTTTTGTTCTGTGGTCACTATGATTCACATTTCTTATTGTGTACATTGTTCAGTTGTTTTTGTTCTGTGGTCACTATGATTCACATTTCTTACTGTGTACATTGTTCAGTTCGTTTTGTCCTGGTGGTCACTATGATTCACATTTCTTACTGTGTACATTGTTCAGTTCTTTTTGTCCTGGTGGTCACTATGATTCACATTTCTTACTGTGTACATTGTTCAGTTCGTTTTGTCCTGGTGGTCACTATGATCACATTTCTTACTGTGTATATTGTTTCTTTTGTCCTGGTGGTCACTATGATCACATTTCTTACTCTGTACATGTTCAGTTGTTTTTGTCCTGGTGGTCACTATGTTTCACATTTCTTATTGTACATTGTTCATTTTTTTGTCTGTGCACTTGATCACATTTCTTACTGTGTACATTGTTCAGTTCTTTTTGTCCTGGTGGTCACTAGTGATTCTCACATTTCTTACTGTGGTATACAATTGTTCATTTCTTTTTGTCCTGGTGGTCACTTGATTCACATTTCTTACACTCTTGTTACATTGTTTCAGTTTTTTTGTCCTGGTGGTCACTGTTCACATTCTATGTGTACATTGTCATTGTTTTCCTGTGCACTTGATTCACATTCTTACTCTGTACATTGTTCAGTTTTTTTGTCCTGGTGGTCACTTGATTCACATTTCTTACTTGTGTACATTGTTCAATTTGTATTTGTCCTGGTGGTCACTGTGATTCACATTTCTTACTTGTTACATTGTTCAGTTGTTTTGTCCTGTGGTCACTGTATATTCAATTTCTTACTGTGTACATTGTTCAGTTGTTTTTGTCCTGGTGGTCACTGTGATTCACATTTCTTACTCTGTACATTGTTCAGTTTTTTTGTCCTGTGGTCACTTGATTCACATTTCTTATTGTGTACATTGTTCAGTTGTTTTTGTCCTGGTGGTCACTGTGATTCACATTTCTTACTGTGTACATTGTTCAGTTGTTTTTGTCCTGGTGGTCACTGTGATTCACATTTCTTACTGTGTACATTGTTCAGTTGTTTTTGTCCTGGTGGTCACTATGATTCACATTTCTTACTCTGTACATTGTTCAGTTGTTTTTGTTCTGTGGTCACTGTGATTCACATTTCTTACTGTGTACATTGTTCATTTTTTTTGGCCTGGTGTTCACTATGATTCACATTCTTGCTCAGTACATTGTTTAATTCTTTTTATCTTTTGTTCTCGTGTTAACTTTTTGTCCACCTCCAGGTATTCTTTATCTATATGTTCATGTGTCTGTTCGTTTCTTTAAAGATAAACCTGTTCATCTTTAAGCACTGTTTGCAGCAAAAGCCTTCAGGCCGTAGATATGAACGATAGCATGATTATCTGTGCATACATTTAAAAATCTGAGCTGACGTGTAGTACGGTCATGAAGACGTCAGTACTGTGGCCTTCTTACGTAGCTCGTATCTCTGCTCTAAAGTCATAACGCAGTTCGTTTGTTTTTTTTTCTTCCTGCACTAGAGAACTGTTTTTGTTTGTTTGTTTGTTTGTTTGTTTGTTTGTTTGTTTGTTTGTTTTTGAACGTTTGAAGTCTGCAAAAGTTAAGTACACTATGGCTTGCAGTCTGTGTCAATTGAATTGAGTGGGGGAGGGGGGATAATAAAA
>JAPXFY010000018.1:19723228-19745728 GCA_030674185.1 Monoplex corrugatus | reverse complement strand
TGTTGTGTGCACGTTGTTTAGCTGCTATGTCTACTACTTCGTTGCCATGAAGACCAACGTGAGAAGGCACCCAGCATAAACTGATATCTATATCTTTTGTCCTTAAACGATGCATAAGATGATTTGCCTCAGTAATTAAGTCAGGTCTTGTGTCTGTATTAAAAGACTGTAAGGGATATAATACAGATTTTGAATCAACAAAGAGAACTACTTTGAAAAATACAGGTTTAATGTCTGCTAAATACTGCAACGCTTGTATAATAGCGACTAATTCCGCTGTAAATATAGATATATTTGGCCCAATGAAAAATGACTTTTGTATTTTAAATTTTGGAACGTAAAACGCTGCTCCAGCAGATTTATTTTCTAAGACTGACCCATCGGTAAAAATATGGAGGTGGGTACGGTATTTTTCATCGACGTGTTCTCTTGCTGTGCATATCGAAATGTTAATGTTTTCATATTTCTTAGCATCTGTATAATCAATATCAAAAGTGGCTTTAAGCATTTCCCATGTAGGGATAGGCGTTGTGGATGGTGTCTCAGCTATTTCATCCAAATTTAGGTTAAACTGTTTGACTAAGTCAGATACATAAGTTGCAACAGTCATTTGTGATGAAATGTTGCTTGCTCGTTTTGGAAAGTCAACATCAGACCTTAGTTTAATTTCCTTGCTCACAAAATTGTCCGTTTGTGAAGTAGTTCTGATTGCAAACTTTGCTGTCGCTAGCTCACGATAGCTGTTCAGAGACATAATTCCAGCAACTTTGTACGTTTCCAGATTTGAAGCGTGGGCTGGTACACCTAGTGCAATTTTAAGACTTTTGCAGTCTAAACTTTGAATCTTCTTTAGTAAATATTTGGGTGCACTGAAGAACACTTCTTGTGCGTAAGATAATTTAGATCTTACAAGTGCCGTTGATAGATGGAGAAGTATGTTTGTATCCATTCCCCAGGGTAATCTGCTTATTATCTTTAAGAAATTTAAGGCTTTTCTTGCTTTTGTTACAATATAATCAAAATGGACATTCCAGTTTAATTTCGATGTTATAAAGACTCCCAGAAATTTTACAACCTGTTTGTAATGGATCGCTTCACCATGCAGTCTGAAAGTAGGCAAGTTATTTAAAGTACCACTAGGATTAAAGAGCATCATGTTAGTTTTTTTCTGCTGACAACGTCAGACCATTTTCTAACATGTAGTGTGTGTGTATGTTTGTGTGTGTGGTGTGTGTGTGTGTGTGTGTGTGTGTGTGTGTGTGTGTGTGTGTGTGTGTGTGTGTGTGTGTGTGTGTGTGTGTGTGTGGTGTGCGTGTGTGTATGTATATGTGTGTGTGTGCGCACGTGCGCGCGCGCGTGTGTGTGTGTCTGTGTATGTATCCGTACTTTTCCTACGCTGTCTGTATTTGTTCTTTGTTGCCTTCTGTATTCCCTAGAGAAAAGCCAGTTCGACGAAAATGTGCATGTCTTGTTTTGTGAAGTAAACACACGTTCTTATTCGATTTTCTTGTGTGACTGGTGCCTGTTTGCTTGTTTCAGTTTCAGTTTCAGTTTCTCAAGATGACATCTCCCTGTTTGGAATGAATTCCATGTGCATAACGGTACAGGTGCCATGTGACGGTGATCATGGCACAAACCTTAAGTCTGATCATAAACCCATGAGCTGGCCAGGTCCTGAGGTCCTACGTAGCGTATGTTTTACTTAGCTTATATTTTTATACTAGTATTGTATCAGTCTATCATTGGAACAATCTTGGCTACATGTAAATGGCATGCATATTTGTGTATCTTATCTTCAAAGGAAAGAACAGACAAATTAAGTAAACAAATATTTAAAAGGCCGAATCACAACACAACTAGCCACTCAGGTGGTACTTTTGTTTTTACTTTACTGACAGACTTCCCCTGTGGGGATGCCGGGGGCTCTTTCAGTATAAATACTATCCCCACCATCTAGAAAGTCTGTGCTAGAAATTTCATCTTTTCTGTCAGTCTCTTTGTTTCTGTCTTGTTCCTTTGCTTTCTGTCATTTTCTCCTATCATTTTCTGCCTTGCTGGTCCATCCACCTGTATGTGTTCAATAAAGTTTTACGTACTTTCTCTTAGGATTGATAATTGGGTACTTGTATTAAGTGCATTTCTTGCTCTAGGGAAATGTGAAATACGCGGAAACAATTTTTGTAAGGTAATTTAGGCTCTTTTTTTATAGATATTTTAGTGTCCTTAGTTATGTTAAAGTTTTATTCAGGTCTGTTTTAAATCCCCTCTGTGATAAATTGGACAGAGTGGTCAATGCCAGGGCATCTCCTTAGATTATGTGCGCGAATGCATTGATATGTGTACTTAATTTTCTTCTTTTTTTTCAGTTGAAGTATTGCGTATGTATGAAACAGGTCAGAGCCCTGATATGGCTCTACGTGGTCGGCTGGGCTTTTAACAAAAATAACAGTAACAGTATTGAGTGATTGACTGACTGTGTTGTTCACCACAAGCCAGTTTCTAACATGTGTGATAATACGAATAGAAAATGAGCTTTTTATACCCTTAACCACTCCAGACAACAGGCTGGTTTTCAAATAATGCAGCAATTACCTTGAGAAGCGATGTAGTCTTTCGGGGAATGATGGCCCTGAAAATAAAGCACATTAATGGAAATTAGTATTCTCAAGAAACAGAGGTTTATTATGTAACATATTGTGCGTTACCTTGAAATAAATGAAAGCAGTTTATTGAAATCATGAATTTCTCTTCGCTGTCTTCACTGGTTGCCTGTCTTAAAAAGAACTGAATATAAAACTGGACACCTTGTTTTACAGATCTATTCACTAGTCTGATCCGTTATATCTTTGTGACATCGATATATCTACCGCCGACTCGCACCTTGTGCTCAGCTTCAGACACACTTTCCCTTCAAGTTACTAGATTTAAGTAAACTATCAACTGCTGGCCAGCGTTCTTTTGCTGTCTCAGAACCGTCAGCCTTTCCCTTCGCCTGACACCTACCCTCTCTGCTTTTAAATCCGATCTTAAAATCCACCTCTTTTCCTAACAATGAATTCTACAACTACTTTCTTTCAGTTTGTGTAAGTCTTTGTTTTTTTTAATACTGTGAGATAGTCTTTGTTGATTGCATGCGTATGTCTGGTGCGTGAGTGTGCTTTGATTTGAATTGCCAAGATTTAGCGCCGCGTACATACTGTTATTATCATTATCGTTATTGTTATTATTATTGTTATTAGTAGTAGTAGTAGTAGTACTAGTTTGACAGAAACAGTATCAGTCTTGTATCAAGACACATCAGCGATCATTTGCCGTGCCATGAACGTTTACTGACTCACTGCCCATTATGCCTTTGTTACATAGGGTAGCAACAGAGATTTTCCAGTCTTGTGTGTTGTGGACCAGCCTGTGCATAGCACAACAGGTGTCTTTCAGGGCCTTGAGGGTCTCTTGTTCGTAGCCAGGGCGTCTTCGGTCTTTCTCTCTCACATCTTCCTTTTGGTGTCCAGTGAAGGCCAGTTTGGGTGATGTTGTCCTGCTGTCTTTGGATGAAGTACCCAATCCATCTCCATCGCCTTTTGGTGATGATAATGCCTATACTCTCTCGATTATACAGGCGGCAAGTAGTTGTTGGTTGGTGGGAGATGTTGTCGGTCCAGAAGATTTGTATGATTCTTCGGAGGTTCTTTGTGTGGAAGGTTGACTTGTTGGTAAGGTCGCTTTCTGTCATTCTGAGCCGTGAAGTACCACACTACACCACTCCACCTCAAACCACTCCACACCACACCACTCCACACCACACCACTCCACACCATACCACACCAAACCAAACCAAACCACACTAAACCACACCACTCCACACCACACCACTCCACTCGACCACACAACTCCACTCCACTCCAAACCATTCCACACCACACCACTCCACACCACTCGACATCACTTCACATCACACCACATCACTCCACACCACACCACACCACACCACACCACACCACACCACACCACACCATCCACCACTTCACATCACATCACTCCACACCACTCCACTCCACTCCACTCCACACCACTCCACTCCACACCACTCCACTCCACTCCACAACACACAACTACACTCCACTCCAAACCATTCCACACCACACCACTCCACTCCACTCCAAACCATTCCACACCACTCCATTCCACTCCACTCCACTCCACTCCACACCACACAACTCCACTCTTCTCCAAATCATTCCACACCACACCATACTAATGCACATCACTTCACATCACATCACACCACATCACATCACATCACATCACAACAGATCACATCACATCACATCACACCACACCACACAACACCACACTACTCCACTCCACTCCACACCACACCACACCACTTTACATCACTCCACTCCACACCACTCCATTCCACACCACTTCAAACCACACCACTCCACTCCACACCACACCACACCACTTCACATCACTCCACTCCACACTACTCCATTCCACACCACACAACACCAAACCACACAACACCACACCACACCACACCACTCCACACCACACAACACCACACAACACCACACAACACAACACCACACAACACCACGCAACACCACACAACACCACACTACTCCACACCACACAACACCACACCACACCGCACCACACCACACAACACACACCACAACACCAACACCACACAACACCACACCACACCACTCCACTCCACACCACACCACACCACACACACCACACACTCACTCCACACCACACCACCCACTCACACACTCCAACCACACCACCATTCCACACCACTCCACACCACACCACTCCACTCACCACACCACCCACTTCACATCACTCCACTCCACCACACCCACCCACACACACTACACATCACACCACTCCACACCACCCACACCACTTCACATCACATCACTCCACACCACACCACACCACTTCACATCACACCCACACCCACACACCACCACCTTCACATCACTCCACTCCACACCACACCACACCACTTCACACCACACCACACCACACCACTTCACATCACTCCACTCCACACCACTCCATTCCACTCCACACAGCACTGTGCTCCACTCCACCCCACTCCACCCATTCCACAGCACTCCACACCACACACACCACACCACACCACACCACAACCATTCCACACCATTCCATTCCACTCCACAGCACTCCACAGCACTCCACACCACACCACACCACACCATTCCATTCCATTCCACAGCACTCCACACCACACCACACCATTCCATTCCATTCCACAGCACGCCACACCACTCCACACCACTCCACACCACTCCACACCATTCCACACCACTCCACACCACTCCACGCTACTCCACTCCACTCCATTCATCTTCACTCTGATCCAATCCACTCCACTCTATTCGACACGACGCGACACAACACGACACCTCACGACACGACACGAACACGACACGACACGACACGACACCTCACGACACGACACAACACGACACGACACGACACGACACGACACGACACGACACGAGACTCACCCTGACGTAGCTGGCGTTTATGTAGTCGTTGGAACCAGAATCCCGAACTCCGCGAAGCACAACTCGTGTGTCTTCGTCTGAAAAAAAAAGCACGTGACAGCAGACGGTACGTGGGCGTTGGTTTGTCAATGAACTAAACATTACAGTAATAAAGTGATATTATTGTTGTTACTGTTTTTGTTGTTGTTGTTGTTGTTCACGTGATTACAAACTGTACATGGACGGTGGGTTTGTAATTAAAATGAACATAACAGTAATAAAGTGATATTTGGGTTGTATTGTTGTTGTCATTATCAGTCGTCGTCGTCATCATCATCATCATCATCATCATCATCATCATCATCACCAAAATATCATGCCTTGTACCAAACATTCCAGCACCAGGACCTTAGCATTAGACCAAAGTTGTAAGAAAAAAAGAAAAGAAAAAAAGAAAGAAGACTAGTAGTAGTGGTGGTGTTGGGGTGGGGTGGGGGTGGAGTGTTAATAACAACAGTAGTTCGTAGTGGTGACAATTGGCAGGTTTCAGTTTCAGTTTCACTTTCTCAAGAAGACGTCTCCGAGCTCGGAACGAATTCCACATGCACTAACGTCACAGGTGCTATGTGTATGTATAACGATCATGGCACAAGCCTTAAGCCTACACATAAACCCATGAACTGGCCTGGTCCTGAGGCCCTACCTTGCCTATGCTTTACCAAGTCTATATTTTATACTGGTACTGTATCGGCCTATCGCTGGTAACAGTAGTAGAAAAAAATGGTACTAGCTTAATATTGGTAGCAACATCATTACAGTGTAGTCATCAGCGCATAGGGTTTTGCGTAGTCTCAAGGAGTCTACCGGACAACAGCTGGCAGATTTGGGTGATATACGCGTGGAATTGCTCTAGTGCGAAGAATGCCTCTTGCACAAACTGCAAACAAACACCAAACAGCCTAATGGTCGTCAGTCCATCAGTCAGGCTACTGGAAGGCAATCTGTCCCTCGTTATATCAAGCTTGATGACAGGCAGATACAGACAGACAGGCAGACAACCAGACACACAAACAGACAGACAACAGGACGGACACACAGACGGACAACCAGACAGACGGGCAAAAAGACAGACAGACAGACAAAAAGACAATCAGACAGACAGACAAACAAATACACGGACAGTCAGACAGACAGACACTCAGACAGACAAACAGATGGACAACCAGACAGACACACAGACAGACAACCAGACAGACAGATAGACAACCAAACATACAGGCAGACAGACAATCAGACAGACAAACAGACAACCAGACAAACACACAGACACACAACAGACAGACAAACAACCAAACAGACAGAAAGAGAGACAACCAGACAGGCAACCATAAAGACAGACAATCAGACACACACATACAGACAACCAGACAGACAGACAGACGGACAACCAGACAGACAGACAGACACAGCAAATCATGTACTTACAGGGCAAAATGGTACGGAACCGGTTGCGGTAGTAGTTTTCCTGGTCCGCTCCAGTGTCATGCGGCCTGACCAAACCCTTTGGTAACATCTGTGGTCACAACATGGAAACCACAACTTTAGCTGTCTTAATAGGACACCTTTTGTCATCATTGTTTACTGCTTCTATATGGACACAATTATTCAACATGCATCTGTGGTCAAAATATGGAGATCACAGCTTTAGCTGTCTTAATAGGACACCTTTTGTCATCACTGTTTTCTGCTTCTACATGGACACAATTATTCAACATGCATCTGTGGTCAAAATATGGAGATCACAGCTTTAGCTGTCTTAATAGGACACCTTTTGTCATCATTGTTTTCTGCTTCTACATGGACACAATTATTCAACATGCATCTGTGGTCAAAATATGGAGATCACAGCTTTAGCTATCATGATAGGACACCTTTTGTCATCACTGTTTTCTGCTTCTACATGGACAAAATTATTCAACATGCATCTGTGGTCAAAATATGGAGATCACAGCTTTAGCTGTCTTAAATTAACAGGACACCTTTTGTCATCATTGATTTGTTCTTCTACATGGACACAATTATTCAACATGCATCTGTGGTCAAAATATGGAGACCACAACTTTAGCTGTCATGATAGGACACCTTTTGTCATCATTGTTAACTTCTTCTACATGGACAGAATTATTCAACGTGCACACTCTGATCCAGAACGTCTTAATGAACTACTATTTACAATTACTATGATCCATAAGCTCTCAATGAACTACTATTGACAATTATACTGATACAGAAGCTTTGAATATACCACTATTCACATTTTTTTCTTCAGTTTAGCAGCACGTCCGACAAGTGTTTTAGTTCTTTCCCTGGATTTAATGTATCTGTTCTATGCTGTCTTCATGTATGCTTGACAAGGCTATGAGGGCAAACATTTGTATCCTGCCATGTTTTGTACATTAAAAGAAACGTTCTTAGTATGTTTTCGTCTGTATCTGTTCCTATTTACTTAAACACCAGCATCTTTGATTTAGATTTATATCATTCACTGATGATTGTGGATCATAAAACATACCATTGTTATTGTTAATTTTGTTTAAGTTAGCCGACTGCGTAGAGCCATATCAAGGTTATAACCATTTGAAAACACACAATACTACAAGAGGTAAAAAAGGAAAAGAAAATTATGTACACACATCGATGCATTCGTGCACATAATCTAAGGAGATGTCCCTGGCGTTGACCACTCCATGCAATGTATCGCACAGGTAATTTGAAAAAAGCATACCTGAATACAAACTGAAACATAACTAAGGACACTGAAACATGTATAAAAACGGGCCTAAATTATCTAAAATTGCTTCTGATATCTCATTTCCCTAGAGCCAAAAATGCCCTTGATACCCAGCTGTCAATCCTTAGACTCCTAAGAGAAAGTACGTAAGACTGTATCAAACACATACAGGTGAATGGACCAACAAGGCAGATAATGACAGGAAGAAATGACACAAAGCAAAGGAACAAGGCAGAAACAAAGAGAGTGACAGAAATGAGGAAATTTCTAGCACAGAATTTCCAGAAGGTGGGGATACTATTTATACTGAAATACTCTCCAGTATCCCCACAGGGGAAAACACTCTACCAGTACAGCCCCGAAAACATAGGAAAAAATAATACCACAAGCTACGAAAACTATGGCAGCACAGTTAACCAGAGATTATGTCAGCAGGATGACCATCTGAGAAACTGGACACCAGAATCAAAAGGGCAACAACTTCATCAAAAGCACAGAAGTTAAGTTACTGGGAAGCCTATTTACCCAAGAAAAAAATGCATTTAGAAATTGAGATCAAAGTCATAAACGGAAAATGCTATGAACTACCGACATTCACCGTTTCTGAAACATTCAAGCATTCCCATGGAAAGAAAGACCAGATTTATCAATACAATGTTTGTACAAAGCCGTTACGTGTTTTGATATCCAAAACAAATGTGACTGCCCGCGTTCAAGCAAGGAGGAACCAGAAAAAAACACACACACACACGAAAAAAGACTAAAACGCGTATTTAATACAACAAGAAAGACAGGTGCAAAATTTCAGCCAACTGGCCTTTGTCAACGTAAGATCACAAAAACCAAACACCAGACACAAAAATTAGGAAAAAAAGACTGAAACTTCCCTGCTCTTTGTTTGTGATCTTACGCTTGACAAAGGTCAGTTGACCAAAATTTGCGCCTGTCTTGTCTTTTGTATTAAATACGCGTTCTTAGTCTTTTTTCGTGTTTTTTTCTGGTATGTGTTTTGATGTTTTGACATTTCTTTCGTCAGGAGGGACGGCAAGGATAGAGAGCAACAGTCAAAAGACCCAACACTGACACACCACAAAAGAAACGAATGTTGATGATTCAGGTCTCTGTTTCCGTAAGACACCAACACTGACATGGCCCCTTGGATCTGTAATGTTCGCAGTTAATGTTCTGCGTACAGGTACACAGGAATTGATGGGGTGTTCATGCACTAGCAGGTCTGCACATGATCAGTCACCGTGGTGTAGTGGTTAAAGCACCGTTGAGCATCACACACCTCCTCCTTGATTGCTGGGACTTGTACGATGTGAGACAAAAGCACTACACGGCGGACTCCTTAAAGAAACTCTTCCGAGACGTCCCTCCTGATGCAATTTTCCATTTTTTACAAGAGATCAATAGATTTCACTTGATATGATATTACGGCTGTTTTTCTTTAACTGCATTTTAGACTTGCAAGGTTTGCAGTAAGCATGGTTTTTAACTGTTGTCTTTTATCTCAACTGGTCGTGGTTTTTGATGTGGTGTTAGTCCTGGTATGGCTCTAGTAGTCGGCTGGGCTATAAGCAATATGAACTTGAACTTGGTTAACGCACTGGACTACCGACCGGAAGGTTGTGGTTCGAATCCCACCAGTCCCTTCAAAAATCATTGCAGGATTTGTCGGATCCAACCAGGCTCCTACCTGAGTTGGGTGTGTTATGGGCTCATTGGGAAGACGGACAACACAGTCGAGTCTCATCCACTTCACGGACGCGCCATTGAGGGTGTTGCTAACAGTTTCTGCCCAACACGTGTCGTTATCTCTTGGGCCTGGTTGACACCAGGGTATATGATGATAGTAAGCGTAGCGTACAACCCTGTCACGCAGCCTCAGTCCTGGATGGAGCTCCATAGCATCATGATTATTATCCTCATGGTCGTCGTCATCATCATCATCATCATCATCAGAAGTCTAATATCCCTAAGTGCGATGATCTTAAAAAAAAAGAAAAAAAAAGAAAAAAAAGGGAAAAAGGTCTGCACATTATTATGCTGACCTGGAAGGTAGGGGGAAAAATGTCCATCATTTACCATCAGGCAGATTCGAACCCATACGGTCCAGTTGGAACATCAGTGTCCTGACCACTCGTCTATCGCGCCAACCTCCAGATATGATTTTAAAAAAAAAAAAAGAAAAGAAAAAGAAAAACAGACTTTGGCACAATCTCACCTGAAACTCTTCGTCCAAGTCATCCCCACGAAGTTTGTCCAGCAGGAATTGCTGCACCCTGTCCAGCTTCAGGTCCGAGCCTTGTGACGTCATGTAGACGTCATCGTTGTAGTACACGCCACGCTCGTTCTTGTTGGCGTCACCGCTTTTCTCCCCTTCCGTTCCCTCTGTCTCGTAGTCTTCCACTTCCTCTTCCCCTTCGACGGACAGCGTGGGAGTCACCGAGCTGCTCTGGTTTTGTTTGCCAAGGGCAAGGTCAACGGCGGGGTCAAGGTTATCGGGGCTGAAGCCCACGTTCTGGTAGATCTCTTGGCGGGCTGGTTTTGTGGTGGGGGGTTTCGTTTGGCTCTTTTCCTTCTTCTGTCTGGCCTGCTTCTGGGGTGGGTGTTTCTTTTGTTTGGTGTGTGGCCCATTGTCTAGTGATAGATAGATAGATTGATTGATAGACTGATGGTTGATAGATGATAGACTGATTGATAGATTAATTTGGTAGATAGTAGGTAGATAGATAGTCTGATGGATAGATTGCTAGGTTGATAGATAGACTGACTGATAGACTGATAGGTTGATAGATAGACTGATTGATAGATTGATAGCTAGGTAGGCAGATGATAGTCTGATGGATAGATTGCTAGGTTGGTAGATAGATAGACTGATAGACTGATTGATAGATTGATAGATGAGGTGGAATATGAGAACTGATTGATAGATTGATTAGGTAGGTAGATAGATAGACTGATTGATAGAGTAGATAGATAGACTGATTGATGGAATGAAATAGGAGCACGTAGATAGATAGACTGTTACAGATTAGCTAGGTAGCGTAGATACATACACTACTAGACTGCATGCTATAATTGATATGGTGGGTAGAAGATAGATGATGGAAATAGAATAGTAGATAGATGGTTGCAAGATAGTAGACAGCAATGGATAGGTAGATGTAGTAGTAGATGCATATCATATACAACATAATAAAACAACAGTACACACCGAGCAGACAGTGCAGACAGTGAGAGTAATAATTGCAGTGATGTATTTGATTATTATGCAAGAAAGAAATGAGTGACAGCAATATAGAAGTAGACAAAAGTAGGAGTGAGAGAGATGAGAACAGTAGTCAGGAGAGATGAGAACGAACAGAGAAGGTCGGAGAATAGGATAGACTAGATGCAGTGAGAAGACAGACAAGACAGAGACAGGAGAGAGATGGAGAGATGAGTGAGGGAAGCATAGTCCTCAAGTACTTGACATAATCGCTGCTTTCTGAGCTTTTGTACTAAATTGATTTTATTTAGTTACATTATAGCTTATATAAGGAGCAGTGAGAGTTGTCAGGAGAGAGAAGAGAGACAGAAGACAGAAGAGAAGAAATGAGACTGATTGATAGAAAGATAGGTAGGTAGATAAATAAGAAACTAGTGAATTATTGATATTTATGGTAGAAAGGTGAAATGAACGACAGATTCATTGAGTAGATAAAAGATGCCACAAAGAGAGTGATGATTGATCAGTCAGATGTAGATGAAACGATGATGATAGTAACAGATGCAGAAGTAGAAGTCTAGAAGGTAGAAGACAAGATGTAGAGAGGTAGTACCAAACAACATCATACACACACACATACACATACATATAAACATAATAATACATAATGTACATTGATAATGATGATATTAATGATAGAATAGAATAGACAACATAAGACATAGAAAAGACAGATGATAACAGATAGATGAAGCAAACGCATACATACAACAATATGAAATAGCAATAATAAATAGAAAGAACAGAGGCACAGACAGACAGAGATTAGATGCATAGATTGATTGATTGATTGATGATGAATGTCCAAACTCTCACAGGACCCTTGCCCAGATTTGCTTACTGACTAGATAGAATAATAGAGGGAGAGACAGACAGACAGACAGCACAGACAGAGCAGATGAGAAGAACATGAGATGAAAAGATGATAGTAGACTAAACAATGAATACTGTACATGGATCAGACATTTACTTGAGAAAGAAGAGAGTGACGAGAAGAAACAGACAGACAAACAAGAGAGAGACAGACAGACAGTAAAGACAGAGAGAGAGAGACAGAGAAGACAGAAAGAGAAGAGAGACAGAGACGACAGAGAGAGACAAGAGAGAGACGCACCACAAGATAGTAGAGATAAAGACAAGAGCAGATGAAGTGAGAGATCTCAATATATTCATGACATGCAAAATTACAATACACTGACAAAGAAAGAAATCAGAGGGGCACAGACAAGACAGAGAGAGACAGAGAAGTGAGACAGAGAGAGACAGAGACAGAGACAGAGAGAGTCCAAACTTCAAGACATGCAAAATTGAAATGCACTGACAAACAAGAAAGAAACAGAGGGGCACAGAACAGACAGAAGAGACACAGACAGAGAGAGTTGAGCAGAGACAGAGAGAAACAGAGAGCAGAGGCAGACAGAGAAGTGAGACAGAGACGAGAGAGAGTCACACTTCATGACAGAGAAGTGAGACAAGTACATACAAGAGAAGAAACAGAGGGACAGGAGACAGACACAGACAGAGAGAGGAGAGAGAGAAAGAGAGAGAGACAGAAAGAGAGTGAGACAGAGAGAGAGAGAGATCGTCACCAAATGATACATAGATATAAAACATAACATGCAAACTGATAGCATGACTAATATTCTTGATTTTCTCCTTCCAGGTATAAAACATTATTATACTTCCAAAACGGACAATGGATTCAAATAAAATAAAGAGACAGAAAAAGATATGAAAAGAAACCTCGAGTTATATGAATTGATCAGCTAACAAAAGGCTGAGGACAGACAAAAACAAAAACGAAAACAGCTATATTACTTCTATTTATGGCCACGAAATGAACCACTAAGCCGACACGACCAGAATATTGATGTGTTAAAGACTGGCAGCGAACAGGCCAGTTTTGTGATTGTGCTTTTATTCGTTTTCAGATGCATAGCATTTACAAACATCTTGAAATGTATACAATGCACAATCAACAGATCTAACAAAATGTAGAAAAACAAGCATTTGTTGCAAACACACACACACACACACACACACACACAACACACACACACACACACACACACACACACACACACACACACACACACACACACATATATACACACAAACAATATATATTATATAATATTATATAATATATATATGTGTATATATATATATACATATACATGTATATACAATATATAATATAGATGTACATACACATATTTCCACATACATACATATACATATACACACATACATACACAAACACACACATATATATATTATATGTATACATGCATTATATACATACCTAGACCTTCTTCAGCTACGTCTGGGCTACTGGATTTCTGGTGACATCAGTATGTTCTGGTAGATTTCATCCTGGTTCACGCGCATTGGCTTTGACCCTGATCTTGCCTCTGGCCTTGAGCCTGACCTTGTGTCGATGTCATTTGGTGACGTCACTTGGTCTGTTGGCTTATCGCTTCGTCTTCTTCGTCTGTTGAAAAATAAAATTAACTCAATGTTGAATAGATTTCAGTTGCTTTTTTTTTAACTCACAAGTGGAAATTCAAATCTGCGTACATTGGACTCCCAACATTTTCCCATCTGCACAAGAAAGAAAGAAGGAAACAAAGATAGACAGACAGACAGACAGACATGATAGATAATTAGATAATAGATAGATAGATAGATAGATAGATAGATAGATAGATAGATAGATAGACAGACAGACAGTTACATAGATAGACAGACAGACAGACAGACCGACCGTTACACAGATAGAGAGATAATATAGTCCCAAAACCCCCGGGGTCGTAGGGAAGTGAGGTGGTAGAGACCTCAACTTTTTATCGGAACCAGCATTACGAAGGCGGTACTCATCTCCTCTCCCTCGATTCAAATTCATATTCATATTCATTTTCTCATTTTTTCTACCGAGAATTCAGAATGGCAAGAAGGCTAATTGGTCTTCAACTGGAGGAACCCGGGAAATCAACCTATCTCTCTAATGTTTTATACCAAGGCAGCCAGGCAATGCCCCGCTCTTCACGATTTTCAACTGCTGCGGGATCTTTAACGTGTGCAGCCAGAAGGCACACGGGTCTGATTCGTTGACCACCACCACCCCCCCCCCCTCTCTTCCGAAGGACTAGACGTTCAGTTCGGTTTTCCGGTCAAACTGAGGAGAAAAGTCGAGGCATGTATGGGTAGCGAATTTCTGGTACCTCGAGTTAAGTTATTGGCAGGCGAACATCTGAACCATTCTGCCACTCTTCTCCCCATCCACACAGGACAAGGACACATATCAGTCACAAAGCAGAACTGAACCATGGGGTGGGGGTAGGGGTGTCTTTGGAGGGTTGTGGTAGTGGTCTCCATATCGGGTAGGTCTTTTAGTTTGTCTGCCTCTTCAACTGAGCGATTATTGTAGTTAGTTGAGGAGTCAGTAGGCGGTGTCTTTGGTCGGTTGGATCAGAACAAGCACTGTCGAACTGTATCAATATGACTCATCAGAACTGCAGGGCTTTCTCCAGTGGGTGATCCCATAGCAGCTTGACATCTCTGGCTTTCTTTGGCTTCCTGAGTCTGAGACTTTTGGACTGCATGAACTGGGCGTGAGTAGTATGTTGAGGAATCTGCATGAGCGACGTGGGATCACTAATGGTAATGATAGTGATAGGCGCTCATAATAACAAAAGTGCGTATAGAGAAAACAAAAATGCACAAGCCAAAGAGCACCAACACCATACATTTACCAACTAACAGTTATTACATTAACACACGCGCGCGCGCGCACCCACACACACACACAGAAGAGAATGAGAAAGAGAGAGAGAGAGAGAGGCAGGCAGGCAGAGAGAGAGAGAGAGAGAGACAGGTAGACAGACAGAGAGAAAAAAGAGAGAGAGAGGGGGGGAGGGAGGGAGAGAGAGAGAGAGAGGAATGTTTATCGAGATGTGAAAAGAGTAGTTTTCGGAGATGATTTGAACGATGGCAGAGAATCCAAACTGCGAAGTGACAGAGGAAGTTTGTTCCGTACAGATAGGGACTGGAAGGAGAATGAACGTTGGGCGGCAATCTTGATACGAAATTGAAATATCCGGAGGAAATGAGTTTCTGACGAGGACCACAGCTGTCGTGATAGATTGCTATAGTGAAGAAGATCAGCAAGAAAGGAAGGAGCCAGCTCACTCAGGGATTTAGAGCACAGCAGAGCGAATCTAAAGTTAAAGGTTTTCAATGGGTTGCCAATAAACAGAAAGAAGCAATGGATTTAGAGTAGGAGCGGATTTAGAGCAACTGAAAATTTATCGAGCAGCACTGTTTTGTATTTTTCTGAAGTAGGAGAAGAATATTCTGTGGACAGCTAGCAAGGAGAACATTACAATAATCCAGTCCTGAAAGAACAAAGCGAGAAGAGTGGCAGAATGGTTCAGATGTTCGCCTGCCAATAACTAAACTCCAGGTTCCAGGGTTTCTCCCCATAGAAGCTTCCACTTTTCTCCTCAGTTTGGCCAGAAAATCAAACTGAACGTCTAGTCCTCCGAGAGGGAACAAACAAACAAACAAAAATAAAAAAAAGAAACCCCTAGACGGACCATGTGCCTTCTGGCTGCGCATGCTAAAGATCCCACGGCAGTTGAAAATCATGAAGATCAGGGCATTGCCCGGCTGCTTTGGTATAAAACATTGGAGAGACAGGTTGAGTTCCCAGGTCCCACCCCTTGAAGATCAGTTAGTCTTTTTGCCTTATGAAGTCTTGGTAATATAATTATGAATTTGAAGCGAAGGATAGGGGATGAGTGCCGCCCTCGTGGTGCTGGCACCGGGAAAAGTTGAGGTCTCTGCCACTTCACTCCCCTACGACCCCAGGGTTATGGAACTATCTAGGTAGGACCTCAGGACCTGGCCAGCTCATTGGTGTATGTACAGGCTTAAGGCTTGGTGCCGTGATCATTCTTGATCTTCTCCATCACATGGCACCTGTGACGTTAGTGCATTTGGAATTCATTCCGAGTACGGAGACGTCATCTTGAGAAACTGAACCTGATGCTGAAACTGAAAATGATATTGAAACTGAAAGAACAAAAGCAGAGATGAGGGTTTTGGTGGTGTCCTCAGAGAAGAGATGATGAACAGAAGCAATGCAACGAAGCTTCAAGCAGCAATCACGACAGAGAGAGGAAACAATGTTGAAAATGTAGCGTCTGATCAAGAGTAACGTCCAGATTGCATACACACACAAGCTGTAGGGGTTTAAATGAGACAGTTTTCTAGTTAGACACAAACGGGGGTGGGGGGACGCTGAGTCATTGGACAGAAATTGTCACATAGCTTGTTCATATGTAAGAACGAAAGACAAAACAAAGGTTGTTGTCACATTTCTTGTTGATATGTAAAGATGACAAAGGTCAGAGTTGTTGTCACATTTCTTGTACATATATGTAAGTATGATAGACAAAGGTTAGAGTTGTTGTCACATTTCTTGTACATATATGTAAGTATGATAGACAAAGGTGAGTTGTACGAGTAGTCTGTGTGTCACATAGCTTGTACATTATTGATAGAAAGTTAGATTGTTGTCACATGTACAATATGAAGTTGATAGAAAGGTAGTGTTGTCACATAGCTTGTACATATATGTAAGTATGATAGACAAAGGTCAGAGTTGTTGTCACATAGCTTGTTGATACATGTAAGTATGATAGACACATGTTAGAGTTGTTGTCATATTTCTTGCTCATATTATTGTAAGTATGATATACAAAGGTTAGAGTTGTTGTCACATAGCTTGTTCATATGATGTAATTGTGACAGAGAAAAGTTAGAGTTACTGTCACCTGATAATGAAGACCACCACCAACGCTACCACCACCACCACCACCAGGGCACCAACGACAGCTCCTGCGATCTTGCCAATATCAGTGTTGCCCTGCATCTCGTCCTTGGTCACCTCTGAAACAATGCGTATGTGACCATTCCCGCAAATGGGGGCATAAGTCGATGTTTGGCAATATCAGGTTATGGTATCTTTGAAAAAGGCATGGAATTCTCTTCCAGTGATTATATAGATAAAGTCTTCTGATCAGTCACTTCACGAGTTGTGGTCAATTGGAATGTGCATAGTCAAGAACTTTTTTTTATTTTATAGAATATTCTGGAAATAATTCTGTGCTAGAAATGTTCTTTTCTGTCACTCTCTTTGTTACTGCCTTGCTTCTTTGCTTTCTGACATTTCTTCCTATCATTTTCTCCCTTGCTGGTCCAATCACCGGTATGTCTTACGTACTTTCTCTTAGGATTGATAATCAGGTACATGTATTAAGCGCATTTTTAGCTCTAAGAAAATGTAATATGCGGAAGCAATTTTAGGTAATTTAGGCCCGTTTTTACATATGTTTTGTTTTAGTGGCTTTATAATTTATGTTTAAACTTGTATACAGGTTTGCTTTTTAAAATCGCTTGCATGATAAATTGGAGGGAGTGGTCAATGCCAGGGGCATCTCTTTATATTGTGTGCATGAAGGCTTTTGATATGTGTATTTAACTTTCTGTTCTTTTTTCCTGTTGAAGTACTGTGTGTGTACTGCAACTGTTAAAGCCCTGATATGGCTCTGTGCAGTCTGCTGGGCTTTAAGCAACAATAAGAATAAGAACCCATGACTTCCCAGTCAGTGGTCTGTTGCACTAACCACTTCGCCACGCTGTCTCATTATGTAGGTTTGTAAAAAACTTTCCTACGTGTACCAGTCGCTGTGGTGTAGTGGTTAACGCAACGGATTACCGACTGGAAGTTTGTGGATTCGAATCCCATCAGTACCTTCAAAAATCATTGTGGGAATTTTGGTTCTAACCGGATTCTACCCAGAGTTTTGCGTGCTATGGACTCATTGGGAAGACTGGGACCACACAGTCGAGTGTCATCCGCTTCACAGATGCGTCACTGAGGGTATTGCTCATATCTTCTGATCAACGCAGCAGGTGTGTGTATCTCTCAGGCTGGTTGATGCCAGGATATATTATGATAGTACGCGTAGAGTATAGTCCTGTCACCAGTCTCAATCCTAGATGGAGCTCCAAAGCGTCATGATTATCATACTCATTGACACCATCATCATCGCATTGTAAAGTCTGTTCCAGCTTCTATGGTCATTATAGTGGCGTAGAAAATAGTACGACAAACAAGGTGAGCACAAAAGTAACCTCCCTGTGTGCAAGGATCCTAAAAAAAATTTTTTAACAAAAAACAAAGAAACTGTCCTACGTCTTTCCGATGAGAGACTGACTAAATCAGTGGACACTGAATGCCATGTACTGTCGTGCTTTCTGACCATCCATGAATCAACAACATCACACAGCATCAAGTATGATTCCTACGTTCCATTTTTGATTTATACGTTTCCTATGTCAGACATACCATGACAGGCGGGTCCCTGCCATCAAGGATTGCACGTGCAGTTACCTGTCAACTTGTCACACACATCCTGACATCCCTCACTGCATGCATGACTGCAGTTGTCGCCAAAGGTGCCGTCTGTACATGCTGTTAGCAAAGACGGAGGACATTAGACACAGACAGATAACGAGGCACACTTCAGTTTCAGTTTCTGTTTCTCAAGATGACATCTCCGCACTCGAAATGAATTCTGTATGCACTATCGTCTGAGGTGCCATGTAATGGAGAAGATTCAGAATGATCATGGCACAAGCCTTAAGCCTGCGCATAAATCCATAAGCTGGCCAGGTCCTCAGGTTCTCCTACCTACATAGTTCCATACCCTGGGGTCGTAGGGGAGTGAGGTGGCAGAGACCTCAATTTTTTTTACAATACAACAACAATGATAATGATGATGTTGATGAAGAAAATGATGAAGTAAATGATGATGATGATGATGATAATGATGATGATGATGATGATGATGATAGTGATGTTATGGAGTTCCATCTAGGATTGAGGCCACGTGACAGGACTGAAAACTCTACGCTTACTATCATAATAATTGTATCCTGGAGTCAACCACGCCAAGAGTCACAGACACCTGCAATGTTACTCAGAAGATCTGAGCAACATCCTCAATGACGCATTCGAAGTGAATGAGATCAAGTGTGTGGTCGCAATCTTCCCAATGAGCCCATTCCATGCTCAGCTCTGGGTGGGAGCCAAGTGAAGCCAAAAAATCCCACAATGATTTTTGAAGGGACTGACGGGGATTTGAACCCACAATCTTCCAGTAAATGATCTCTCATGCTAATCACTGCACCACAGCGACTGTGTGTGTGTGTGTGTGTGTGTGTGTGTGTGTGTGTGTGTGTGTGTGTGTGTGTGTGTGTGTGTGTGATTGTGTATGTGTGTGCGTGCGTGCATGCGTGCTTGCGTGCGTGCGTGTGTGTGTGTGTGTGTTTGTGGTGTGTGTGTGTGTGTGTGTGTGTGTGTGTGTGAGTGTGTGTGTGTGTGTGTGCTTGCAGTCACTTTGATTCAGATTCCGTGCATAGAAACAATATGGAGAACCTGAAACTGAATCATAGCCACATGATTCCAGGCCACGAAATGCCACATGCATTAATTTAACCCTTTGACTCCTGCACCACCAGCATCCTGCATTGTGAGCCATTCTAGCAACCCAAAAACTTAACCCTCTGATTCCCTCATCCCATCCACCAGCTTCCTGCAGGAAGCTGGTAGATAGAGTGTGGGAATCACCGGGTTAAGTTTTTGCAGTTGGTAGATAGGGTGCAGGATTCAAAGGGTTAAGGGGGTGTTTCACTGTGGTATGAAGATTGATGGACCTTACTGTGCTGATGACAGAGACGATGCACAATTTCAGTTTGGTTGGAGGCTGCTTTCTGTCATTTTTATCCTTGCATCCTTCGGTCCTGTTTCAGTCGTTTAAAGCTTAGCGCGCGAGAAACACAACTTTGGCACTATTACATTAATCAGATTCGAGAGATACAAGCACCTGCTTTGTTTAACTGGACTGAAAATATTACTGATACCATGAAAGATACGTAAGTTAAGTGATTTATGGTGGTACAGTGTTCCAGAGACAAAGAGGGCGTGTTTGGGGGTAAAAAAAAGATAAGCAAATCAATTTACAGAAGGACGAGATGACAGGAAAAAAACCACAAAATGTGTGTGTGTGTGTGTGTGTGTGTGTGTGTGTGTGTGTGTGTGTGTGTGTGTGTGTGTGTGTGTGTGTGTGTGTGGAGGAGACAGACAGAGAGACAGACAGAGAGAGACAGGCAGACAGAGAGAGAGAGAGAGGAAGGGTGGAGGAACAGAAAAGTTACATAACTCTCATCACACCTCATGGCCTTTAAAATCGATGACACTCAGCTGATTGATCCCAGTCTTCCCAACATGGCTTATGTCTATATCTTATAAAAGCGTAAAATCGATTGTAGCAGTTAATGGAAAAAAATAACAATAAGTACATGTACATGGGACTACACTGACCAAGGATGGCAGCTGCACAATAGAAATGGCCAGACTAAACTGTATCTGAGGAAGCAGCGCCATTAGCTTCACCACCAAGGACAATGTTATTGCTATTGGTATTTTTGTTTAAAGCCCAGTAAACTGCGTAGAGCCATATCATACCGTTTCAAGGCATACAAGACTATAACAGGTAAAAACGAAAAGAAAATTAGGTACGCATATCAATGCATTCGAGCACATAATCTAAGGACATGCCCCTGGCGTTGACCACGCCGTACAATTTATTACGCAAGGGGTTAAAAACATACCTGAATACAAATTAAAACATAACTAAGGACACTGAAACATACATAAAAACGGGCATAACATACTAGAACTTGCTTCCGCACGTACCTGAAACTCATGCTTTCTGACCATCCATGAATGAACATCACACAGCATCAAGTATGATTCCTACGTTTCATTTTTGATTTATACGTTTCCTATGTCAGACATACCATGACAGGCGGGTCCCTGCCATCCAGGATTGCACGTGCAGTCGCCTGTCAACTTGTCACACACATCCTGACATCTCTCACTGCATGCATGACTGCAGTTGTCGCCGAAGGTGCCGTTTGTACACGCTGTTAGCAAAGACAGGAAGACATTAGACACAGACAGATAACGAGGCACAGTTCAGTTTCAGTGTCTGTATCTCAAGATGACGTCTCCGCTCTCAGAATGAATTCCATATGCACTAATGTCACAGGTGCATGTGATGGAGAAGATTCAGAATGATCACAGCACAAGTCTTAAGCCTGTGCATAAACCCACGAGCTGGCCAGGTCCTGAAGTCCTCCTACCTTGATAGTTTCATAACCCTGCGTTCATAGGGGAGTGAGGAGGCAGAGACCTCAACTTTCCCAGGGGCCAGCACCATGAGGGGGCGCCCATTCCCTCTCCCTAGATTCAAATTCATATTCAAAGTCATTTTTTTACCAAGACTACAGAAAGGTAAGAAGGCTAATTGGTCTTCAAGGGGTGGGGCCTGGGAAATCAACTTATCTCTCCAATGTTTTATACCTGGGCAGCCAGGCAATGCCCTGCTCTTTACGATTTTCAACTCTCGTGGGATCTTTAGCGTGCGCAGCCAGAAGGCACACAGGTCCGACTTGTTTTTCGTCCCCTTCCGAAGGACTAAACGCTCAGTTCGATTTTCCGGTCAACTGAGGAGAAACGTCGAGGCCTCTACATTGAGCGAACCCTGGAACCTTGAATTTAGTTATTGGCAGGTGAACGTCTCAACTATTGGCACAGATGATGGGTGGGCTGGGTGGTTCTTCTGTTAGAGCTGTGGATTCGGGATCTGATATCTTGAGTTCAGTCCCAGTCTGCAACATTTAACGTTCAACAGTTTTTTGTTTGTTTGCTTTTTGTGTGTTTGCTTTTGTGTGTTTTTGTTTCGTTTTGTTTTGTTTTTTGCTGCCCATTT
>JAPXFY010000018.1:19690728-19718228 GCA_030674185.1 Monoplex corrugatus | reverse complement strand
GCAAAACATCACGAGACACAGAGAACATCAACAGACAGGATGTCACATACAGACAGAACATCAACAGACAGGATGTCACATACAGACAGACATCACACAGACAGAACATCACACAGACAGGATATAAAAACATACAGACAGGACATCACACAGACATGAACATCATCAGACAGGGTATGAATCACTGGGACACTCTTACTTTTTGTTAACAAACTTCAAGATGAGAATTGGGAACTTTTTTTTATTTTAACTAAGCTATTTACGATGAGATGGTTGGATTATTAAGCAAGTCAATTTTCACGGGTTGGACTTTGTATCAACCAATTCTCACCTGGAATCTATGTTTTCTGGTGTGAAACTCCTCGACCCTGCGCAAAACCCTGTGCACTAGTAGAGCTCCAAGTGAGGAGGAAGAGGTGTGGGGGGGGGGGGGGAGATTTATCAAACACTAAGCTGACACCACCAGAATGAACAACATTAAGATGGACAGTGAATAGGCCAGGTTTCTATGTTTGCAGGCTATGTTTGAACTCATGACATCAGATCTTCAGCCTACGGCGCTATCAAAAGAACCACACAACCCGTGATCCTTCGGATTGAGACAGCATGACAAGCATGTGCACTTCAAAACAATAATGTGTGACCCTCCAGCACAAAATGAGTTGGAAGTTCCCTGGCGTTGTTTAGCTTTCGGTTTCAGTTTCAGTTTCTCAAGATAACGTCTCCTGCACTCGGGATAAATCCCATAATTATGCACTGACGTTACTGGTGCTACGTGATGGAGAAGATCCAAACAGATCATAGCGTTAGCCATAAGCTTGCACTCTGTCCCTATACGTTGGCAAGGTCTTGCAGTGAACAATAACTGTGTAGTTCTGTAACTTGAGAAACTGAAACTGAAACCGAAAGCTAAACAACGCCAGGAACTTCCAACTCATTTTGTGCTGGAAGGTTGTGGGTTCGAATCCCCATCAATACCTTCAAAAATCATTGTGGGAATTTTCGGTTGTAACCGGCTCCTACCCAGAGTTGGGCGTGCTATGGGCTCATTGGGAAGACTGGGACCACACAGTCAAGTCTCATCCACTTCACGGATGCGTCATTGAGGTGTTGCTCAAATCTTCTGACCAACACCGCAGGTGTCTGTATCTCTCGGGCCTGATTTATGCCAGGATATATTATGATAGTAAGCGTTGAGTACAACCCTGTCAAGCAGTTTCAATCCTAGATGGAGCATCATTACTATCATCCTCATCGACATCATCATCATTGCGTTGTAAAAACTGTTCCAGGTTCTGTGGCCATTAAAGTGGCGTAGAAAATTGGACAAAAAGGTGAGTACAAAGGTAACATCCTTGAGAGCAATGATCCTAAAAAACATAAAAAGGGGGAAAAGGAAATTAAATATATATATATATATATATATATATATGTGTGTGTGTGTGTGTGTGTGTGTGTGTGTGTGTGTGTGTGTGTGTGTGTGTGTGTGTGTGTGTGTGTGTGTGTGTGTGTGTGTGTGTGTGTGTGTTTGTATGTATGTGTGTCTATGTTTCAGTTTTCTTACTTATATTTGAATTTGTATTCAGGTTTGTTTTTTAATCCCCTGTGTGATAAATTGGACGGAGTGGCGGACATTACGAGATCTAAGGAGATCCCCTGGCGATGACCACTTCGTCCAATTTATTACACAGGGGATTAAAAAACAAACCTGAATACAAATTCAAATATAAGTAAGAAAACTGAAACACAGACACACATATATACACACACACACACACGCACACACACACACGGGCTGAAATTATCTGAAATTGCTTCCATCTACTATTTACTACAGCCGAAATGCACTGAATCTATGTACCCAGTTGTCAATCCTAAGATACGTAAGACTTTATCGAACACATACAGGTAAATTAATGGACCAGCAAGGCAGAAAATGATAGGAAGAAATGACAGAAAGCAAAGGAATAAGGCAGAAACAAAGAGAGTGACAAAAAAGAGGAAGTGTCTGGCACAGAATTAGCAGAAGGCGGGGATACTATTTATACTGATAGAGCCACCAGCATGGGGTAGGGGTCCCATGTACCTGAAACTGTCGTGCTTTCTGACCATCCACGAATCAACAACGTCACACAGCATCAAATATGATTCCTACGTTCCATTTATGATTTATACGTTTCCTGTGTGAGACATACCATGACAGGCTCAGAAGGAATTCCATATGCACTATCGTCACAGGTGCTATGTGATGGAGACGATCCAGTATGCTCACGGCACAAGCATTAAGCCTGCACATAAATCCACGAGCTGGCCAGGTCCTGAGGTCTTTGTACCTAGATAGTTCAGTAACTCTGGGGTCGTAGGGGAGTGAGGTTGCAGAGACCTCAACTTTTCCTGGGGCCAGCACCATGAGGGTGGTGCCTATCCCTTTTCCCTAGATTCAAATTCATATTCATCATCACATTTTTTTTACCAAGACTTTAGAAAGGTAAGAAGGCTAATTGGTTTTCAAGGGGTGGGGCCTAGGAAATCAACCTGTCTCTCCAATGTTTTATACCAAGGCAGCCAGGCAATGCCCTGCTCGTCACGATTTTCAACTGTCGTGGGATCCTTAGCGTGCACAGTCAGAAGGCACATGGGTCTAACTCGTTTTTCGTCCCCTTCCAGAGGACTAGACGTTCAGTTGGATTTTCCAGTCAAACTGAGGAGAAAAGTCGAGGCCTCTCGGGGAGCGAACCGGAAACCTCGAGTACAGCGAACGGCCGAACCATTTGCGGGCGAACGTCCGAACCATTTGCGCAGATGATGGGCGGGCTGAGTGGTTCTCATGATAGAGCTGTGGATTCGATATCTGACATTTTGAGTTCAGTCCCAGCTCATAATATTAAACGTTCGTCTGGTTTTTGCTGCCCATTTGAATAATTCCATCATTCTGGTGGTGTCAGATTAGTGTTTCATAAATCTGCCCCCTTTCAAGAATACTTTATGTAGGATGTGCAACTGAGGTCCCTTAAAACACACACACACACACACACACACACACACACACACACACACACACTCTCTCTCTCTCTCTCTCTCTCTCTCACCCTCTCTCTCTTTGTCTCCTCTGTCTCTCTTTATCCTCACTCTCTGTCCTCTCTCTTCTCTCTCTGTCTCCTCTCTCTCTCCTCTCTGTCTCGCTCTCTCTCTCTCTCCTCTCTCTCTCCTCTCTCTCTCTTCTCTCTCTCTCCTTTCTCTCTCTCCTTTCTCTCTCCTTTCTCTCTCTCCTCTGTCTCTCCTCTCTGTGTTCTCTCACCTCTCTTCTCTCTCCTCTCTCTCTCTCTTTCTCTTCTCTCTCTTTTTCTCTTCTCTCTCTTCAGTTTCAGATTTCACTCCCTCTGTCTCTCTCTCCGTCTCTGTCTGTTTTTCTCTCTGTGCCTGTCTCTGTCTGTCTGTCTTTCTCAGTCTCTCTATCTGTCTGTCTGTCCTCTCTCTGCCACACACATAAACACCCACCCACCCACCCACACACACACACACTCTCTCTCCCTCCCTCTGTCTCTCTCTCCCTCCCTCTGTCTCTCTCCTTCTCTCTCCCCCTCTCTTTTTCTCTCTCTCTCTATCTCTCTCTCCCTCTCTTTCCCCCTCATTTGCTACATACGTTCAGTACAGTTAGGCTCCAGGTATCCAGTTGTACAGTTGCAGTGACCAGTGGCCCTGTCACAGGTGACACAGTGGACACTACAGTTGTGAAGACAGTAGGGGCCATAGGTTCCTGATGGACACTCTGCAATACGCACAGTGGAACAACATTTGTAGTACAGGTTCGGTTTGGGATGTTGGGATGATTTGTTTTTGTAAAATTTAACTCATCTGTGTAAGGAAAGGAAGAGAAAGGAAAAACATTCAGAAGTTGAAAAGGAAGAGTCTTAAAACTTTAAAATACTTTATTGTTCGAGCATAGTAGCGTGAGGTCCTGGTTGCTTTGTTTTGTCAGTTACTTCTGCTGTTCTACACACACAGTGTAAGCACACAAATGTAAAACACACACACACACACACACACACACACACACACACACACACACACACACATACACACACACACACATACATACATACACTGAGAGAGAGAGACAGAGAGAGAGAGACAGACAGACAGACAGGCATACAGACACAGACACACAAAGAGACAGACAGAGAGAGAGGGAGAGAGAGAGGACAGAGACAGACAGGCATACAGACACAGACACACAAAGAGACAACAGAAAGAGACAGACAGACAGACAGACATACCGGCATACACAGACACCAAAGAGACAGACAGAGAGAGAGGAAGAGAGAGAGACAGAGAATACAAAGACAGACAAACATACAGACAGACACACGTATATCTGCATGTGTATACACATAAAGGGGATATATGTACTGTCTGCATGTGTGTACACATAAAGGGGATATAGGTGTTGTCTGCATGTGTATACGCATAAAGGGGATATAGGTACTGTTTATGTGTATACACATAAAGGGGATATAGGTACTGTCTGCATGTGTATACACATAAAGGGGATATAGGTACTGTCTGCATGTGTGTACACATAAAGGGGATATATACTGTTTACATGTGTGTACACATAAAGGGGATATAGTACTGTTACTGTATACAAAGGATAAGGTCTTATGTTATACACATAAAGGGGATATAGAGTTGCTGTTATATATGTGTATACATTACACATAAAGGGATATAGGTACTGTCTACTGTTACACATAAAGGGGAATAGGTACTGTCTGCATGTAATTACACATAAAGGGGATATAGGTACTGTCTGTACATTACACATAAAGGGGATATAGGTACTGTCTGCATGTACATTACACATAAAGGGGATATAGGTACTGTCTGCATGTGTATTACACATAAAGGGGATATAGGTACTGTCTGTGTGTACATTACACATAAAGGGGATATAGGTACTGTCTGCATGTATATACACATAAAGGGGATATAGGTACTGTCTGTGTGTACATTACACATAAAGGGGATATAGGTACTGTCTGTGATGTACATTACACATAAAGGGGATATAGGTACTGTCTACATGTGATACACATAAAGGGGATATAGGTACTGTCTGCATGTGTAATTACACATAAAGGGGATATAGGTACTGTCTTGTGTACATTACACATAAAGGGGATATAGGTACTGTCTGATGGTACATTACACATAAAGGGGATATAGGTACGTCTGTGTAATACAAAGGGTATAGGTACTGTCTCATGTATATACACATAAAGGGGATATAGGTACTGTCTGATGTACATTACACATAAAGGGATATAGGTGCTGTCTGTGTGTACATTACACATAAAGGATTGACTGTCGTATGTATACACATAAGGGGAATAGGTACTGTCTGTAGTACATACACATAAAGGATATAGGTACGTCGTTGTACATTACACAAAGGGGTATAGTACTGTCTGTATGTACATTAACATAAGGATTAGTATTGTCTGCTGTATATTACACATAAAGGGTATAGGACGTCTGTATTAATTACACATAAAGGGGATATAGGACTGCGTATGTAATTAACATAAAGGATTAGGTATTGTCTGCATGTTATTACCATAGGGATAAGGTACTGTCTGCATGATATAACAAGGTACAGGTATTGTTTACTGTATAAACATAAGGGATAGTACTGTCTTGTGTACATTACAACAGGGATACAGGTGCTTTCAGGTCCGCACATGTATTGACCTAGGACATCGAAAAAATCTCCATTCTTTACCCTCCAGGCGGAGATGTATGAGCGTATGGAACCCATGTTTTTTTTTGACTGAAATTTTAACGTTTGCCGAGTTTTCTTCTACAATATTAAATATTTGGTAAAATACAGCTTGGAAGGTGTTGATTCTGATAGACTAATTTTACAAGCGAGGCACAAAGACGCCCCGGAGTGCCCTGTAACCCTCAGCCCGCTGAAACTATACATACACACTTGTTTTGCTTGCAGTCCCCCAGTTGACCTGGTTGTATAGTTGTGTCACGAAAATGATAAAGACGGTCCAAGTAGTTGTGTACCTGTGATATATCAAACCTGTGACGAGTGGAAACGTCCCCCACGTCACCACAATCCCATTTGAGTTACCATAACACACACTGGGTCGTCATAATCTACTAATACTTGCGGTACTATGGCCCGATTTTAGCCACCATGGCCCGATTTTAGCGTTATGAGTATTGATCCCACTGAGAGTTAACATGGTATCCGGACACAATGGTACATGGGCACAGTGGTAGTGGACACAATGGTACGTGGACACAATGGTACATGGACACAATGGTACATGGACACAATGGTACGTGGACACAATGGTACGTGAACACAATGGTACATGGACACAATGGTACATGGACACAATGGTACGTGGACACAATGGTACGTGGACACAATGGTACGTGGGCACAATGGTACATGGACACAATGGTACATGGACACAGTGGTACATGGACACAATGGTACATGGACAAAATGGTACATGGACACAATGGTACGTGGACACAATGGTACGTGGACACAATGGTACGTGGACACAATGGTACATGGACACAATGGTACGTGGACACAATGGTACATGGACACAATGGTACGTGGACACAATGGTACATGGACACAATGGTACGTGGACACAATGGTACATGGACACAATGGTACCTGGACACAATGGTACATGGACACAATGGTACATGGACACGGTTACACGTGGACACAATGGTACATGAACACAATGGTACATGGACACAGTTACACGTGGACACAATGGTACATGAACACAATGGTACATGGACACAGTTACACGTGGACACAATGGTACATGAACACAATGGTACATGGACACAGTTACACGTGGACACAGTGCCACATGGACACAATGGTACATGGACACAGTGGTACGTGGACACAATGGTACATGGACACAGTTACACGTGGACACAAAGGTACATGGACACAATGACATGTTGACACAATGCCACATGGCCACAATGGCACGTGGACACAATGGTACGTGGACACAAGGACACGAGGACACAATGGTTTATAGACACAATGACACGTGGACATAATGATACGTGGACACAATGGCACATAGACACAATGGCACATGGACACTATGACACGTGGACATAATGGTACGTGGACACAATGGCACATAGACACAATGGCACATGGACACTATGACACGTGGACATAATGGTACGTGGACACAATGGCACATGGACACAGTGGCACGTGGACACAATAGCCCATGGACACAGTTACATGTGGACACAGGGGCCCATGGACACAGTTACATGTGGACACAGTGGTGCCCATGGACACAGTTACATGTGGACACAGTGGCCCATGGACACAGTTACATTTGGACACAGTGGCCCATGGACACAGTTACACGTGGACGCAATGGTACTTGGACACATTGGCCATGGACACAGTTACACGTGGACACAATGATACTTGGACACAGTGGCACGTGGACACAGATATACGTGGACACAATGGCACGTGGAGACAGTGGTACGTGGACACAATGGCATTTAGCAGTCCACACTTAAGCACAACCTCACACGGTGGTGCGGCACTCGTAATAGTGGTCTTTAAAATCATTTACGCTCATCACTTACCAATATCACAAAGAAGTCCCTGCCATCCAGGACTGCACGTGCAATTGCCTGTCGCCTTGTTACACACGTCCTGGCATCCGTCACTGCAGTTTTGTCTGCATTCGTCACCAAAAGTGCCGTCTGTACACTCTGTTAGCACAGACAGGATGTCACTTACAGAAATCATCACACACAGACAGGATATCACTTACAGAAATCATCACACAGAACTTCACACAGACGGGATATCACACACAGGCAGAACATCACACACAAACAGGATATCACACACATGCAGTTAAGGGAGGAAAGACGGAAGATTGAAGAGTCCGTCGCATACTCAGATCCTGCCCCTGATAATCACATGTACATAAATTCAAAAATTACATTAAAAGAACTTAAAGATGCCCTTCTCTCGTTGAACAACAAAATATCGGCTGTAGGACTGGATGGCGTTTCATATACCCTTTTAAATCATTTACCAGAGAAATGGATTGAATACTTACACAATATCATACTAAAATGCTGGGAAAGTGGTAGCTTACCTGACATTTGGAAGACTTCGATTGTGTTACCAATACCAAAACCTAATAAACCCCTTTCAGATCCAGGTAGTTACAGACCTATCTCGCTTACATCCCATGTTTCAAAACTAATGGAAAAATTATAGTGAATAGACTGAGTTACTTTTGTGAGAAAAATAATATAATACCTATCAATCAATCTGGGTTTCGAAAAGGTAGATCAACATCAGACCATTTAGTTAAGTTAACAACTCAAATAAAAAATCAGTTTGCTAAAAGGAAAAATGTCTTAGCTACCTTCTTTGATCTTAAAAAAGCATACGATCAAGTCTGGCATGCGAGACTTTTGTTGAAATTTAAACATATTGGTCTCAACGGTAATCTTTATAATTTTATCAAAACATTTATAACTGACCGAAGTATAGTCGCTAAAATAGGTAATACATACTCTGAGAAACGATCTGTAAACATGGGAATTCCTCAGGGTTCCGTAATATCTCCTCTATTATTTAATATTTTGATCTATGACCTACCAACTCAAGTCTCAAACAATGTAAACGTTGCTCAGTACGCTGATGATATAGCGATCTGGATGAATGTTTCGTTAAAAAGGAAGACTTCCTTGAGAGAAATAAAATATATTAAAAAGGTCTATCAACATGAAATTAATAATATTTCCACTTACTTGACAGTTAACGGTCTGGAAATATCCAATGAAAAAACACACGATGCTTTTTAATAACGGTCTCAGTCCGAAAGAAGTACCGTTGTTTAAAATTGGTGATGAGGAACTGAAATATACTACTCACGTGAAATTTCTGGGAGTACAATTGACTTCTAGTTTACAGTGGAAAGAACATATTGATGCCTTGTTATGTAAAGCTGTGAAAAGCTATAATTTAATAAGAATTATTAGTAAACAGTCCTGGGGACAGGACACTAAAACGTTGTTACATCTTGTCACAGCTTTAGTCAGATCTAAGTTGGCTTATGGTCAAGAGGTCTATTTTTCAGCTCCAAAATGCTATTTGAAAAAACTTCAAAGCTTAGATAGTAAAGCTATTAAATGTGCTCTTGGGGTACCGGTGTATACAAAAACACAAGAAGTATATAAAACAGCTGGCATCCTTCCCTTGGAAGATTGGAGGAAGTTATCAACTGCTAAATATATAGTTAGAGCAAATGCAGTAGCTAATTATGCCAGTACGGAACTTAAAATTCGGTCCGACATCCATTTCCCCAAGAGAGCAAGAACAATAAAGTCACAAGAAACAATATCCACTTACACAAATGAGCTCTTCAAACTTTCTCACGTATTACTTAACAAAGTTTCACATAAAATGATATGTTGTCCTCTACCCCCCTGGGAACTGTCCAATGCTATTTTTGATATCAACTACACTGATACTGACCTGACAAAAGATATTAATCCACACTTGTTAGCAATTGATGTTCTGTCTCATCTACACAAAAAATATTCACATTACTTAAAAATCTTTACAGATGGCTCTGTTCTAGATGATGGTAAAGCAGGCGCTGGCTTTCTAATTCCTAAATTTAAAGTAGAAAAGGCTTACTTTTTAGGACAGGGACATTCAATCTTCACTTCTGAATTAGTTACCATCCTAATGGCACTGAAATATATAGTAGATCTACCCATAACTTTGTTTAGTATCCTATTATGTGTAGATTCGAAATCTGCATTACAATCCTTAAAATGTTGCGAACATAAAGTAAATAGTTCGTTAATATTTGAGATAAAATTTCTAATTCATTGTTTAATAACAAATAATACACAGGTTACTTTTTGTTGGATCCCATCACACTGTGGTATCCTTTTTAACGATCGGGTCGACAGAATAGCAAAAAATGCAGCAATGAATAGGGCTGGCAGTACTAAACTTGATTTACCATTCTCTGAACATAAAATGAATGCTATATTAGAAAACAAAGTAAAAGCGCAATGTGTCCTTCGCCCCTTCTCGGTAAATTACCAGGGTTTTACAAGACAAGAGATAACTTTAGCTTACAGATTAATTCTCAATTCACTTCGAACTAAATTTAGTAAAACCATCAAATGTATCTGTGGTGATTTTATAACAGTTGATCACATTTTGTGTTGTCAGCGAATGCGACCTTATTTCCCTGCGTCATTTACAAACTTAAAACAGAAACATACTGATTTCACTCTGTATTTACACATTGCTAGACGTTTACTGCACAGTCCTGTAGGTCGTTTTCTTTGATTCAGCCCAACTGTTTTATACCTGTAACTCCCACACAGCCCCGAGAAATCCGATGAAGCCTGACTGATATAATGTTCTGATTGTTTTTCTTTTGTTCGTTAATTTGTTTGATGTTACATTAATTGTTACCTTAATTGATACAATGCCTTCATGATTACATAGATTCATTCATTCCTTACGCACCTTTTTTTTTTTTTTTTTTTTTTTTTTTTCGTCTAAAAGCACATATGTGAATAGACGTTAAAAGAAATAACGAACGAACACACATGCAGAACATCACACACAGACAGGATATCACACACAGGCAGAACATCACACACAGACAGGTATCATCACCAAGGCAGAACATCACACACAGGCAGGATATCACACACAGACAGAACATCACACAGACAGGACATTACACTCAAGAGGGAGAATCTGGGACACCTTTCCTTTTATTTCTAACAAAGCTATATCGGTGAGAATGGGTATGGTGATAATGAAGCTAGAGAGTTCAATTTCAATTTGTACTTTCTTCAAGACGGATTTATCACGCTTGAACAATTCTATATGCACTCAACCCAAATCTGCAAGCACTTCTCTGGCAAACTCCTCGACCCTATGCAAAACCCTGTGCACTAGTAGGTTCTTAAAGTGAGGAGGAGGAGGTGTGTGTGATGGGGGAAGAGATTTATCAAACACTAGACTGACACCTCCAGAATGATGGAAACATTTAGATGGACAGTGAACAGGCCAGGTTTCTTTGTTTGCAGGCTATGTTTGAACTCATGACATCAGATCTTGAGCCTACGGCGCTATCAAAAGAACCACACAATCCTGTGATCATTTGGATTGAGACAGCATGACAAGCATGTATACTTCAAAATAATAATTAGTGACCCTTCCGCGTAAAATGAGTCGTAAGTTCCCTGGCGTTGTTTAGCTTTCGGTTTCAGTTTCAGTTTCTCAAGATAACGTCTCCTGCACTCGGGATAAATCCCATATGCACTGACGTTACTGGTGCTACGTGATGGAGATGATCCAAACAGATCATAGCGTCAGCCATAAGCTTGCACTCAGTCCCTATATGTTGGCAAGGTCTTGCGTAATCAATAACTGTTTAGTCCTGTAACCCAGCCAGTAACCGTCAAATTCAGAAATGGTTTGCACCATGAGAAAGAGCAGTAAAATTACTTTCGGAAACAGGAAAAAATAAAAGTAAAATAAATAGAATAAGATAAAATAAATACAAATAAAATAAAATAATTAAAATAGATAAAATAAGATAAAATGAAATGAATGAAATAATATAAAACAAGACAATAAAAATAAAATATGATAAAATGGTATCAAATAAAATGATATAAGAAAATGAAACAAGATAAAAGAGAATGACATAAAATGAAAATGAAACAATAAAATAAAATGTAACTCATCAGAGTAAAAAAAGGAGATAAGATAAAATGATTTCCGGTTCATATTGTTTATATCCCTGCCGACTACTAGAGCCATATCAAAGCCAACACCATGTTAATGACAAGACAAGATAAGATAAGACAACATAAATTGACGTGAACTGAAAGGAAATAAATAAAACACTTGACATCTGAGAACGTAAACATCATTTCACGCTGGAAACTCTTATTTTCAAAAATGGCAATAACTGACAAGACAATCAGGAGAGAAAAAGTCACGTCACTTCAGACTTCATATCACTATGAGTTTTGTCTGTCAAAAGACAGGAGCGAGTATCGTTGACACGTTGACATTGAGAGAAAACACACAGAAACAGCGAAAACAATGCATTAGTAGGTACGGATATGAATAACATCATATCCATATCACTGGCAAAAGACATTGAAAAGAAAAGAGTGGTACTGAAGACAAAAGAAGGGCATTGATAAGAAAGACCTGGCGTTGGAAAGATAGGGGTGGTATGGGAAAGAAAGAGGTGGTAATGAAAAGGGTGGCATTGAAAAGAAAAGGATGCATTGAAAAGAAGAGGATGGCGTTGATAAGAAAGGGGTGGCACTGATAAGAAAGAGGTGGCAATGAAACAGAGTGGCATTGATTAGAAAGTGGTGGCACTAATAAGAAAGACGTGACATTGGGAAAAAAGAATTGGCATTGGAGAGAAAGGGGTGGCATTGAAAAGAAAAGGACGGAATTGGCAAGAAAGAGATGGCACTAATAAGAAAGAAGTGGCATTGAAAAAAAAGCTGGCAGTGAAACGAAAAGGATAGCGTTGATAAGAAAAGGGTGCATTGAAAATTGTGACATTGAAAAGAAAAGGGCGGTGTTGAAAACAGGTGTGACATTGAAAAGAAAGGGATGGCATTGAAAAGAAAGGTGTGGCATTGAAAAGAAAGGGATGGCTTTGAAAAGAAAGGTGTGGCATTGAAAGAAAGGTGTGTCATTGAAAGAAAGATGTGGCATTGAAAAGAAAGGGATGGCTTTGAAAAGAAAGGTTTGGCATTGAAAGAAAGGTGTGGCATTGAAAGAAAGGTGTGGCATTGAAAAGAAAGGTGTGGCATTGAAAGAAAGGGATGGCATTGAAAAGAAAGGTGTGGCATTGAAAAGAAAGGGATGGCTTTGAAAAGAAAGAGGCTGCATTGAAAAGAAAGGTGTGGCATTGAAAAGAAAGGTGTGGCATTGAAAAGAGAAGAGTTGGACGTGTGAAAGAAAGAGGTGGCATTGAAAAGAAAGGTGTGGCATTGAAAAGAAAGAGTTGGCGTGTGAAAGAAAGAGGTGGCATTGAAAAGAAAGGTGTGGCATTGAAAAGAAAGAGGTTGGCGTGTGAAAGAAAGAGGTGGCATTGAAAAGAACGAGGTGGCATTGAAAAGAAAGAGGTGGCGTTGAAAAGAAAGGTGTGGCATTGAAAAGAAAGAGTTGGCGTGTGAAAAGAAAGGTGTGGCATTGAAAAGAAAGAGTTGGCATTGAAAAGAAAGGTGTGGCATTGAAAAGAAAGAGGTGGCGTTGAAAAGAAAGAGGTTGGCATTGAAAAGAAAGGTGTGGCATTGAAAAGAAAGAGGTGGCGTTGAAAAGAAAGAGGTGGCATTGAAAGAAAGAGTTGGCATTGAAAAGAAAGAGTTGGCATTGAAAAGAAAGAGTTGGCGTGTGAAAGAAAGGTGTGGCATTAAAAAGATGGAGTTGGCATTGAAAAGAAAGGTGTGGCATTGAAAAGAAAGAGGTGGCATTGAAAAGAAAGAGGTGGCATTGAAAAGCAAGGTGTGGCATTGAAAAGAAAGAGTTGGCATTGAAAAGAAAGAGTTGGCATTGAAAAGAAAGGTGTGGCATTGAAAAGAAAGGAGTGGCTTTGAAAAGAAAGGAGTGGCTTTGAAAAGAAAGGTGTGGCATTGAAAAGAAAGGTGTGGCATTGAAAAGAAAGAGTTGGCATTGAAAAGAAAGGTGTGGCATTGAAAAGAAAGAGGTGGCATTGAAAAGAAAGAGGTGGCATTGAAAAGCAAGGTGTGGCATTGAAAAGAAAGAGTTGGCATTGAAAAGAAAGGTGTGGCATTGAAAAGAAAGAGTTGGCATTGAAAAGAAAGGAGTGGCTTTGAAAAGAAAGGAGTGGCTTTGAAAAGAAAGGAGTGGCTTTGAAAAGAAAGGAGAAGCTTTGAAAAGAAAGCGGTGGCATTGAAAAGAAAAGGATGACTTTGAAAAAAAAAAAGAGGTGGCATTTAAAAGAAAAGGATGGCTTTGAAAATAAAGAGGTGGCATTGAAAAGACAGGGGTGGCATTGATGAAAAAGAGTTGGCATTGTAGAGAAAGAGGTGGCATTGATGAAAAAGAGTTGGCATTGAAGAGAAAGAGGTGGCATTGAAAAGAAAGGGATGACACTGAAAAGAAAAGGGTGGTGTGAAAGGAAAGAATGGCGCTGAAAAGAAAAGTGTAGCATTTAAAAGAAAGGGGACATTGATAAGAAAAGGGTGACAGTGATAAGAAAGTGGTAGCATGATAAGAAAGGGGTGGCAATGATAAGAAAAGGGTGGCAATGATAAGAAAAGTGGCAAAGATAAAAAAGGGTGGCAATGATAAGAAAAGGGTGGCAATGATAAGAAAAGGGTGGCAATGATAAGAAAGGGGTGGCAATGATAAGAAAAGGGTGGCAATGATAAGAAAAGGGTGGCAATGATAAGAAAGGGTGGCAAAGGGTGACAATGATAACAAAAAGGTGGCATTGATAAGAAAAGGGTGCAATTGAAAGGAAAGGGTGGCTTTGAAAAGAAAAGTGTAGCATTTAAAAGAAAAAGGACATTGATAAGAAAAGGGTGACAATGATAACAAAAAGGTGGCATTAATAAGAAAGGGGTGCCACTGATAAGAAAAGGGTGGCGTTGATAAGAAAGGGGTGACTGTACTGCAGCGACGCGCTCTTCCCAGTCATAGTAGCCTAAAAATCCATTTTCATAACAAAAAAGCAACCAGTACAAACGAATAGATAAATTTTAAAAAGCCCAATAAACCAAACCAAACCAACCAGCCGAACAAGCCAGCCAACACACCAACAAATTGTCCTAACATCATGTTCAGCCTTGAAGGACCCACAACCCTACTGTACCTTGACTGCACAAGGGCAGAGTCCATCCTGGAGAACAGTGGGAGCAGTGACCGGTGACCTTGTCGCACACCTCACTGTTGTTGCAATGTCCACACTGCTGCTGGCAATCACTGCCCCAGTAAAGGGCTTTGCAACCTGCCACACAGTGCAAGTCATTGGCTAAATCAGTCTGTCACATAATATTAATAATAACAACAACAACAATAATAATAATAGTATTATTATTGTTATTATTATTATTATTATTATTATTATTATTATTATTATTATTATTATTATTATTGTTATTATTATTATCATTACTATCATTATGATAATGATAACGTAATGATGACGACGATAATGACAACCACGATGATGATGATGATGATGATAAATAATGACAATGATGACAATAATGATAATAACAATAATAGTAACAATGATAATAATAATAATAAAAAATAATAATGATGGTGATGATGACGATGATGATGATGATGATGATAACAAATAGTGACGATAATAGTTAATAATGACAACAACGATAATAAAAAATAATATAATAATAAGAATATAATAAATAATAATAATAATAATAACAATGACACTGCTACTACTACTACTACTACCAATAATGATACTGATAATTACAAGAATAATATTGATGCTAGTGATAACGATAATAATAACAAGAATAAAAGTAAGACTGATAATAATAATAATGGTAATAACAATAATACTGGTAATGATAATGATCATGAGGATGACGATGATGATGATGATAATGGTGTTGCTGCTGCTGCTGCTGTTGCTGCTGCTGCTGATGATGATGATGATGATATTCATTTAGGCACTAAATCTAGATATATAAGAATCATACCAAAACACACACTCTCATTATTCAGTAAAACTTTCACTCACAATGACAACACACTAAAGAAGACAAAGCACATGGTTACTGGGAGGGGGAAGCCAGGAGGAGAGTGAGATGAAGGGATGAGCACATAAAGAGGGAAACCACTGCTGGACAAAAGGTACGTCTTCCAGGTTACACTTCAACGTTAGACTTCAAGGAAGATAGAGTATGGGATTATCGAAGACATAGGGGAAGCTGTTTTCATTTGTATGGACCAGACACAGAATAAGAGTGGTGACCGACCGTGGAACAGTAGTATCGAGGAAATTATATAAACAAGTTGTGTCAACTTACAGAACGGAGAGGTCGGGCAGGGGTGTGTACATTCGGAGGTGGTCACAAAGATAAATAGGTGCAGTACTATTAATGATAAAGAGTATCGAGAAAAGGACAGAAGTATTTACCGATTGATTTGTTTTTGGTCAGTGGATCCTCAAAAGTTGTCGAATACGAAGTAGAAGGTAAGTACTTATATGCAAGGAAATAAAACCATCCACCCTCTTCTATATCATAAAGGCATATCATTTCAATTACAACAATAACGTATCAGTTAACAGCTGCTTCCAGACCTCCCTTGGGGTGTTTAATTAACCTTTTGACTCCCGTAGCCTGTCCACTAGCATCCTGCATTGTCAACCATGCCAGCATAGCAAAAACTTAACCCTTTGATTTCTTACCTTATCCACCAGCTTCCTGCAGGGTTAAAAGTCAATTACTTTAGCTACAGGTCATCTCTCTACATTTGAATCCCATACAGAGAGACTGGGGTTTGTTCCAGAGGGATTCATCACACTGGGACATATATCCATAAGCGCTGCACCCAAATCCGCCGGCAAGTGTCCGTCAGACTCCCTAAACCTGTGCAAAGCCGTATACGCTGCCAAGGTGCTGAAAAAGGAAGGAGGGAGGGGAGAGGCACCAGTGAAGCACTAAGCTGACATCACCAGAATGATTCAAGCACTAAGACAGGCAGCAGCGAAGTTTCAGTCTTTTTCTCCTCATTTTTGTATCTGGTGTTTGTTCGTTTGTGATCTTACGCTTGACAAAAGCCAGTTGGCCGAAGATGTGCGCCTGTCTTGTCTGGTTGTATCAAATACTTTTCTTATTCTTTTTTCTTGTTTTTCTGGTTCCTGTTTTTGTTTGAACGCGGACGGTCACACTTGTTTTGGATTTAGTGAACAGGCCAGTTTTTCATACTGCAGGTGGGCTGACTGGTTCTTTTGATTGTGTCGTGGACTCCAGATATGATGTCTGGAGTTCAGTTCCAGCCCACAACAATAAGAACGGGCTTGTTCGCTGCTCTTTTTAATGTTTCCATCATCCTGGTGGTGTCAGCTTAGTGTTTCATATGTCCCTTCCACCCACCCCTTCCCATACCATGATCTTGTGCTAGCGTGTAGGGTTTTGCATAGGCTCAGGGAGTCTGCCAGATAATTCCTGGGTTGAACGCAAACGGAACTGTCCGCGTGCGATGATTTCCTCTTGAACAAACTCAGAACACCACACCCCGAATAGAGAAGAGTAGAAAAGCTTTACATGTAGATTGTCCATCTTTCTTTGAGGCCATCATCATGACTGGCTTAAATGCAATTGCCTGTCTTTGGAATTAGTGGGTGTTTGTTTTTGATGGAGATTGTTTCGTTCTTTCTACAGCCAACTCGGAAGACAGGGCAATGCTTCTTCGTCTTTACTCCTCACTGTCTGATTCTCAACTGACTACAGTATATATACATATCACAGTGAACAGCAATCAGTTATTTAAACGAATATCGTGCCGTGCTGTTATCCGCACGCTGTTTACTGTCAACACACGTCACATCTCCCTTTCTTTAAGGAAACAAAATCAATGAATCATTTTTCCTATCTTTCAGTCCATACGAAATAAATGTGTCTCCTTCCTTTATCACAACATTAACTTAACAAACACTCATTCTCACGCACAGGGCCCAATCATTCATTCACCTCATTTTATCTCTGATCATTATACTATCCATCATCATCATGTCCATATTTCGCAATGCTTTCAGTTTATCTGATTGTGGTAGAGTCTTCAGTTTCATTCATATTTCAGGAAATCTGGCCTTTTGCTTTGTCTTCCAGATCTTGTTCTGTAAGGAGAACTAACTGGTTCGGGTTGTCCTGTCCTTGTTTGTTTGATAACTTCATCTGGCTCCTTGATGCTGGTTGTCTCAGACATTTTGATGACTGGTGACTCATCAGATGAGTTCTCACGGACAGACGATGCTGGCGTCCTGACATCTGTTCCAGTTCCAGTTTTCTCGTTATCTTCCAGCATCTGTTTTGATGGAATGATGATTTGCTGTTGCTTGCCCGATGTGTCGCTTTCCTGATATCTTCCAGAAATCACTCTTCTCTGGACAAGTCGTTGAGGGTTGATTGTCTGCTGAAGCTCCGTTTCTGTTGTGTCTCGTAGCTGACGACGATTCCTTCTATACTGACGTCCGTCCTCCGTGCGAATATTGTATGACCGGATGTTCACCTGTTGGTCTACTTTGGCGCTGATCCACTTTTGGGATCCTGGAGGTTGGAATTTCACAATCTGTCCCGGACTCAGTTCTGTCAGCTCTACTGCGCTTCTGTTGTAGTAGTGCGCTTGCTTCAGTTTCCTTTTCTCAAGTTCTTTCTTGATTGGTACAACTGTAGGTTGAAGTAATGTCTTTGACGTCGGCACTTGTGTTCGTGTTCTTCTGCCGAACAGTCTCTGAACAGGCGAACTGTTTACAGTCTCTGTCAGGATGTTTCTCAGCTCAAGTAAAGCGAGGAAGGGATCTTGATTGTTGTGTTCTGCTTTCTTCATGCACGTCTTTGCAGCCTTCACCGCGCTCTCTGCTTTTCCATTGGACTGAGGGTAGTGTGGTGAGCTTGTTACGTGTTCAAACCCATATGTTTTTCTGAACTTTCCAAACTGGTTTGATGTGAATTGTGTTCCACAGTCTGTTGTCAGGCGTTCTGGTATTCCGTGTCTTGCCAAGTGTCTCTTCAGACAGATGATGACCTCTTTGGACTCTCTTATTTGTAACCGATCAATCTCAAAGAAATCAGAGTAGTGATCGACCGTGACCAGGTATTCATTGCCATTATGTTCAAAGATGTCACAAGCAATGTGTTGCCAGGGCAGGTCAGGGATCTCTGTACTGATAAGTGGTTCCTTCTGCTGACCACGTTGGTATGTGTTACAGGCGCTGCATGTTTTGACAAAATCTTCAATGTCCATGTTCATCTTGGGCTACCTCACGTGCTCTTCTTATGCAGCTCTGAATTCCTGAGTGGCATGAAGTTTCTCAAGAATGTCTGCTCTTTCGCTTTCAGGTACAATTACTCTGTGGCTTTTGAAGACAAGTCCGTTGTGGACTGACAGTTCCTCCCTGAAAGGAAAGTATTCTTGTAACTGTAATGAAAGTTGTTGTTTCTCCTCTGGCCAGCCTTGTAGAATGACAGCTTTCATGGTTTTCATGGTTGCATCTTCCTGAGTTGCTTGCTGCAGACTGTTCAGTCTCTCTTGGCTGATGGCCAGTTCTTGCAATGAGTCTGTTTTCTCCAGGTCTGTGAGGAAAACGGCTTCCTTGTGGATGACTTGCTGTTCCGCTTTTCCACAGACTGCTCTGCTGAGGGTGTCAGCCAGGTGCATCTCAGATCCACGCTTGTACACTACCGTGTACCTGAACTTCTGAGTTCTGAGTAGCATCCTCTGAATCCTCTTAGGTGCTGAGAGCAGGCTCTTCTTGTGAATGGTCTCTAGTGGTTTGTGGTCGGTCTCCACCAGGATGTCTCTTCCATAGACGTATCTCTCAAACCTTTCCAGACCGAAGAGTATTGCCAACATCTCCTTTTCTATTTGAGCATTGCTTTTTTCTGTCTCGGTCAAGGCTCGTGATGCGTACTGAATCGATTGACCATCCTGCATGAGACAAGCTCCAAGTCCAAACTGTGAAGCATCACACTGAAGGGTGGTTGTACGCTTTCCTGAAGAGTCAAAGTAGCGAAGTACCGGTGGCTCAGAGAGTATCTTCTTCACTTTCTTCAGGGCTTCTCCGTGGACGTCTTCATCCCATCTGAAGTGGACGTCTTTTTTCACCAGTTCTCTGAGTGGTGCTGCTGCCTCAGACAGGTTTGGTGCAAATTTCTGAAGGTATCCGACTACACCGAGTAGTCTCTGCACAGCTGCTTTGTCTTCTGGCACTGGGAGTTGCTGGACAGCGTCCAATTTCTTTGGGTCGGCTTTCAAGCCTTCTCTTGAGAAGATGTGTCCCAAATATGATATCTCTGTTCGTTTCATCTCAACCTTCTCCTTGTTGAGTTTGATTCCAGTCTCTCGGCATCGTTGTAGCAAACGGTTCAGGTTGGTATCATGAACTTGTGCTCCTGCTTCGTCGGTTGGTCCTCTGCCAAAAACAAAGATGTCATCATGAACCGCTACCACGCCTGGCAGTCCTGCCAAAGCGATGTCAATCCTCCTCTGGAATTCTTCTGGGGCTGGTGAAATACCAAAGGGCATTCGTTTCCATCGGTATTTGCCAAAAGGTGTCTCAAATGTTGTCAGGTAGCTGCTGTCTTCGTCCAGTTCAACGTCCCAAAACCCGTTTTTCGCGTCCAGGTGTGTGAAGTATTTTGCATCTTTGAGGAGAGGCAGTACGTCATCAATGTCGTCGACTGGCTCTTCTCTCTTCTTGTTCATCTTCCATGGTTGAACTTTAGTCTTCAATATTCTGGATTTTTGTTGGAGTTCGTAATCCCACTTCTGACACCATGTTTCGTTCTTTCTACAGCCAACTCGGAAGACAGGGCAATGCTTCTTCGTCTTTACTCCTCACTGTCTGATTCTCAACTGACTACAGTATATATACATATCACAGTGAACAGCAATCAGTTATTTAAACGAATATCATGCCGTGCTGTTATCCGCACGCTGTTTACTGTCAACACACGTCACAGAGATCTTTCAGTACTGGACGACGTAAGCTTGGCATGATTTGGTTTTTGTGGGAACATCTATATCATATGTATCTATAGAGGACATACAATATCTACACCAGGATATCTAAAATCTCCGTGAATGTGCACTAATTATCAGTGACCTCAAATCTGAATTGAACAAGAGCATATCTCACAGGTGTTCAGTCATACGAGATAAACGTATACATACGTACAAACAGAATGTTATGTTTTCTGTACATAATTTGTTTTAGATGTTCTGTGTATTTCAGACCTGTCGGTTGTGTCAGTCATAAACAGATAAACAGGTTGTCTTATAGTCCTGACGCCGAAGGTGGGTGAGGTGGTAGAGGCTCCCATCATTCCTGGGATCAGCGTTAAGCCGGCAATGCCTATCTCCTTCATCCCCCCGTGGGGATGCCAGAGGCTCTTTCAGTATAAATAGTATCCCCACCTTCTGAAAATTCTGTGCTAGAAATTTTCTCTTTTCTGTCACTCTCTTTATTTCTGCCTTGTTCCTTTGCTTTCTGTCATTTCTTCCTGTCATTATCTGCCTTGCTGGTCCATTCACCTATATGTGTTCGTTAAAGGCTTACGTACTTTCTCTTAGGATTGATAATTGGGTACATACGTAGGCCTATATGTATTAAGTGCATTTTTGGCTCAAGGGAGGTAAGATATGCTGAAGCAATTTTAGGTAATTTATGCCCGTTTTGATATGTTTTGGTGTCCTTATGTATGCTTAAATGTGTATTCAGGTGGTTTTTTTTAAATGACCTGTGCGATAAATTGGATGGAGTGGTCAACCCCAGGGGCATGTCCTTAGATTATGTGCGCGAATGCATTGATATGTGTACTTAATTTTCTTTTCTCTTTTTTTCCTGTTAGAAGTTGTGTATGTTTCGAAGCGGTTATACCCCTGATATGGCTCTACGCAGTCGGTTTGGCTTTAAACAACAACAATAACAATAACAATATCTCCTTTATACGTTCACTTTGGCAAACTGGAGACCCACACTCACAAGGAAGGAATATTTACATATAGACCGGTTTTTATGTATGTTGTTGTGTTCTTTAATCGTGTTTATGGAATTGTATATAGGCTTGTGTCTTTTCTTTTCTTTTTTGTTGGTGTTGTAATCCTCGTGGTGATAATTTGGGCGAATTGGTCAATGTCAGGAACATTTCCTTAGATTATCTACGTTAATGCAGTGTCACGTGTGCATAGTTAATTTTCCTTAGGTTTCCTTTTTTCTGGGGTCATCGATGTGCTTAGATGTGTGTGTGTGTGTGTGTGTGTGTGTGTGTGTATGTGTGTGTGTGTGTGTGTGTGTGTGTGTGTGTGTGTGTGTGTGTGTGTGTGTGTGTGTGTGTGTGTGTGTGTGTGTGTTGTGTGTGTGTGTGTGTGTGTGTGTGTGTGTGTGTTTCATTTGAGATGATTATAGCCCTGGTATGACTCTGAGCTGTGGGCAGGGCTTTAACGCTAATAATTACAGACTGGAGGCCACACTCACAAGGCTGCTTCGTCTTCCCCGGCCATGAAGGGGATCAGGTACCCATTTAGTCTGGTAAATTGGAGGCCACAGGCTTACCTTCCCCAACTATGAAATGGACGAGATACCCACTGAGTTTGGTAGACTAGGCCACACACATAAAGATGCTTTATCTTCCCCAACCACGAAAAGGGCCAGATACCCATTCAGTTTGGTAGACTAGGCCACACACATAAGGACGCTTTATCTTCCCCAGCCATAAAAAGGGCCAGATACCCATTCAGTTTGATAGACCGGAGGCCACACACATAAGGTGTTTTTATCTTCCCCAACCATAAAAAGGACCAGATATCAATTGAGTTTGGTAGACTGGGAGCCACACACATTTGTCGCTTTGTCTTCCCCAACCATAAAAAGGCCAGGTACCCACTGGGTTTGGAAGCCATAAACATAAGGTGCTTTATCTTTCTCAACCATTAAAAGAGCCAGATGCCTATTCAGTTTGGTAGATTAGAAGTTGTACGCACAAGGATTTCTGCAGAATCGAACCTATGCAGTGAGACTGGAAAGCAGGAGCCCTTCCACTGCACCAACCTGGCACATCGTGTGATAAATGGTAGTTAAGTGACCAGGCTACATAACTTTGTGTGATGTTTTAGATGTCAAATATAACAACAAGGACATGCAATACCAGTCTCAGTGTTTATGGCACAAAGTCTGACACAGCGTTCTTGATCAGAGAAATGTAAAACAAATCATTCAATATCAAAATTTAAAAAAATCACGTGACATTTCGTGACAAATATCAGTTGACAGGGATTGGCTAAAAATAACTTCATGACATTTTATGATTAGGATCAGACGATAGTGAGTTTCAAACACGTTCGTCATGGCACCGTCAGAAGTTTTTGATTGACAGACAGACAAAGAGGATTCGTTGCATTCGGACAGTTCCATACATGCTCCACCCAAATCTGCCAGCAATTATCTGGCAGACTCCCTGAGCCTGCACAAACCCTGTGTACTGACAAGGTCTTGAAATAGTGAGAGGTGGGGGTGGGGAGATGGGACCCATGAACCACACAGTGAGCTGACACCACCAGAATGATGGAAACATTAAGATGGGCAGCAGACAGGCCAGTTTATAATGTTGCAGGCTGGGATTGAACTTGAGATATCAGATCTTGAGTCCATGGCTGTATCGAAAGTACCAGCCAGCCCACGTGTTTTGAGAATGGCTGGATGATACTGACATGTACAGAGGCGTTCTGAAAGATACGGTGTTGAAGTTCCGTCTAAATGACAATATGCAAGGTCTGCAAATTTACACCAGCAGCTAGATTTGATTGGTAACCGGTGGATCTCTTCGAGTAATGTTGTTTTGTGATTAACCTTTCTTTTCTGCACGCTTTGAAATTTATCTACATACCCCCTTACTTTGTATTTGTTTATTCACCTACTTGCTTCTTATTCACTTATTTGCCTACTTGTGTACTTACTTGCTTATTCACTTATTTACTTACGTACTTCTTATTCACTTACTTACGTACTTACTTTTTACTTATTTGCTTGCTTGCTAGCTTGCCTGCTTACTTGCTTACTTACTTATGTACTCATTTACTCACTTACTTATATACCTATCTATGATTAAGAAAACATTGTCTTCACCTAGTTGATAGACAGCTGAGCATTTATGCATTGACTGGGCGGGGAGGGGGGGGGGTTCTGTCATGTGAGACGAGTTTGTACAGAATAGCTAGTTGTGTTGTGATTCAGACCTTTTATTATTTATTTATTTACTGTACATATATATGTTCCTTTTTTGAAGGTAAGATACACAGATACACATATCATTTACATGTAACCAAGATTATTCCAGTGGTCATCATCATCATCATCAAGTGCCTTGCCACATGGCGTTGGCGATCATGGCCCTCCATATGTATCTGTCCCTTGTTGCTGCAAGCACATCTTCCACCTCTCTATCTTCAGCCACCCTGCAAGTCCGTCCAATATTTTCTCCCTGGGTCTACCTGGTGCTCTCTTTCCCTCCATCTTTCCTGTTGTGATCAGGTGCTCTAATTCCCCTTTCCTCATAAAATGGCATATAAATCTTACCTGTCCTTTGTCAATCTTCCTTATGAATGATTTTCTTGTGTTTGCTTCTATAAAGACTGTCTCGTTTGTTTTCTTTGCTGTCCATGGCACTCTCAATATTCTTCTTAGAAACCATATTTTGGCTGCCCCAATCTTGTTCTGGCTTTGCGTGTTGACTGTCTACGCCTCACAACCGGATAACATTCATGGCTAGACAAAACAAGACGAAGTCGTTTGTAGGCTTTTTAAAACAGCTATGGTCTGATGGAAACGATCTTCCTGAACTCTGGATAAGAAACTACGGCAGATGTTGTTGATGTGTTCCTGCACTGACAAATTTTGGTCAGTCCATACTGTAACCCCACTGGAGATGCCGGGTGGTCTTTCAGTATCAATAGTATCCCCACCTCCTGGAAATTCTGTGCTATGATTTTTTTCTTTTCTGTCACTCTCCTTGTTTTTCTGCCTTGCTTATTTGCTTTCTGTCATTTCTGCCTATCAATTTCTGTTTTGCTGGTCCTTTCATCTGTATGTGTTCGATAAAGTCTTCCATACTTTCTCTTAGGATTAATAATTAGGTACATATCTTAAGTGCATTTTTAGCTCTAGGGAAATGAGATATGCGGAAGCAATTTTAGGTAATTTCGTCCCGTTTATATATACATACATATATATATATATACATGTATATATATATATATATATATATATATATATTAAATATACAGACATGTGTGTGTGTGTGTGTGTGTGTGTGTGTGTGTGTGTGTGTGTGTGTGTGTATGTGTGTGTGTGTGTGTGTGTGTGTGTGTGTGTGTGTGTGTGTGTGTGTGTGTGTGTGTGTGTATGTGTGTGTTTTTTTTTATGTCCTTGTAGTTACGTATAAATTTGTATTCAGTATGTTTTTGTTAATCCCCTATATGATGAATTGGACGGAGTAGTCAGCGCCAGGGGCACCTCCTTAGATTATGTGCGCAAATGCATTGATATGTGCACTTAATTTTCTGTTCCCTTTTTTTAATTATAGAAGTACTATGTGTGTGTGGAAGCCCTAATATGGCTCTACGCAGTGAGCTGCGCTTTAAGCAGCAATAAGAATGAGAATAAATTGATACTGTAAGATATTTTACAGAGGATGGACAGGGAATGAAAGGAAAACGACTTTACTCATTATTTGTCGATGAAAGATTGATACTGAATCATCTGATCAGTAGACAGCTAGAATTATAACTAGCAAAGGAGAGATTTGATATTGAATTACCTGATCAGTAGACAGCTAGAATTATAACTAGCAAAGAGAGAGACTTGATATTGAATTACCTGATCAGTAGACAGCTAGAATAATAACTAGCAAAGAGAGAGACTTGATATTCAATTACGTGATCAGTAGACAACTAGAATTATAACTAGCAAAGGGAAGATTTGATATTGAATTCCTGATCAGTAGACAACTAGAATTATAACTAGCAAAGGGAAGATTTGATATTGAATTGCCTGATCAGTAGACAACTAGAATTATAACTAGCAAAGGGAAGATTTGATATTGAATTGCCTGATCAGTAGACAACTAGAATTATAGCTAGCAAAGGGAAGATTTGATATTGAATTGCCTGATCAGTAGACAACTAGAATTATAACTAGCAAAGGGAAGATTTGATATTGAATTGCCTGATCAGTAGACAACTAGAATTATAACTAGCAAAGGGAAGATTTGATATTGAATTGCCTGATCAGTAGACAACTAGAATTATAGCTAGCAAAGGGAAGATTTGATATTGAATTGCCTGATCAGTAGACAACTAGAATTATAACTAGCAAAGGGAAGATTTGATATTGAATTGCCTGATCAGTAGACAACTAGAATTATAGCTAGCAAAGGGAAGATTTGATATTGAATTGCCTGATCAGTAGACAACTAGAATTATAACTAGCAAAGGGAAGATTTGATATTGAATTGCCTGATCAGTAGACAACTAGAATTATAACTAGCAAAGGGAAGATTTGATATTGAATTGCCTGATCAGTAGACAACTAGAATTATAACTAGCAGAGGAAGACAAACAGAACATACGGGTAAAAAAGTTTGCAGAGGACGACGTCTGAAATACAGACAGACAAGAAATGAGATGGACACTCACTGAAGACTTGGACTTCACAAATGTTGATGGTCCTATTGTCAGGTGGCAGTCCTGTGGTGTTCTTGGCCACCCTGATCACAGAACCGTTGAGGGCACCCTGGGTACACTGGATGCGGGTGTCTCTGTTAGATGGCTGTGTGTTGAATCTGTAGCACTCATGTCCATCCACGGTAATCACACAGCCTGTCATTCTACGTAAATCTGTTGAGGACAAGAAGAAAAACAAAGCGCTGAAAAAAGGAGGTGTAGAAGTGGAAGTGGGGGAACGGACGTGAGAGAGAAAATACATGACTTGAGAGGATAAGTATCTGCGTGAATGTGTGTGTGTGTGTGTGTGTGTGTGTGTGTGTGTGTGTGTGTGTGTGTGTGTGTGTGTGTATGTGTGTGTGTGTGTGTGTGTGTGTGTGTGTGTGTGTGTAGGTGTTTGTGTGTGTGTGTTTGTTTAGGTGTTTGTGTGTGTTTGTATGCGTGTGTGTGTGTGGGGGGGGGGTGTCTGTTGTGCTGTCTGTGTGTGTGTTTGTGTGTATGTGTGTTTGTGTGAGTGTATGTGTGTGTGTGTGTGTGAGTGTGTGTGTGAGTGTGTGTGTATGTGTGTGTGTCACATGCGCGCGCGCGTGCATGTTTGTGTGTGTGTGTGCGCGCGCGCGCGGTCTTGCACGTACATGAGTGCATGTATCTCAGCTGTAATTTTCTTCTGTAGTTGTGCTTTGATGTTGTGCTGTGTATTGTGTTTTGGTGTGATGCGATGTGCTGTGTTGATTGATGTGCTGTGTATTGTGTTTTTGTGTGATTTGATGTGCTGTGTATTGTGTTTTGGTGTGATGCGATGTGCTGTGTTGATTGATGTGCTGTGTATTGTGTTTTGGTGTGATGCAATGTGCTGTGTTGAGATGTGCTATGGTGTTGTGTTATATTATGTTGTCCTGAGCTGTTGTGTTGTGCTTGGTTGTTC
>JAPXFY010000018.1:19678228-19685728 GCA_030674185.1 Monoplex corrugatus | reverse complement strand
GTGTATGTGTGTGTGTGTGCACGCGCGTCGTGCGTGTGTGTGTGTACGCGTGCGTGCGTGTGCGTGTTGGTGTGTATGTGTGTGTTTGTGTGTGCGCGTGCGCGTCGTGCGCGTGTGTGTGTGCGCGTGCATGCATGTGTGTGTATGTGCATGTGTGTGTGTACGTGTGTGTGTGCACGTGTGTGCATGCGTGCGTATGTGTGTATGTGTGTGTGTGTGTGTGTGCAGCCTCCTATCCATTCAGCCGTCAATGGTAAGCTGCCCCTGTTCAGGGTTGGTAAAGGTAAAGCGGTGATGGAGAGCGAGAACAGACGGCCGTCTTTCGCCTACTGCTGGACCCACGAAAAGCTGGAGTGGCCACCCACCCACCGTTCCGCTACCACCTCACTCAGGACGTTGGACTTCTGGAATTCAGAGTTAGTTTGGAGTGTGGTCAAAAAGGATTCGTCGCACCAGGACAACTCCATATGCGCTCCACCCAGATCTGCCAGCAAATTTTTCTGGCAGACTCTCTAGGCCCACGTAAAACCATATGTGCTGGCAAAGTCTTGACTTAAATAGGGAGATGGGGAAAGAGACTTATCAAAAACAGAACTTGACACCACCAGAATGATTGAAATATTTATACGATGGCAGCAAACAGGGCAGTTCTTTTTTTATATGTTTGTTGTGGGTTGGGATTTGAACGCGAGACAGCCCACGAAGACAGTGACCTGCCATTGAGTTGAACCCACAAGTCCTGCTTTATCAGCATAACGCTCTAACTACTATGCTTATGGGTCACTAAAAAAATTAAGAGATACAGACAAACAGACATAGACAGAGACAGACACACAGACAGATAGAGAAAGAGAGAGAGAGACAGCGAGTGAGAGAGACAGCGAGTGAGAGAGACATCGAGTGAGAGAGACAGACAGACAGACAGACAGAGAGTGAGACAGAGAGAGACACAAACTGAGAGAAACAGAGAGAATTCAGAGTTCATATGAAACAGACAGACAGACAGACAGAGAGAGAGACGGACAGACAGACAGAGAGACAGACAGAGAGACAGACAGACAAAGAAAGAGAGAGAGAGAAACAGACAGACAGAATGAATGAAAAAAAAAGGACAAGCTTTGGTGTTCGGTAGTTCTGGGTTTTTCGAGAAACACTATTCACACGTTGCTGTCTAACCACCTGGAACTTCGTTGTTTGTGTTCATTTTCAACATCCTGCTCTAATATCAGGGAATAAATGTTTGCAGTCTGGTGTTTATAACACCAACTTGTATTGCAGAGGTAGTTTTCCCCCACCTTCCCTAAAAACAAGAATTACAATTATTATAATAGCCAGATAGTGAACCCATTCTAGCAGTCTCCATTTTCATGCAAAAATTATTACGCACAGACACATGATTCTGGAAAAAAAAAACCACCCGGTCTTTTCAACAAAATGATAAGGATTGAATAAATAGAAGAGGGGGGGGGGGGATCAGGGAAGTTGTATGTGTTTGGTTGCTTGGTTGGCTAGCTTTCTAAACTCTCTTAAAATGGCTGGAAGAGAGACAGACAGACAGACAGACAGATAGGGACAGACAGACGGACAGACACAGGCGGAGAGAGAGAGAGAGAGAGAGAGAGAAACATACACACACACTCAAATAGAGAGCGAGAAGGGGAGAAAGAGAGAGACAGAGAAACAGACACACACACACACACACACACACACACACACACATGTGTGTGTGTGTGTGTGTGCGTGTGTGTGTGTGTGTGTGTGTTGTGTTGTCTGTCTGTCTGTCTGTCTGTTTCTAATGTGTGACAAGATGTTCTCACTCTAAAAGTGTGGATCTGAAACCAAGTTTGTCAAGATGTTACTGTAAAGATGTCCAAGATTGTTGAAGCAAAGGCTCCAAGATCAACTAATGGGTTCAGTAAAAAATGAAGAAAAGGACAAACGTTGCTGAAAACGGACCATGGATCTACGCTAATGTTCCTGGTAAAAGTGATTTTGAAAGTATGGGACTTTATTCCGCCCGTCTGTCTGTCTGTGTTGCTTTGTTCTGTGTCTGTTCTTCTGATTTCTTCCTTCCTCTGTCTCTCTTTCTCGCTTTTCTCCCTTGCTCTCTTCTGTCTCTCCTCTTGTCTTCTCTCCTCTCCCTCTCTCTCCTTCCTCTCTTATCCCTCTCTCTCTTTCTCCTTCTCTTTTCTCTCCTTTCCCTCTCTCACTTCTCTCTCTTTCTCTCCTTCTCTCTTTCTCTTCCTCTCTCTTCTCTCTTTCTCCTTCTCTCTCTCTCTCTCTTTCTTCTTCTCTCTTTTCTTCTCTCTCTCTTTCTTCACTCTCTCTTCTCTTTCTCTCTCTCTTGTTTCTTCTAACTCTCTCTCTCTCTCTCTTTCTCTCTCGTATATCGGAGAAGGATAAACAACAACAACAACAAGAACGACAACAGCACTGGTCTTCAAGTCAAACTAAATGTAGCGTAACCGAAATAGAACTTGTCTCTCTACTGGGCGAACCTGACAAGCAAGCTGTAAAGCTGGTGAGGGTATGCCACAAGAGAGAGACAGAGAGACAGAAAGAGAGACAGAGAGAGACAGACAGAGAAAGAGAGAGAGACAGAGACAGACAGACAGAGAGAGAGAGAGAAAGAGAGCGACAGTAGTCACGTGGACAACAACGCGTGGGTTTTGCTTTCCAGCTCCATTGCATCTTGACGTCTTTTCATTCCCGTAAAAGGGCCTGCGAGAATCAACTGGGTCATAAGTAACGCCCCTTTACACTTTGAAACTGTATGCAAGACGGGTGGGGAGGGGTGGGGTGGTGGGTTGCAGGGGTGGGAGGATGGGAAGGAAGGCTTTGATACTGCAGTCACATGTCTTGTTTGGTTAGATAAGGGGGGGCACTAAGAAAAAAAATGATCATGCCATTTTGCTAATCTCTCTCTCTCTCTCTCTTACTCTCTCTCTCTCTGTCACTCTCTCTATCTCTCTTACTCTCTCTCTCTGTCACTCTCTCAATCTCTCTCTCTCTCTCACTGTCTCTCACTCTTTCTCTCCTTCTCACTCTCTCTCTCTCTCTCTCTCTCACTCTCACTCTCTATGTCAATTTCTCACTCTCTCACTCGCTCGCTCTCTGTCTCTCTTTCTTACTCTCTCTCTCACTCTCTCTCTGTCTTTCTCACTCTCTCTCTCTCACTGTCTCTCTCTCACTCTATCTCACTCTCACATTCTCTGTCTCTGTCTCACTCTCTCTCTCTCTCACTCATTCTCTCTCTCTCTTTTTTTTCAAAAAGTGATCATGGACATACAGGTGACCTTGAATCTCATTCGCTATAAAGTGGAAGAAATGTAAGCTGTAATAAAACTGGACGTGAAGCGAGGGTGAGTGGTACATTGTCATAACAGTGGGGGGGAAAAGCTGCCGTCTGGTGAAATGATCGTTCCCAGATATTTAAACTTATCAACCTGTCTCAAGGTTCTGCCATATTCTGTTGTTTTGCATGAGGTTTTTTACTGATCACCATGACTTCAGTCTTCCTGCTGTTTAGTTCCAACTCCTTACATTTGCTTTCTATTTCGAGTATATTCACAAGGTTTTGTAGGTCCCTTTCGTTTTCTGCAATTAGCACGGCGTCATCTGCGTATCGAATATTGTTTATCATTTTTCCTCCAACCTTAAATCCAGGGTCTTCCTCTAGGTTTCTCATGATGTTTTCGCTGTAAAGTGAAAACAGATCTGGTGGCAAAACACAACCCTGTCTAACTCCTCTTTTGATGTTTTGGAAAGAGCTTATATCGTTTTCTATTCTCATTGCAGCTGTTTGTTCCCAATACATATTTCTGATTATTCGTAGATCTTTTCCATCAATATTTGGTTGATCAATTCTTCATGTCTTACCTGATCGAAAGCCTTGGCATAATCAACAAAGCATAAATATAAGTCCTTATTCATCTCGATTGACCTCTCTATGATAGTTCTTAGGATATATATATGGCATTAATAGTTCCTTTCCCTTCCACAAATCCACGCTGTTCATCTGCTATTTCTCTTTTGATTCTATTCCTTGTCCTCATCATGATTATTCTTAATAGGATTTTTGTTACATGACTCATCAAACTGATTGTGCGATGGAGTTTGCTTTCTATAGCCCCTGTCTTCTTTGGAAGTGCAATGAAAATTGATTTTGACATATCTTTGGGGATTTTTCCAGTGTCATAAATTTCATTTAGGAGGACTGTTATTTTCTCAATACCAAATTCCTCCAAGGCTTCAATCATCTCTGTAGTAATGTTGTCTGGTCCTGGGGCTTTTCCTGGTTTCATCTTTTTCAGTGCTGCTCTAACTTCATCTTTCATTATGGGTGGTCCTTCAACGTTCTTTCTTATAATGTGTTCTTTGTTTCTGTCATCTTCAAAAAGATCTTTAATGTACTCTCCCCATCTGTCTAATATTTTGTCTTTTCCATGATAAGCGTACTATCTTTCGATTTTAAGCAACCAGTTGATGTGCATGTCTTTTAACTGTGGACATTTTCTTCAATTTGTCTGTACATACCCTGAGGATCTGTTTTGTGTTGGTCTTCTATTTCTTTGCATTTTGTTTTCAGCCAAGCTTCCTTATCTTCATTGCACCTATTCCTGATTTCTTTGTGTATCTTCCTGTATATCTGCTCGTTTCTCTTTGCCTTCCTCTGTTCCTCCATCAAGCCTAAAATTTCTTTTGTCATCCAGTTCTTTTTTGCTTTTCTACTTCAGGGATTTCTTCACAAGCTTCATTTATCGAATTTCTCAACTTTGTCCATTGTTCCTCACAGTCACCATCGTCTTCCAGAGCACTGAATTTGTTTTGAACATGTACGTTAATTTTTTTACGTATCACTTCATCTGTCTTTAAGAGTCCAAGGTTTAGTTTGATGTTGCTTTTGGTCTGTTTCCTTTTCCTTAATTTCAGCCTAAATCTTCCCATTACAGGATTGTGGTCACTGTTGCAGTCTGCTCCTGGTAGTGTTTTTGCTGACAGTAAAGAATTTCTAAATCTTTTATTAATCAGGATGTAGTCAATCTGATTTTTGACTCTGGGTAGGAGTCGGTTAGAACCAAAAAATCATACAGTGGTATGGTTTTGAAGGGACTGATGGGGATTCGAACCCACAACCCTCCAGTCGGTAGTCCGTGCGTTGACCACGACACCACCGCGACTGGTCGTTGCTTGTTTTCTTACACTGAAGTATTAGAAGGGGTACTATGACCCAAAGCCTGTATCTCTGAAAGCAAACTTCTAACTAAATTCAGAACAGGCTGCACCATTACACAGGGCACAAACATTAGACTAGTCAGATTCTGTCATACACTACAAACCTACATCCGGTGACAAGTGGCTCATTCCTTTGTGAGAGTTATCAATTTTCATGTAACAGTCACGCTTGTTTGTTTGTTTGTTTGTTAACTACGGGCTACCTTTGTACGGGCCATAAACATCTACCAAAGCAATATCTTTCTCCATAGCAGTCAGGCATAGGATGTTTTCGTTCACTGACGATATTGTTTTAAAAATCCGTTTGATCAAACGATCAAACAGAGATTTTTTTCTTTTTTTTTTTTTTCTCTCGCTCTTTTCTTTTTTAGGGAGGAGGGGTACATTGATCTCCGACGTGTTTATGGGCTTCCATCTTCCAGTTTTGTTGTTGTTGTTGTTGTTGTTTTCTTTTTTTTTTTTTTTTTTCTTGACCTGATAGACGAAGCAGTTGCTGAGTATGTAATTGTGTTGGCAGTAACGAACAAATTTATCTAAAATACTAAATCTGGAACCTTTTCCATTTTTTTTTTCAAATGTCCATTAGTGTTCATCAACAAATATGGAGGAGTACTATGTATGCAACTCGTTAACCCGTCTACACAAGTCAGACCTACTATTATGTTTTTGAATATGTGTATGGCGGTTTTGCCATTTACAATTAATCAGTAGTTTCAGCCACACATAATTAAACCCATTTCACCTGTATGTGTTCGATAAAGTCTTCTGTACTTTTTCTTAGGGTTGATAATCGGATACATGTATGAAGTGCGTTTTTGGCTCCAGAGAGGTGAGATAGGCAGAAGCGATTTTAGGTAATTTAGGCCCATATTATATATGTTTTGGTGTCCTTTTGTATGCTTAAATTGGAATTCAGATGTGTTTTTTTTAAATACCCTGTGCAAAATATTGGATGGAATGGTCAACGCGAGGGGTATCTCCTTAGATTATGTGCACGAATGCATTGATATGTGTACTTCATTTTCTTTTCTTTTTTTTTTTCCTGTTGAAATTTTGTATGTTATAGCCTTGACATGGCTCTACGCAGTCGGCTGGGCTTCAAACAACAATAACAATGAAAATTAAACCCATAATCAAGTAACTTCATTTTTTACTTTTGACACATCTGCCATTTTCTCCTACTGGACGGTACACTTGGGAAATTGTCTGCTGTTTTCCTGTGCTAAGTGTTGTGCACTTATTCTTTCTTGTCTTATTATCCACTGTTTTTTCTGTGCTAAGTGTTGTGCACTTATTCTTTCTTGTCTTATTATCTACTGTTTTTTCTGTGCTAAGTGTTGTGCACTTATTCTTTCTTGTCTTATTATCTACTTTTTTCTGTGCTAAGTGTTGTGCACTTATTCTTTCTTGTCTTATTATCTACTGTTTTTCTGTGCTAAGTGTTGTGCACTTATTCTTTCTTGTCTTATTATCCACTGTTTTTCTGTGCTAAGTGTTGTGCACTTATTCTTTCTTGTCTTATTATCTACTGTTTTTCTGTGCTAAGTGTTGTGCACTTATTCTTTCTTGTCTTATTATCTACTGTTTTTCTGTGCTAAGTGTTGTGCACTTATTCTTTCTTGTCTTATTATCTACTGTTGTTCTGTGCTAAGTGTTGTGCACTTATTCTTTCTTGTCTTATTATCTACTGTTTTTCTGTGCTAAGTGTTGTGCATTTATTCTTTCTTGTCTTATTATCTACTGTTTTTCTGTGCTAAGTGTTGTGCACTTATTCTTTCTTGTCTTATTATCTACTGTTTTTCTGTGCTAAGTGTTGTGCATTTATTCTTTCTTGTCTTATTATCTACTGTTTTTCTGTGCTAAGTGTTGTGCACTTATTCTTTCTTGTCTTATTATCTACTGTTTTTCTGTGCTAAGTGTTGTGCATTTATTCTTTCTTGTCTTATTATCCACTGTTGTTCTGTGCTACGTGTTGTGCACTTATTCTTTCTTGTCTTATTATCCACTGTTGTTCTGTGCTAAGTGTTGTGCACTTATTCTTTCTTGTCTTATTATCCACTGTTGTTCTGTGCTAAGTGTTGTGCACTTATTCTTTCTGGTCTTATTATCTACTTTTTTTCTGTGCTAAGTGTTGTGTATTTATTCTTTCTGGTCTTATTATCTACTGTTGTTCTGTGCTACGTGTTGTGCACTTATTCTTTCTGGTCTTATTATCTACTGTTTTTCTGTGCTAAGTGTTGTGTATTTATTCTTTCTGGTCTTATT
>JAPXFY010000018.1:19662422-19673128 GCA_030674185.1 Monoplex corrugatus | reverse complement strand
GTTCTGACATGACTTACAGGATCTTTAATACACGTTTGATGTTCTGACATCGCTTACAGGATGTTTGATACATGTTTGAGGTTCTGACAGGGCTTACAGGATATTTACTTCATGTTTGGTGTTCTTACATGGGTTACAGGATCATTTATACATGTTTGATGTTCTGACACCGCTTACAGGATCTTTGATACACGTTTGATGTTCTGACACCGCTTACAGGATCTTTGATACATGTTTGATGTTCTGACACCGCTTACAGGATCTCTCATGCATGTTTGATGTTCTGACACCGCTTACAGGATCTTTGATGCATGTTTGATGTTCTGACATCGCTTACAGGATCTTTGATGCGTGTTTGATGTTCTGATATGGCTTACAGGATCATTAATAGATGTTTGATGTTCTGACACCGCTTACAGGATCTTTGATGCATGTTTGATGTTCTGATATGGCTTACAGGATCATTAATAGATGTTTGATGTTCTGACGTGGCTTACAGGATCATTAATAGATGATGTTCTGACGTGGCTTACAGGATCATTAATAGATGTTTGATGTTCTGACGTGGCTTACAGGATCATTAATAGATGTTTGATGTTCTGACGTGGCTTACAGGATCATTAATAGATGATGTTCTGACGTGGCTTACAGGATCTTTGATACATGTTTGATGTTCTGACATGGCTTACAGGATCTTTGATACATGTTTGATGTTCTGACACCGCTTACAGGATCTTTGATACATGTTTGATGTTCTGACATGGCTTACAGGATATTTGATACATGTTTGATGTTCTGACACCGCTTACAGGATCTTTGATACATGTTTGATGTTCTGACGTGGCTTACAGGATCTTTGATACATGTCTGATGTTCTGACGTGGCTTACAGGATCTTTGATACATGTTTGATGTTCTGACGTGGCTTACAGGATCTTTGATACATGTTTGATGTTCTGACAGGGCTTACAGGATCTTTGATACATGTTTGATGTTCTGACAGGGCTTACAGGATCTTTGATACATGTAATCTAAAACATGTCGTGACGGTACTCAAATTTTAATGCTTCATCAATACACAAACTCAAATTGAACACAACAGCATCATTACGTGTTGATATGGAGTATATTAGATCTAAAGTTATATTCTAACGGTGTTTTGGCGTAATTATTTTCAGTCTGAGGTTGTGAAGTACAGGATAACAAAGTAAGAAAATGTAGTTCAACTTCTGTGGCTACATACCTAAGCGGCATATGAATTCATTTTTATATTCTTAAGCCACGCCTAAAGTGATAGCAAGCATTATCACCCAGACTGTTTCAGTGAAGACTGATACAAATATATCACAAAACCCATACGTTAAGTTGGACCTCAGGACCTTGCCAGCTCACGGGGTTATCTGCGAGCCTAAAGCTTGTACCATGATCATTTTGGATCTTGTAAATCACATAGCATCAGTGGCGTCAGCGCATATGGGATTCTTTCCGAGCGCGGAGACGTTATCTTGAGAAACTGAAACTGACACATGAAGTTGAAATAGAAACACCAAATCTGAACTTAACTACAAAAAGCCCTTTAAACGAATCTGTTCATTTTTATCTCAGTGTATGGATCGACCGTGCGTGATGTCTTAAATATCCTATACTGTTTAAATCTTCACAATTGTTTATATGGTCATGCCAATCCTTTGCGTCACCAATCAGTAATTCGTTATCTAAGACATCCCAAGTACTCACAAACACACATACATCTTAGTTGGCCCATACACAGCAAAATCCATACAAAAATAAACATGGAACACTAGTAGCCGAAGTTTTCTTACCTTTCTTATCTAGATTAGAAGCTTTAAAAAGCAACGTAACTTGAAATTATCCATTCACAGAGAGAGAATGAGAGAGAGAGAGGGGGGGTAAATAATGAGAAAGGGAGAGAGAGCATTCAAGCTTGAAACTTCACTCTTAAAAAGAGATAGACAAGCAGACAGAGAGAGAGAGAGAGAGAGAGGAGAGAGGAGAGAGAGAGAGAGAGAGACAGACAGACAGACAGAAAGACAGAAAGACAGAGAGAGGTAAATGACGAGAAAGGGAGAGAGAGCATTCAAGCTTGAAACTTCACTCTTAAAAAGAGAGAGACAAGCAGACACAGAGAGAGAGAGAGAGAGAGAGAGAGAGAGAGAGAGAGAAACAGACAGACAGAAAGACAGAGAGAGGTAAATGACGAGAAAGGGAGAGAGAGCATTCAAGCTTGAAACTTCACGCTTGAAAGAGAGAGCCAAGCAGGGAAAGAGAAGGAGAAACAAGCAGGCAGACACGCAGGCAGACAGGCAGGCAATCAGGCTGGCAGACAGGCAGGCAATCAGGCAGGCAGACAGGCAGGCAGACAGGCAGGCAGACAGGCAATGGACAGAGACAGAAAGAGAAACGCTCCCATAAAAGAGGAGACACGTTCCCATTCAACAAGACAGAGTCAAGAGCTATAATTTGGCGTTTTGGGTTACAAAGGGATTGCACTCAACTAGTATTAGTGAAGGTTCTTGCATTCTTACTGCTGCTTAAAGCCCAGCCGACTGCGTAGAGTCATATCAGGGCTGTAACCGTTTCAATACGCACGCAGTACTTCAACAAGGCAACAACAACAAAAAAAGGAACAGAAAATTAAGGACACAATGCATTCGCGCGCATAATCTAAAGAGATGCCTCTGGCGTTGACCATTCCGTCCAGTCTATCACACAGGGGATTTAAAAGACATACCTGAATACAACTTTAAACATTTCTAAAAACACTGAAACATACATAAAAACGAGCCTAAATTACCCCAAAATTGCTTCTGTATAGCTCATTTCCCTAGAGCCAAAAGTACACTTTGTACATGTACCCAATAATTAATCCCAAGAGAAAGTACGTAAGACCGTACTGAACACATGTGAACGTACCAGCAAGGCAAAAAATGATAGGAATAAATGACAGTAAGCACAGGAGGAAGAAAGTAACAAAAAGAGTAACAGAAAAGAGGAAATATCTAGCACAGAACGTCCAGAAGGTGGGGATATTATTTACACTGAAAGAGCCCCCGAATCCCCACGGGGGGATTAGTGTAGGTATCAGGTGTTCAGTTTAAGTCATGATGTGTAACTAAGTACCAACCACTCGTGTACACAGCAGATACACACAGACGTCCGCGCGTGTGCACACAAATGCACGCATGTACGCGTGCATACAAAATGTGAAGACATTATTCATGCCTATGAACCTACACATTTATAGACGAGCATACAGACACACAGACATAGGCATACAAACATACACACACAGACACAAACATAACAGACACAGAGACACACAAACGCAGACATAGACACACGACATGACACACAAACGAGGACTCTCTCTCTCCTCTCTCTCTCTCTCTCTCACTCACACACACACACACATACACACACACACACACACACACACACACACACACACACACACACGCACGCACGCACGCACACACACAAATGTATGCATGCACGCGCGCGCACAAAATGTCAACACAGCCATACCCACGAACCTACACACTCGTAGAAGAGGATACAGACACATGCAGATACAGACACACAGACATAGAACACAGACATAGACACACAGACATAGGGACACAGACATAGACACAGACATAGACACACAGACATAGACACACAGACATAGATACACAGACATAGACACACAGACATAGACACACAGACATAGATACACAGGCATAGATACACAGACGTAGACACACAGACATAGACACACAGACATAGACACACAGACATAGATACACAGACATAGACACACAGACATAGACACACAGACATAGATACACAGACATAGATACACAGACATAGACACACAGACATAGACACACAGACATAGACACACAGACATAGACACACAGACATAGACACACAGACATAGACACACAGACATAGACACACAGACATAGACACACAGACATAGATACACAGACATAGACACACAGACATAGACACACTGACATAGATACACAGACATAGATACACAGACATAGACACACAGACATAGACACACAGACATAGACACACAGACATAGACACACAGACATAGACAAACAGACATAGGGACACAGACATAGACACAGACATAGACACACAGACATAGACACACAGACATAGATACACAGACATAGATACACAGACATAGGCACACAGACATAGACACACAGACATAGATACACAGACATAGACACACAGACATAGGGACACAGACATAGACACACAGACATAGACACACAGACATAGACAAACAGACATAGGGACACAGACATAGACACAGACATAGATACACAGACATAGATACACAGACATAGATACACAGACATAGATACACAGACATAGACACACAGACATAGATACACAGACATAGATACACAGACATAGACAAACAGACATAGACACACAGACATAGATACACAGACATAGACACACAGACATAGACACACAGACATAGATACACAGACATAGACACACAGACATAGATACACAGACATAGACACACAGGCATAGATACACAGACATAGACACACAGACATAGGACACAGACATAGACACACAGACATAGAACACAGGCATAGATACACAGACATAGATACACAGACATAGATACACAGACATAGATACACAGACATAGGCAAACAGACATAGACACACAGGCATAGATATACAGACATAGGACACAGACATAGACACACAGACATAGACACACAGACATAGATACACAGACATAGATACACGGGACATAGATACACAGACATAGAACACAGATAGACACACAGGCATAGACACACGGGTTTAGATACACAGGCATAGATTCACGGGCATAGATACACAGACAAAGCACGAGACATAGAACACAGACATAGACACACAGACATAGACACACAGACATAGATAACAGACATAGAACACAGACATAGATACACAGACATAGACACACAGACATAGACACACAGACATAGATACACAGACATAGAACACAGGCATAGATACACAGACTAGACACCAGACATAGACACACAGGCATAGACACACAGGCATAGACACACAGGACATAGACACACAGACATAGAACACAGGCATAGATCAAGACATAGATACACAGACATAGATACACAGACATAGACACACAGACATAGATACACAGACATAGACACACAGACATAGATACACAGACATAGATACACAGACATAGACACACAGACATAGATACACAGACATAGACACACAGACATAGATACACAGGCATAGATGCACAGACATAGATACACAGACATAGACACACAGACATAGGCACACATGCATAGATACACAGACATAGGCACACAGACATAGACACACAGGCATAGATACACAGACACAGACACACAGACATAGACACACAGACATAGACACACAGGCATAGATACACAGACGTAGACACACAGACATAGACACACAGGCATAAATACACAGACACAGACACACAGACATAGACACACAGACATAGACACACAGGCATAGATACACAGACGTAGGCACACAGACATGGACACACAGGCATAAATACACAGACACAGACACACAAGGGATAGATGAATATGGAGGACCATGATCGCCAACGCTTTGTGGCCGGGCACATGATGATGATGATGAGACACACATAGACACCCAGACACAGACACTCAGACACAGACACACAAAAACAGACACATACACACACACACACACACACACACACACACACACACACACACACACACACACACACACACACACCACACATACACACACACACACACATACACACACACACACACACACACACACACACACACACACACACACACACACACACACACACACACCACACAACACACACACAGACTGAACATGGAAGCTCGCACGAGACACACACAAATCCGTACCGTCAGTTGAATTTAAGACCAACTCGTCAGTTTAGTTATCGAACCTTTGGAGCTGAATTATATGGCTACACGTGCTAGATGGTTCCCTTAACAGAGCCTTGGACTCAAAATCCAACATCTTGAGTTCAATCCCAGCCCGCAACATTAAAAAAAAAAACTGGCCTGTTCGCTGCCTATCTTAATGTTTCCATCATTCTGGTGGTGTCAGCTTACTGTTTCATTGGTCCCTTCTGCCCTTCCTTCCTATTTCAAGACTTTAACGGCACACTGGATTTTGTGCAGGCTCAGTGAGTTCTGACAAATGATTACTGGTAGATTTGGGTGGAGCGCATATGGAATTGTACAAGTGCGATGAATCTGTCTTGAACAAACTCTAAACAGATTCGTGACTCTTGAAGTGGTTGTACTTGTTTTCAGAGGTACTTATCCTCGACATGTGTATTGCTAAGCTCACAAAAAGTGTGTGTGTGTGTTAGTGTGTTTGTGTGTGTTAGTGTTAGTGTTAGTGTGTGTGTGTGTGTGTGTGTGTGTGTGTGTGTGTGTGTGTTAGTGTGTGTGTGTGTGTGTATGTGTGAGTGTGTGTGTGCGTTCGTGTATGTGTGTGTGTGTGTGTATGCCTGCGTGTGTGTGTGTGCGTGTGTGTGTCTGTGTGTGTGTGTGCGTGCGTGTGTGTGTATGTGTATGCCTGCGTGTGTGTGTATGTATGTGTGTCTGTCTGTCTGTGTGCGTGCGTGCGTGTGTGTGTATGTGTGTGTGCGTGTGTGTGCGTGTGCGTGTGTGTGCGTGCGTGCATGTGTGTGTACATGTATGTGTGCGTTGTGTGTGTGTGTTGTGGTGTGAGTGCGTGCTTGCCTGTGTTTGTGTGTCTGTGTGCGTGCGTGTGTTTGTGTGTGTCTGTGTGCGTGCGTGTGTTTGTGTGCGTGTGCGCGCGCGTGGTGTGTGTGTGTGTGAGTGTGTGTGTGCGTTTGTGTATGTGTGTGTGTCTTTGTGTGTGCGTGCGTGCGTGCGTGTGTGGTGTGTGTGTGTGTGCGTGTGCGTGCGTGATTGGGGGAGAGTGTCTTGTTTTGTCCATGTATATGTGTGTAGGGGGGGGGGGGGAGGGGAGAGGTGTTGATGTTTTTGTTCCATTCACTGCCTGTTGATCGTACTCCGTCTCATGAGAACTAGTTGGCAGTTGTCTGAATGGAATTTATTGACAATACTCGTCAGTGTTGGTGTCATTGAAATGGGAACATGTACACATACAGACACACGCACACACGCACTCACGCACGCAGAAACAGTCACACACACACACACACACACACACACACACACACACACACACACACACACACACACACACACACACACACTAGCACACACACGTAGAGTCAAACGAGCACGATTTCTTTCTTTTAATTCTGTGCTTTTCTTGTAAATGTATACATGGCAAAGGTTCGTGTTTTTGCGTTCTATATTAAGGCCGCCATAAAACGAAAACAACTGAATAAAAAAATAAATAAATAAGTAAACACATAAACCAAAAAAAATAGATAAATGAATAAAGAACGTAATTTCTTTAATGCAAGAAAAAATAAACTTCATTCTGTGGCTGAAAAAATATCGTCAAGCCATATAAACAGCCACACTTTTCTGCTTTTCTGACAATTCAGTTTTTTGTTGTTGTTTTTTACTCGGTGGCTGTTTTTTTTTTCTTTTGTTGTTGTTGTTGTTGTTGTTGTTTTTGTTTGTTTGTTTGTTTGTTAAAAGTCGTGCATTTATGATCTGATATTTCGATTTCAATCCCGTCCCGCTATTTATCTTAATGTTTCCATCATTCTGGTGGTGTCAGCGTTGCGCTTCGTAGGTTCCCGTCCCCTCCCTTTGCCACCCCTCCCCCCCGCCACCCCTCTCCCCCGCTCTTTCATGACCTTGCCAATGCATAAGATCAAAGAGACTATACTTACGTAAATACTATTCTCTTTATCATGGTTTTGTAAAGGCTCAGGAGGTCTGCCATAGAACTGCTGGCACACTTGGGTGGAGCGCATATGGAATTGTGCGAGCGCGATGATTCCCTCTTGAACGAACTCCATACAAATGAAACAGGTCACTACCAGTCCAGTCTGCTTTCGGTTATTTCAAATAATAACAAGAAAGCGAAAACACTCGGGCCTGCGGGCCTCAGTAGCTCAGTTGGTTGAGTTGGTCGGATTCACACGCTTATGCTTGTGGGTTCGAATCCCGGGGCACGCTACATGAAAACTGGCCTTGTCACCGTTCCATCTTAACATCATTGTTGTTCTGGTGGTGTCAGTATAGGATTAGATAAGTCCCCTTTCCCTCCACTTCCCTGGGATGGTTATCCCGTCGGTCATATCACCTGAGGTGGGTGTCGACGTAAAAACTGAACCAAATCAATCAAAGAAAATACTCGTGTAATATTTCTCTCAGTAGTGCCTCGAGGTGACCCATTTCTAATTCAAAATAATAATAATAATAATAATAATTACAATATTTATATAGCGCAAAATCTCGACAAAATCAAATCTAAGCGCTGTCTCTTGATATTCACGATTTGACAGCATGAGTTTCGGTTTCTTAAGATGACGTGTCTGCGCTCGGATTGAATGTTATATACACTGATTTCACCAATGCTGTGTGATGGACAAGATCCAAAATGACCACGGCATAAGCATAAACCCTTTGACTCTCGCACCCTGTCCACTACCAAAAAAAATTAACCCTTTGATTCCCTCACCCTATCCACCAGCTTCATGCAAAGTAACCCTTCCACTCCCTCACCCTGTTGGTGGATAGGGTGAGGGAGTCGAAGGGTTAATTTTTTTGTGTTGCTGTCATGGTTGACAAAGCAGGACGCTAATGGATAGAGTGAGAGACTCAAAGGGTTAGCCTGCTTAACCTTTTGACTCCAGCATTCTATCCGCCAATTGAAAAAAATTCAACCCTTTGATTCCCTCACCCTTTCCACCAGCTTTCTGCAGGAAGCTGCTGGATAGAGTGAGGGAGTCAAAGGGTTAAGTTTTAGCTTTGCTAACATGGTTGACAATGCAGGAGGCTGATGGACAGGGTGCAGGGGTCAAAGGATTAACAGCGCTATACGCTGGTAAAGTCTAGAGCCTTGAACTGACAGTCACCTGAAAAAAAGAAAGAAAAAACAGGAAGAAATACTACAAGGCGTCTTGTCTGATCCAAAGAGCCCATAACTGATTACAATCAACACACACACACACATACACATAAACCAAATGAAAAAAAATAGTAATCAGTTCGTAAGTTACATGCCCAAAATTTCACACTTTAGTTCAGTCTATCCTGCTTACAGCCCAGCCGACCACTAAGGCCATATCAGGGCTCACACCACGTTAAAAAAAACTCCCAAATCTAGAAATGGCCAACAGCTACAAACCAAGCACACTTCACTTGGAATATTTCGAAAATGTAAGGTGGAGAATGATACCACGAAGTTTGTTTTTGATTTATCAAGGTATAATTGTGTTTCATTTTGTGCCCATGATGTAAACTACAAATAACTGTTGGGGAAAAATCAGTCTTGAATAAGAAATGTTAAAATACGGACTGCCGACTGGACGGTTGTGGGTTCGAATCACCATCAGTCCCTTTAAAAAGATATCATTATGGGATTTTTCAGCTCTAATCGGCTCATTGGGAAGACTGGGACCACACAGTCGAGTCTCATCCACTTCACGGATGTGTCATTGAGGGTGTTGCTCAAGTCTTCTGACCATTACCGCAGGTGTCTGTATCTCTCATGCCTGACTAACGCCAGGATATATTATGATAGCAAGCGTAGATTACAGCCCTGTCACGCAGTCTCAATCCTAAATGGAACTCCATAGTGTCATGATTATCATCCTCATCGACATCATCATCATCGCATTGTAAAAACTGTGCCAGCTTCTGCGGCCACTAAAGTGCTCGTAGAAATTGGGACAAGGAGGGGGGGGGGGTGAGGGGTGAGCACAAAGGAAACTGCCTGAGTGCGATGATCCTAAAAAAACAACAACAAAGAAATGCTAAAATATATAAAGCTGGAAACACTACCTTGCTCTCTTGATTGATATGGCACTCGTTTGGTGAAAATGGAATTCAAATGTGAGAAAAATGAAATGATAACTCGATGCACATAGTAATTCAACACGCGAACGATGTTTCTGTGTAACAAAACAATGCTCATTTCGCAATAACACTGGCAAGTACTTGCAAAACAATGTTGTCTGATATATGGGTATGTATCAAGTTACATGAACGTAAACAAACATTTTCTATCACAGTATACGACTTGGCCAAGATTATAATTTCTGGGGGTGGAGGGTGGGGTTAGGGGGTGGGGAGGGGAATGAAGGGAAGAGGATGAGTCGAGTGTCATTTTCAAAATACTGAAAAACTGAACTTTTAGTTCCACCCACTAGTTCCAGATAAAGACATATTAATTTAATTTTTATCATCGTCATGATAGTAATGCTAAATCATTACTGTACACAGCTGTCATGATGATAATGATAAATCTTTACTGTACAGAGTTGTCCTGATAGTAATGATAAGTCATTTCGTGTGGAGAGCTGTCATGAACATAATGCTAAATCATTACTGTACACAGCTGTCATGATGATAATGATAAATCTTTATTGTACAGAGTTGTCCTGATAGTAATGATAAGTCATTTCGTGTGGAGAGCTGTCATGAACATAATGATAAATCATTACGAGTGCAGAGC
>JAPXFY010000018.1:19654922-19657422 GCA_030674185.1 Monoplex corrugatus | reverse complement strand
AGTTAAACATAACTAATGAATTATGTATAAAAACTAGGCCTAAATACCTAAGATTGCTTTCGCATATATCATTTCCCTAGTGCGAAAAATGCACTTAATATATATGTACCCAGTTATCAATCCTAAGAGAAAGCACGTAATACTTTATCGAACACGTGCAGGTGAATGGACCAGCAAGGCAGAAAATGATAGGAAGAAATGACAAAAAGCAAAAGAGGAAGAAAGAGAGAGAGAAAAGAGAAATTTTCTAGCACAGAATTTCCAGAAGGTGGGGATACTATTTATACTGAAAGAGCCCAGGGCATCCCAACGGGGTTACCAATGAAGTCATTGATATAACACAATTCATACAAAAGTAAATGACAGCATTACAGCATTGGCTGTCGTTTGAAACAGATAGAAGGAGAGACGTCGAAAAGCAGTTTGAAGTTTGCTCAAGAGGGATACATCACATTCCGACAATTCCATATGCGCTCCTCCCGGCCAAATCTATCAGCAATTATTAGGCACTCTCGCTGATTTTCCGCAAAACCCTTTGTTGCAAGGTCTGGAAATGGGAAGAGGGGAAGGGATCTGTAAACCACAAAGCTGACATCACCAGAATAATGACAACTAATAAGATGGACAGCGAACAGGCCAGTTGTTCATGTTGAGGGCTAGGATTGAACTCGAGATATCAGATCTTGAGTCCATGGCTGTCATCGAAAGAACCAACCAACCCGCCTATGAAAATAGCAGTTCTGTGCGCGCGCGCGTGTGTGTGTGCGTGCACGTGCGTGTTTGTGTGTATGTGTGTGTGTGTATGCGTGTTTGAGTGTGTGTGTGTGTGTGTGTGTGTGTGTGTGTGATCGTTTGTGTGTGTGTGTGTGTGTGTGTGTGTGTGTGTGTGTCTGTCTGTCTGTGAGTGTGTGTATGTGTGTTTGTGTGTCTGTCTGTGAGTGTGTGTGTGAGTGTGTGTGTGTGTATCGGTGTGCGTGCGTATGTGTCGTGCGTGCGTACGTATGAATGTTGTAAAATAATAATTGATATCTGTGCGTGTTTGTGTGAGAAAAAGGAGAGGGGGGGGGGATATGTCTAAGACATAAGAGTGACAGAGGGAGGGAAGGAGAGAGGGGGAGAGAGAGAGAATACAGACAGACACAGACACACAGAGACACAGCGAGAGAGAGAGAGAGAGGATAAAAGCTTCTCCATCAGCACGATCGTAAATTGTTAACATAAACAACAAGGTAAACCAGTAGGCAAGTCACACACATGCACAAATACTGTCAAATCAGAGCTGTAGGAAGGGAGCAAAATGAGACAAACTGGGGATTCTATGGAAAGAAAGGATATGTCAGAACACTGAGCTGACACCACCACAATAATGGAAACATTCACATGGGCTGGTTGATTCTAGTGACAGAACCGCGGACTCAAGATCTGATATCTCGAGTTCAATCCCAGCCAGCAACATTCAAAACCGGCCTGTTTGCTGACCCCATCTTAATGTTTCCATCATTCTGGTGCTGTCAGTTTCGTGTTTCACAGGTCTTGTTCCGCTCCGCCCTACTCAGACCCCCACCCCACCCCCCGCCCCTTACCCTTGTACCCGTTTCAAGAAGTTGCCAGCGCGTAGTGTTTTGCGCAGGCTTAGGGAGTCTGCCCATTAATTACTCGCAAAAGGTGGGTGGAGCGCAAGTGGAATTGTCGGAGTGCGACGATGCCTTCTTGAACAAACTCAGGAATTCAAACTCTATGTCTGGACCATTGCAACGTAGTTATCCAGATACATGCCGCATTGTTATTTTGTGTTCTTGCATCAAGCTGTTGGAAATGCTGGGCCTCGGGATATCACGGGACGCTACTGCAGTATCATAGTTAATCGCTTTAGACCAGTGAAAGTTGCCTCCCTTGACTCTCTCTCTCTCTCTCTCTCTCTCTCTCTCTCTCTTCTTTTTACATTATTTTATATTTATTCTACATTTTTTAAACGATTCCTTGCGAGTGAATCTTTGCTGTCAGGTGCATTTTCTTCTTGCGATGAGTACTTTGTTCTTGGATTAAACACACACACATCTATGCACGTGCACAGACACTCACGCACGCATATTCACACACGAACATGTACACACACGTGTCTCGTAGACACACACACATACCTCCTCCCACACCTCCTTTTCCACCCTCTGACCTAAATACACACCACACACACACACACACACACACACACACACACACACACACACACACACACACACACACACACACACACACACACACACACACACACACACACACCATACACTGAACCTTGAGGAATTCCCATGTCAAGAGATCGTGAAGAAGAATAACTTGTTCCCACTCTTGCCTGAATTGTTCTATTGGCTAGATAGGACTTAATATAATTATACATATTGCCAGATAGACAATAGATTTCAGCTTGTACAATAAACGTGTATGCCAAACTTGATCATAAGCTTTTTTCACATCAAAAAAAGTTGCTAAAAGACTTTTTCTA
>JAPXFY010000018.1:19647422-19649922 GCA_030674185.1 Monoplex corrugatus | reverse complement strand
GAGAGTTACCTGGACAGCAAAGAAAACAAACGAGACAGTCTTGAAGGAGGCAGACACAAGAAGAACATTAATGAAGAAGATTAGGAAAAGACAATCAATGTTTATAGGACGTTTTTTGAGGCAAGAGAAATTAGCGCACCTGGTCACAACAGGAAAGCTGGAGGGGAAAAGAGAGCACGAGGGAGAAAACGTTGGATGGACTTGCAGAGTGGCTGAGGAAGAGAGGATGGGAGATGTACTTGCGGCGACAAAGGGATAGATCCGTATGGTGGGTCATGATCACCAACGCCATGCAGCAGGGTACATGATAATGATGGCCACAGCAGGAAAGCTGGGTGGAAGGAGAGCAAAAGGTAGATCCAGGGAGAAAATATTGGACAGACTTGCAGGGTGGTTAAGGACGGAGAGGGTGGGAGATGTACTTGCAACGACAAGGGATAGATCCGTATGGAGGGCCATAATCGCTAACGCCATGCGGCATGGCACATGATGATGATGATGATGATGATAATCATCGTCATCATCATCATCATCATCATCATCAGTACTATGGATCGAAGCGAGGAACTCTTCGATGGTTCACTTATATGGGATCCATCATTAGCAGTGAAAGATATCCAAACGAGAAACCCTCTCAAAGGCAGCAAAGACAACATCGGCATTTCCTTCTCTTTTCTGTCACTCTGTTTGTTTCTTTCTTCCACCTTGGCTTTCTGTCATTTCTTCCTATCATTTTCTGCCTTGCTGGTCCATTCACCTGTATGTGTTCCATAAAGTCTTACGTACTTTCTCTTAGGATTGATAATTGGGTACATGTATTAAGTGCATTTTTGACTCTAGGGAGGTGAGATATGCGGAAGCAATTTTAGGTAATTTAGGCCTGTTTTTATGTATGTTTTGGTGTCCTAAGGTATGCTTGAATTTGTATTGAGGTGTGTTTTTTAAATCCCCTGTGCGATAAATTGGACGGAGTGGTCAACACCGGGGGCGTGTCCTTAGATTATGTGCGCGAATGCATCGATATGTGTAGGCCTATTTATTTTTCTGTTTGATTTTTTTTCCTTTTCAAGTGTTGCATGTTTTGAAGCGGTTATAGCTCTGATGTGGCTCTACGTAGTCAGCTGGGCTTTAAACAACAATAACAACAATAACAGATGATTGTGGAATGGCAGAACTAGGTAATCTGCAAAGTCTTGATCTTTCAGTAGTTAAAAGAGATTCCGTCTGATGCCTCTTGGGTGGTCTTGGGTCGATCGTCTTCATCACCCAGTGTATGGACATATTGAAGAGCAGTGCTGATAGTAGGCAACCTTGTCTCACTCCTGTCTTCTCTTCGAAACTGTGTTAATTGTTTCCTATTGTACAAGTGAAGTTGGCATAACAGCTATTGATGAGAAGGGCGATCTGTTGTGGAGTCCTGTGTGCTTGGAGTATACGCCATAGACTGTCTCTGTGTGTGAGCGGTACAAAGACTTAAGGACAGATGTAATTGATGATGATGATGATGATGATGATGATGATGATGATGATGATGATGATGATGATGATGATGATGATGATGATGATGATGATGATGATGATGATGATGATGATGACAACGACGACGACGATGACGACGACGACAACGACAACGACGACTAATGATCAATATGATAAGAATGATTGCAATAATTATGATAATAATATAATGATAATGATAAGAAGAAGAACGCTAATATTGATAAGAATGAAAAATGATATGGATAATAACGATGAACATTTATGGACGTAATCTGGAAAAAAGACAAGAGCTTACGATTACGAAAACACGTGCAATAAATCTCATGAACAATGGAATAAATCCTTCACGAACAATGCAATAAATCCCTCACGAACAGTACAATAAATTTCTCATGAACAGTGCAATAAATCTTTCACGAACAATGCAATAAATCCCTCACGAACAGTGCAATAAATCCCTCATGAACAGTGCAATAAATCACTCATGAACAATGCGATAAATCCCTCACGAACAGTACATTAAATCCCTCACGAACAATGCAGTAAATCTCTCATGAACAGTGCAATAATCCCTCACGAACAATGTAATAAATCCTTCACGAACAATGCAGTAAATCCCTCATGAACAGTACAATAAATCTCTCATAAACAGTACAATAAATCCCTTACGAACAATGCAATAAATCCCTCATGAACAGTACAATAAATCTCTCATGAACAGAGCAATAATTCCTCATGAACAGTACAATAAATCTCTCACGAACAGTGCAATAAGTCCCTCACGAACAGTACAATAAATCCCTCACGAACAGTACAATAAATCCCTCACGAACAGTACAATAAATCTCTCATGAACAGAGCAATAATCCCTCATGAACAGTACAATAAATATCTCATAGAGCTCATGAACAGAGCAATAATTCCTCACGAACAGTACAATAAATCCCTCACGAACAGTACAATAAATCTCTCATGAACAGAGCAATAATCCCTCATGAAC
>JAPXFY010000018.1:19519922-19632422 GCA_030674185.1 Monoplex corrugatus | reverse complement strand
ACACACCAACACACATCCGCACGCACCACACACACACACATATACATACACGCACGCACTACACACACACACACACACACATCCGCGCACACACACACACGTATGCACGCATGCATGCACACACACACCCACACACAACACCATACCCCAGACACAAACACACACACATCACACACATAGTCACACACATCCGCACGCACACACACACACACGTACGCGCACACACCACACACACACACACATACACAAACACACATACGCACACACACACACATACACACACACACACACACACACACACACACTAACAACTTTATTTTAGCTGCGTTCGGGTATGAGACACACACACACACACACAAAAAGGAGGGGAAAAAAGAAGAAGAAAAAAAGAAAAAAAGAAAGTGTCAGAGATTAAGGTTGTCTCATAACCCTGAGGCAGCAGGACATTTGAGGTCGCCAGTATTATGAGGGACGGTGCTCATCTCTCTCTCCCTGACTGGTTTACCTTCCATGGCTAACATTAAGACATGTTCAAAGCAAGCATCTCCTTCTCTGGAGCATATCTCTGGGAAATATTACCCACCCAACATCAAATCACCCACATGGCAGGTCAACTTTAAACGAACACTTCATTAACATTTCTTAAGGCAACATGAGTAATTATTTCAGTTAAAACCCTTCGTCTACCTACCCTGTTATACATTGTGGGTTATTTCATATGTAAGGTCAGAGCTAAATCACTGGTACAGTATGTGATAGTAGACCTGTTCGCTGCCTGTCTTTATGTTTCTATTATTCTGGTGGTGTCAGTTTATTGTTTTATAGGTCCCTTCTCCCCATTCTTCTCCATTTCAAAACCATGCCAGCGCATAGGATTTTATGCCGGCTCGGGTTATCTGCCAGATAATTTGCTGGCAGATTTGGGTGGATTGCTTATGGAATTATCCCAGAGCTATGAATCCCTCATGAACAAACTTAAAACTTCAAACTCCAACTTCCTGCATGCCATCCCAGTTGTCCAAAATTTGCTTTCATTCAGGAAACACAGGAGCACCTTATAATGCTAACTACAGTCTGTAGGAATAAAAGTTTCAGACATGCACAGATGTTAACCCTTTGACTCCGTACCCTATCATCAACTGCAAAACTTAACCCTTTGGTTTTCTCACCCTGTCCACCAGCTTCCTGCAGAAAGCTGGCGGATAGGGTGAGGAAATCAAAGGGTTAAGTTTTTGCTTTGCTGACATGGTTGACAATGCAAGATGCTGGTGGACAGGGTGCGGGAGTCAAAGGGTTAATTTTGGAAGACTTAATGATGTATTTGACTAATTGACGAGCGCCAGGGGAGCTGAATAGGTTAAAACGATTTGGAAAGAAAAGGGTTAACGGTGAAAGTATACGTGTTTTGAGTATGATTCATTCTTAACGTTGTTCTTACTGTTTTGGGGAGGGAAAATCGATCAACAGCAGATGTTCATTCACAAGACCCTCACACACACACACACACACACACACCACACATACACACACACACACACACACACACACACACACACACACACACACACACACCAAACAGCGTAAACCTCTCAGTTTTTAAAAAAAAATTTTTTTATTGCTTTCTTCACATGGCAGATATGTTGGGACACAAAATACGCTACACTGCAACCATTTTTTCAGGGCACAAATCACGAATGTCACTTTCGTTATTGATACGACAGTTTCGTTGAGGTAGGCTTGAAACCCTTTCACTCCTTCACCACTACACACCAGCTTTCTGCAGGAGAAACTGATGGATCAGGTGAGGGAGTGAAAGAGTTAAGCGACATGTTGACAAAAGCCGTAACAATAGGGGACATCAATTTTAACTGCATGCCACGTATGTGGAATACAAAGTTCCTAGTACTGTGGCATTATTGATCATACATTCCTAGTATTGTGGCATTATTGATCAAACATTGCTAGTATTGTGGCATTATTGATAAAATACTAGTGTTGTGGCATCATTGATAAAACATTCCTAGTATCATGGCATTACCGATAACACATTCCTAGCATTGTGGCATTATTGATCAAACATTCCTAGCGTTGTGGCATTATTGATCAAACATTCCTAGCATTGTGGCATTATGATCAAACATTCCTAGCGTTGTGGCATTATGATCAAATATTCCTAGCATTGTGGCATTACTGATCAAACATTCCTAGCATTGTGGCATTATTGATCAAACATTCCTAGCATTGTGGCATTACTGATCAAACATTCCTAGTGTTGTGGCATTACTGATCAAACATTCCTAGCATTGTGGCATTATTGATCAAACATTCCTAGCATTGTGGCATTACTGATCAAACATTCCTAGCTTTGTGGCATTACTGATCAAACATTCCTAGCATTGTGGCATTACTGATCAAACATTCCTAGCGTTGTGGCATTATTGATCAAACATTCCTAGCATTGTGGCATTATTGATCAAACATTTCTAGCATTGTGGCATACTGATCAAACATTCCTAGCATTGTGGCATTATTGATCAAACATTCCTAGCATTGTGGCATTATTGATCAAACATTCCTAGCATTGTGGCATTATTGATCAAACATTCCTAGCGTTGTGGCATTATTGATCAAACATTCCTAGCGTTGTGGCATTACTGATCAAACATTCTTAGCATTGTGGCGTTCACGGCTGTGCAAAATGATCAGAAACAGCATCTTTAGTTGCTCAAGGGGCGTGGCTCCTAGCCTGGCCCTTGTCCCCCCTGATCACACGCTGTGATAGACATTCCAGTGTCAGCAAGCAACTGACGCTGGTCTTTCCCTTCTTTACATGTTAAAAGTGGCGATTTTTCACTCTGTTTGAAAGCGACTTACAAATAAGTCGTGATTTTGTCCGCATCCACGTTTTGTCAAGAAAACGTTCTGTCTCTTGACTCTGTCTAGACGAAAATTGACAAATTCGACATTAATCGTTTGTGATTTATTTGCTCTTAATTTGAAGATACCGTCAGCACTGCTCAGTGAGATTAACGTGAAGTAGACGATGTTGAGAGTGGGGCACATAGAGTAATGGAGTGAAGTGGAATTAAGTAAGCTGTTATTTGGCTATGACTGTTGAAATGACGGTGTTCTCTCTCTCTCTCTCTCTCTCCCCCCCCCCCCTCTTCAAACTGAGGAAGCGGAAAATCACAAAAGCTAAACACTAAGGACACTTATTCACTGTGTTGGTAATAGGAGCTTATCAACAGGAAACAGGCTTTTTTGTTATATTGTGTTTGTTCCTGTACCAAACAATAGATGTGTTACGCTATGAACTTGTAATGTCATTGCTTCCAGCATCTGATATTTCAGATGGTGATACACTTTCCGACAGTTCCGTAATTTGTATAACTGACCTACGAAAATCTTTCCTTTCGCTTTCGGCCTGCAGCTGGGATGCCAGCCATGCTAACGGAAAATCCATCCATGTCTGATTGGTTACCCTGGAGACATCTGTTTATTCACGTGTTGGATTATCCTTGACTAGACTGTGGTACTGTTTACAAAAGGAAGCAGCACTGTCCAAGATAGGACACTGCTGCTGTTAATGAAGCGGCAGTCTCAGATCATGCCATGGGTAGTGCTGAGGAATGAAACATCTGCTTGACATCTTGTTAGTCATTAGAATCCATTACAGGCTCCAAGAAAGTATGCACACTTGTGAAGAGAGGAAAGAGAAAGAGAACGAGAGAAAGAGAGACAGAGAAAAGAACTATGGGACAAAATGCCACACTCATGTCAACTTTGTGATCCCCTAACATAGACTCGGCGAAACGTCATGTGTAATATAGTGTACAGACTCGTGTGTATCGTTTCCTTCAACCAGAACAAGAATACATTTGCAAATATTTTTTATTGACAACAATATGTCGTTCTTATCCCACTTTATTCAGCAAAATTTTAAATACTGTAATGCTTACCAGGATCAGTCGAGTGTAGTGACTTGCGAGAATGATGACAACACATTCTGTGACATGGAATACATTTGGAGGACATCTCTTTGATAGTACAGACATATAGGCACAGTTTGGACGTTGTCGTACATGTATATATATCTTTGTTTCTAAAATGTGTTAATTTGCCTTTCTTACATCTGTTTGTCACCAGTATTCTCACAGGCTGGGCACAAATTGCCAACATAATATTCTGCATTCACCGACAAACACAACAGAACACAATAGGCTACATAATGTCAATTAGTCCTATATTTCACTGCAAAAAAAACAACATCTTTAACAGAATAAAATATAAGATCTACTATTTTGAGTGATAAACCTGTTGTTTCTGTTCGTCAATACTGATGCAACCTTATTAGAAAGGCACTGAAGGTGAACAGAACCGATTGTATCCGAGTGCCCCACTCTGATGTAGGGCCTACATGTATTGAGCGACTCATGCAGACAAAAAAATAATAAGACAAAAAAACAAAACAAAAACACAAAAAAAGAAACCAACACTTCCAGTGATGAACGGTGTTTAGTGTGCCCTTGCCAAGTTATAGGCCTACAACTCAAGTGGCCAACTTCGTGAAGGTACTTAACTTGCTTCACTCTCCTCACTCGAATTAAGCCGGAAACCATCTGCTGGGATGTGATAAGTGATTGTCAATACGTATGACAATGTCTTGAAGATTGTAGCATCTCTCTCTCGAACACAAGAAAAGAGAATGAAAACGGTCTGTACATGATAAAACATTGTGTTGGTTAAGTTGTCGCTCTACAGTATAAGGTCATTATATATCTCGTCTCTCTCCTTCCTGCCGGGGCGGATTTTTTTTTAATTAAGTGAAGACGCTTTCTGAAGTGTTGAAGTTTGTGTGACATAGTTCTAATAGTGTGTGAATACCTCAGAAGCTTAGCTAGAAGGGTTGAAAATTACGAACTCCACCCCCGGGCCCCCCCCCCCCCCCCCAGCCCCTGAGATTTGACAAAATCGCTCTACTCCATGAAATTAAGCCAGCATTGTACAGGATGCAGTAGCGTAGTCTATTACATTAATCTGGTCATATTATGTATCAATTTAATGCTACTTGTATCGGCAACACGGTCATTTACATATCAGACAGACTGTTAAACGGCGCTGTAAAACCTAAGACTATTTAGCAACTAATGCATTTTTTTTCTTTCCACTGCACAACCACTAGCAGCAGGCGTAATGTGCATGGTCTGCCCTGCCCAGCTGAAATAAGGTCAGGTCACAGCTAGGGGCTTCTGCAACTAAAGAGTCGGATTGGAACAGTCGTGCATTATTAATAAAACATTGCTAGGCCATTGTGGCATTATTGATCAGTCATTCCTAGTGTTGTGGCATTACTGATAACACGTTCCTAGTATTGTGGCATTTTTGATAACACATTCCTAGTGTTGTGACATTACTGATATTGGATAATACATTCCCAGCGTCACCACATTATTGATAATGTGTTCCACGTGTAACGGTATTATTAAGCAATCCCAATGTCGCAGAATTACTTATAAAAAAAATATTCCAGTGTCATGGCATTAACCCTTTGACTCCTGCACCCCATCTATCAACTGCCACCAGCTTCTTGCAGGAAGCTGGTGGATAGGGAGAGAGAGTCAAAAGGTTAAGTTTTTGCTTTGCTAGTGTGGTTGACAGTGCAGGATGCTGGACAGGGTGCGGAAGTCAAAGGGTTATTGATAAAACATTCCCAGTGCGGTGATATTATTGATAAAAATTTCCAGTGCTGTGCTGTTAATGATAAAATGTTCCCAATGTTGTGGCATTATTGATAATATGTTCTCAGTGTCATGATATTATTGGTAATACGTTCTCAGTGTCATGGTATTATTGATAATATGTCCCTAGTGTCATGGCATTACTGAGAATACGTTCTCAGTGTCATGGCATTATTGATAATACGTTCTCAATGTCATGGCATTACTGATGATACATTCTCTGTGATACTGACACAGGTAAAACTGCAACAGTGCAATATATTTTGCAGTGTGATATTCACGATTTAGAGAACAAATCAGATACCATTCAAATGAAATGACTAAGTAAATAAAATAAATCAACAAAACAAAACAAACAAAACATAAATGAATAAAACAGACACGTATGCACACACACACACACACACACACACACACACACACAAAAACTCACCACTGTCTTGTCAATAGTCCTAAACTACTACAACAATATCGTCATCATCATCACCATTATCATTATTATTATCATATTTATTATTACTATTGTTTTTTATTATTACTATAATCATGAATTGTTCCTGTATGATTGTATTCTCCAAACTTATTAGGACTCACTGCGCATAATGTATTTCAGAGAAGCACAGAGAACTCAACCTGATAAGCAAACTAACCACACTCCACTGTTGTTGCACAGTCTACATCTTCGTTATGCAGCGATTCAAGCAAGCCAGCTTGCACTTAGGTTGCTCATACAAACTTTCACTCACTAAATGTGCATGCCCCTGCACACATCTTCACTTGTTCAAGACTGCTATGCACACGAACAGGTAATTTTCTCGATAGCATCACAAAAATTACTTTACATAGGTATTTTGGTATTTCTTAACCAGAAGACATACATGTATAAAATGCTTTTCCACAGAATTGTATAATACCACACAAAATAATTTTACCACATCCCAACATAAATTTTTTTTTGTCAGCACTGTACAATTCATCACATGTAGTTTCCAATCAGCAGTGTAAAATTTACCGACACACAAAACACACATGTAAAATTCACCTACACACAAACACACACACATACAAAAACATATGCACTGATAATTTTCCACACTCATATCTTTCATCAGCCTTGTAAAATATATATATTTTAGTCTCAGACCCATTGAAAATTATACTGTTGTAAGCTGTACTTCATATGTTTAAGATTTCATTCAGAAGTCACATCACACATTTACAGTCACAACCTCCCCTCCCCCTCCCCAACATATACTCTATCACAATATTCAAGAACCGTCACCCATATTCAGTCATGCATATTGCAATGATTTATCAGAGCAGGATTTAATTACTGCATCTCTCTCCCTCCCTCTCTCTCACAAACACACACACATACACACACACACACAGTTTCCAGCAGTAATACACTGACTAGTACACACCCCTAAACAAATCACAAAATCACAAGGAAAGACATAAGTGACTTAAGCAACACTTGAGGCAATAAATGCTATCAACAGGGACAATGCCATCACTGACAAAAATGTAAAGTCACCACAAGACAGGGAATATTTTTACATCAAGGGTGCAGAGAGGTGACTAGTTTGCACACAATAGAAAAGAATTCTCTCTATATATCTATACAGGAGAACAGAGAGGCGACAAGTTTGCACACAATACAAAAGATTTTTTATAGGAGAACAGAGTGGCAGCAAGTTTGCACACAATACAAAAGATTTCTCTCTATATATAGAAGAATGGAGTGATGGCAAGTTTGCACATAATACAAAAGATTTCTCTCTATATAAATATATAACAGAACAGAGTGGCGACAAGTTTGCACACAATACAAAAGATTTCTGTAAATATAAGAGAATGGAGTGATGATAAGTTTGCACACAATACAAAAGATTTCTATTTATAGGAGAATGGATTAGTGACAAGTTTGCACACATTACAAAAGATTTATTTATAGAAGAATGGAATGGCAGCAAGTTTGCACACGATACTAACTATTTTTTATAGGAGAACAGAGTGGCAGAAAGTTTGCACACAACACAAAAAATTTTCTATAGGAGAATGGAGTGGTGACAAGTTTGCACACAATACTAAAGATTTTTTTTATAGGAGAACAGAGTGGCAGAAAGTTTGCACACAACACAAAAGATTTCTTAAAGGAAAATAGAGTGGTGACAAGTTTGCACACAAGACTAAAGATTTTTATAAAGGAGAATAGAGTGGCAGCAAGTTTGCACACAATACAAAAGATTTCTCTCTATATATAGGAGAATGGAGTGGCAGGAACTTTGCACACAATACAAAAGATTTCTCTCTATATATAGGAGAATAGAGTGGCAGCAAGTATGCACACAATACAAAAGATTTCTCTCTATATATAGGAGAATGGAGTGGCAGGAACTTTGCACACAATACTTAAGATTTTTTTTATAGGAGAATAGACTGGCAAAGTTTGCACATAGTACTGAATATTTTTTTTATAGGAGAATAGAGTGGCAGAAACTTTGCACACAATACAAAAGATTTATTTCTACATATAGGAGAATAGAGTCACAGCAAGTCTGCACACAATACAAAAGATTTCTTTCTATATCTAGGAGAATAGACTGGCAGAAACTTTGCACATAATACAAAAGATTTCTCTCTATATATAGGAGAATAGAGTGGCAGCAAGTTTGCACACAATTAATTTCTATATATATAGGAGAAAAGAGTGGCTGAAACTTTGCACACAATAAAAAGATTTCCCTCCATATATAGGAGAATAGAGTGGCAGAAACTTTGCACACAATAAAAAGATTTCTCTCTATATATAGGAGAATAGAGTGGCAGAAACCTTGCACACAATACAAAAGATTTCTGTACATATATAGGGGAATAGAGTGGCAGAAACTTTGCACACAATACAAAAGATTTCTGTATATATATAGGAGAATAGAGTGGCAGAAACTTTGCACACAATACAAAAGATTTCTTTCTATATATAGGAGAATAGAGTTACAGCAAGTTTGCACACAATACAAAAGATTTCTCTATATATATATAGGAGAAAGGAGTGGCAGCAAGTTTGCACACAATACAAAAAGATTTCTATACGGACCAGCAAGGCAGAAAATGACAGGAAGAAATGACAGAAAGCAAAGGAATATGGTAGAAACAAAAAGAGTGACAGAAAAGAGGTAATTTCTAGCACACAATTTCGAGAAGGTGGGGATACTATTTATACTGAAAGAGCCCCCGGTATCCCCATTGGGATGGTCACTGTGGTGAAGTGGTTAGCACAACAGATTACAGACTGGTTCAACCCCCCCCCCCCCCCCCCCCATCAGTCCCAAAAAATACTGTGGAACCAGTCACCATGGCCAGTGGTTACACAACAGACTACTGATAGGGCGGTCACGGATTCAAACCCCCATCAGTACAGAAAATCATGGGATGTGTCGATCCTGATGAGCTCCTACTCACAGCTGAATGTATTGTTGGCTCTTGGGAAGACTGGGACGACACTGTGGAGTATTATCCACTTTACAGATTCATCATTACTTGTGTTGTCCAAGTTTCCTGATCAACACTACAGATGTCCGTATCTTTCCAGCCTGGTTGATGCCAGGATATGTTAAGAAAGTAAGCGTATTGAGTATTGCTCTCTCATGCAATCTCAATAAGGGACAAAACTCCATACCATCATCAATATCATCCCCATTCTCATCATAATACCACTGTAGAAAGGTTTTCCCTTGATTCTGCGTCCCTTCATGCTATACTCTCAAAGTGACATCAGTATTAGCGAATTCGAAGGTGTGCTGGAGAGCCGAAAACAGTGATGTAGGGTTAATAACACCAGTCATGTAGAGAGGTTGGGGCAGCATGAACTTGGAGGAAAATGATGAGGCTGGGAGGAGAGGAAGAGAGAGATGGTGATATGAAAATAAGAAAAGGGGGGAGGGTGTTACAGAGAAGGCACAAACAATCACTGGAGTAGTTTCTGCTCAGTCTCTCCTTCCATAAACTTCCTTGTTAAAACCATCTTTCAGCCACAGCAGTTTATCCTTTGGATACCCTCACCGAGATTACCAGCTTTAGGTTTTAGCAGCTGGTGGATAAGGTAAGGGTGTGAAAGGGTTAAGTTTTTGCAGCTGATGGATTATAGGATAGGATGAGGGAGAGAAAGGGTTAAGTTTTTGCATCTGGTAGATAGGGTGAAGGAGTGAAAGGGTTAAGTTTTTGCAGCTGGTGGATAGGGTGAGGGAATGAAAGTGTTAAGGTTTGCAGCTGGATAGGGTAAGGGAATGAAAGGGTTAAGTTTTTTGCAACTAGCGGATTGGTGTGGGAGTGAAAGTATTACTATATCACCGTTTAAAGCCCGGCATACTGATGGCTCAGACCTATATCAAGGCTACAACCATCTCAGACAAAACACACCTTAACACAATGATGACCATGGAAAAAACAAAATCTGTGAAAAAATTTATACCTATCACTGCATTCATGAAAATAATCTAAGGACACCTGGCAAAAAAAAATTAAGAACACATATCACCGAATTTTTACAAATAATTCAAGGATATGTTCCTCACATTGGCTGTTCTCCAAATTTATCATCAGGAGAATTGAAAAAAAAACTGAATACAAATGCATAAACATAACTAAATACACACAAAACATACGTAAAAACTGACCCACAGTATCAAAAATAGTAATTAAGCAGTTCACGTTTCCTTACCGTTGAGAATGCAGTTAACATTATGTACTCAATTATCCATCCCAATAGACAGAAAGCATGTTAGGCTTTATGGAAAACATACAGGTGAATGAATAAGCAAGGTGGAAAATAAGAAAGGGAGGGATGACAGAAAGCAAAGGAGCCAGGGAGAAACAAAGAGAGTGACACAAAGGAGGAAATATTTTTTAGCACAGAATTTCCAGAAGGTGGGGATCCTAATACCTATTCTCAAAGAGCCGCGGGCATCCCCATGGAGGTGAGAGTCAAGTTATGTAAAAAGCCCTTTCAGCCATACCTCTTTTTCCCTCATGCTGTGGTCGGTAAAACAAAACAAAAATTAAATGCAGAATAGTACAGCACTGAGCAATGGTTATCTTCCTGAAGATTGTTTCAAGACAGGCAAAGAATGGGTAAAAGATAATATTTATACAGGTGTATATATCTGTATACATACCCATCAAGATAATGTCAAAAAATAGTATCTCTCTATATGTGTGTCATACACCCATGAATGTAACGTCAGTGCAAAAAATATTTGCACATTATCAGGTAATACAAACAGTAGGAAAAAAACGCACTCACACTCACACATACAAGCACAGATGTATACACACACACGCATGCACACATACAAGTACAGATGTACACACACATACACACTTACGCATAACACACACACAGACACACACACAAACCCACACACCAAAACTCTAAAGAGAAAACCAAAACCGTATTGGAACAGCGTACAAAGAAATCAAAACAAGAAAAACAATGTGGTAGCAGTAATGAACAACAACAAAAAATGTTTTTTCATTCCAACTTGACTCAGCAAGAACTTGTCTTCAAACAGTAAGCAGTAGGTTGTAGAACTCGTCTTCAAACAGTAAGCAGCAGGTATCAATAATCTAGTTTTTAAAAATAAAAAAAGAAACTAAATAAATACATGAACTAAAATTAAAGGAAAGGGACAGGAGAGAGAGAGAACAAATTCAGATTAAAGTCGGATATGTTCGTATATATGCCTCTATGTGCTTGGAGACTCTGCATTGCCAATCTCAGTAAGTATCATGAACAAATAAATACGACAATAACAAAATAGCAGAACTTCACTAAATCATTACAAATTAGTGTTAAAAAAAAAAAAAAAAAGGAAAACACATGCAACCAATATTGATGGCTATAAATCAGAGACATGGTTGGTGTTCTCATGATGTCGACAGCACAGCTGTTATTTTTCACAATGCAGAACAGGTAACAGCCATAGAGTATTAGCGCTCATAATTCATGGAGCAGCATGTCATTAACCCTTTGACTCCCGCACCCTGTCCACCAGCATTCTTCACTGTCAACCATGCTAGCAAAGCAAAAACGTCACCCTTTCTGCACGGAAGCTGGTGGATAGGGTGAAGGAGTCAAAGAGTCAAGTTTTTGCAGTTGGTGGATAGGGTGCAGGAGTCAAAGGGTTAAATGACTGTCACTTTTAAGCTTTGCTGCAATAGCAAGACGCATTCAAGTCAGACATCAATGGTTTGGACTTCCCATTAACAGCAGTCCAGTTCCTTTACAGAAGGCAGAGGGTTTAACCCTTTGACTCCCATACCCTATCCACCAACTGCAAAAAATTAACCCTTTGACTCTCTCACCATATCCACCAGCTTCCTGCAAAGGGTTAACTTTTTGCTTTGCTAGCATGGTTGACAATGCAGGAAGCTGGTGAACAGGGTGAGGGAATCAAAGGGTTAAGTTTTTGCTTTGCTAGCATGGTTGACAATGCAGGATGCTGGTGGACAGGGTGTGGGAATCAAAGGGATAAAGCAAACACTCATAACCAGCTGATTATGAAATAGGCCTACTACATGTAAAACTGAAATATCGGTCAACAAATAAATATGTCAACATTGCACAGCATCACAATTCATTATCAATAATGCTGTCATTGTGGTAAGTCTAAATGATGACAATAATCAGTCAACAGCGGATGGGCTTTGAAACATTCAATCAAATATTAATCAAGTAGTGCAGTATGGTGACAGATCCCTCAACAATCAGCCAAACAGTATTGTAACACTTCTGTCAACAATCAGCCAAACAGTACAGTGTGGTAACACATCTGTCAACAATCAGCCAAACAGTACAGTATGGTAACACATCTGTCAACAATCAGCCAAACAGTACAGTACGGTAACAGACCTGTCAACAATCAGCCTAACAGTACAGTATGGTAACAGTTTCATCAACAATCAGCCAAACTGTACAGTATGGTAACAGACCTGTCAACAATCAGCCAAACAGTACAGTGTGGTAACACATCTGTCAACAATCAGCCAAACAGTGCAGTATGGTAACAGACCTGTCAACAATCAGCCAAACAGTACAGTGTGGTAACACATCTGTCAACAATCAGCCAAACAGTACAGTATGGTAACAGACCTGTCAACAATCAGCCAAACAGTACAGTGTGGTAACACATCTGTCAACACTCAGCCAAACAGTACAGTATGGTAACAGACCTGTCAACAATCAGCCAAACTATACAGTGTGGTAACAGACCTGTCATAACAATCAGCCAAACAGTACAGTATGGTAACAGACCTGTCACACAATCAGCCAAACAGTACAGTACGGTAACAGACCTGTCAACAATCAGCCAAACAGTACAGTATGGTAACAGACCTGTCAACAATCAGCCAAACAGTACAGTATGGTAACAGACCTGTCATAACAATCAGCCAAACAGTACAGTATGGTAACAGACCTGTCAACAATCAGCCAAACAGTACAGTATGGTAACAGACCTGTCAACAATCAGCCAAACACTACAGTATGGTAACAGACCTGTCACACAATCAGCCAAACAGTACAGTATGGTAACAGACCTGTCACACAATCAGCCAAACAGTATAGTATGGTAACACATCTGTCAACAATCAGCCAAACAGTACAGTATGGTAACAGACCTGTCAACAATCAGCCTAACAGTACAGTACGGTAACAGTTTCCTCAACAATCAGCCAAACTGTACACGTAGTGACAGATTTATTAACAATCAGCTAAGAAGCAAAACTGCACAGTATCATGACTTGTATATAAATGTTACATAACAAGATTTGTATATAAATCTTACATAACAGTCCCTTCATTGGGACAAAACTATTAAATACAATCATCAGTCAACAGTTCTTTACCATTCCACTGTAGTATATTTCTATAAATAATGCTTCATTTGTGGTTGAGCCAGAAGTAAAATAATTATTCAACTGTTCTTCACCATTGCACTTTTAACATGTATCTATAATAATACTTCATTCGCGGTGTGGTTAATATCAAAATAACTATTTCATATTAAGATTATTTATCATTAAAATGATTATTTCATACTAAAGTTATTTCGTGGTGTGGTTAATACTAAAACAACTGTTCAACAGTCCTCCACCATTGTCCGGTAGTATGTTTCTATTAACAGTGCTTCGTTTCTGGTTCTGCCAGAATTAAAATAATCATTGATAAGTTCTTCACATTTGCACAGTGACATGGTTTTCTAAAACCATCATTTTCATCATTCATCGTTTGTGGCAAAAATCTATAAAATCAACTCTTTCGAAAACCATCATTTGCATCAGTCATCATTTATGGCGAAAATCTATACCCATCAGCTGACAATATTTCAAACTTGCACAGACATGCTCCATTTGCAGGTTTCAGTATTAAAGTAGATGAGAAATATTTTCCATGGAAACATTTTGCCATACTGTGTCAACCGTGGTTCACTCTGTCTTAAAAATAAAGTAGAGGATGGAGGGGGAAGGGGGCTAGGGGGAGCATGGTAGCATTGTTTCAGGTAATCTGGAAAGAGACATCTACTTGTGTGTCTATGACAAAAAACAGTGTTTGCAAAATTATTGTCTCAGCTGTTTCTGGATGGATGTTTACCAAATTTGGGTCAAAATTGTGGACCCTTGAGGACTCACGAAAGCGCAAGTTTGGAAGATGCAGTGGTAAGGTTGAGGTTGCCTAGATCCCCATCCCCCACTCTCACTCCCCCCAAAACACCCTAAAATCAGCGCTTTTCAAGGAAAGTTTGTGAGCAACACTTTCTCAAAACTTTGGACAATATTTCAACTCTGTTTTCACTTTTGTGACAGTCTACCATTTTATTTCAACTGTAGCTTCTTCCAGTGAAAAGTATGAAATTCAAACTTTTCTCTAATTTAAGTATTACAAGGGTAATGCCCATCTGGTCATTTTTCTTCCCTGAGAAGTCTGCATAGTGCAGAAATCCAGCACCTTCCAGTTCATTTTGCACAGAGTTCGAACCTGTATGGGGGGGGAAACCTGTGTGCAATCTCCAGTCTATCCAGTTGCAAATAAGATTCCTGATCCTATTATGGATTGTGGAACACAAAGCAACAATGGACAGAAGGTAATACCTTTAACAAAAAACAAACAAACAAAAAATCTGAGAGTAGTGAGGTTTTTCTATCACTATTAACACAAAGTTACAGGGTGAATCTTTGACTACTATCGACTTTCTCATAGAGCTAATCATGTTACATTCACAATACACCACCCACCCCCAAACAAGTTTGATTTCATCACACACACACACACACACACACACACACACACACACACACACACACACACACACACACACACACACACACACACACACACACACAATCAGTTCACATCAGAATAAATAGCACACAAAATCTTTCCTCTGCTGCAATACGACCTCGTACCACACACAGTCAGAAATGAGCATCAACAGGACTGGAAACAGGCAGACAGGACAAGGGAGCGAAAAGATTAACGCGGGTTCCAAATAGTTGAGTTCACTCCCCTAAGTCAGCGTCACCATCTCCCATGAGGTAGAGGGTATAGAAGGCGAGGGCAAGAAAAGCAGTGCCCAACAGATCACCGATAGCCGTGAGATAAGGGATGGCTACGTTGTCTGGGTCCTCCCCTTGACTCCAGATGAAGTTCACCAGCCACTGGGCAATGTACAGCAGTAACAGCACCTGTAATGCACACACAAAATAAAAGATAAACCTATAAATGGCAGTGTATAGGGACTCCTCCGACCAGTGGCCTCATCATCATCATCATGTGCCTTGCCGCATGGCGTTGGCGATCATGGCCCTCCACATGAGTCTATCCCCTGTCACTGCAAGTACACATCCCACTTTCTCTGTATTCAGCCACCCTGCAAGTCTGTCCAATATTTTTTCCCTGGGTCTACCCGGTGTTCTCTTTCCCTCCAGCTTTCCTGTTGTGACCAGATGTTCTAATTCCCCTTTCCTCATAATATGTCCTATAAATATTGCTTGTCTTTTCCTAATCTTTTTTGTTAATGAACTTCTTGAGTCTGCTTCCTTCAGGACTGTCTCACAGAAACTTTATATTAATACCAAACTAGCACACACAAAGAAAGATAAACCAATATATGGCAGTGTCGGGACTCCTTTGATTAGTGGCCTCATAGGAGCTTTACACTAATGCCAAACAAACAAAGCAAATCAACATGTAGCTGCAAATGGCCTCTGCTGATGGGTGCCCCTCACACATCTCTTAACACTAGACACACTATCGCGCACAGTCAGTGTTAGGGTGAACGAAGCCACCAAGCCGAAATATTGTGAAGACCTGCTACAGCACTTGGCGAGCTAAGTTGATTGAGTCGGTTAGTGTAAACAATGCCAGTCTGCATTTTCTTTTATCTGCAATATCTTGTCACAATAGTGTGATTACACACACACACAGAGACACACACACAAAATCAATCAGTATGCAACCTCACCTGTCTCATCTCACCTGTTGGTGTAACGGGTTAGGTGTTGGCCACTGCACACCTGGACATCACCATCTCCCTCCAGGCCACTCTGTTTTGACTTTTGTGGACAATTTCTTTAATTTTAGGCCACTGATGTTGGTTATGTTCTCGATGTATGAGATTGCACGTCTGCCTTTCTTCCTTTTTGCCACTGTTTTTCCTTGAAAGATGGTTGCCATGAGGTCCGTGTTCTTATTGCATAGCACATGGACAACGTGTTTTTAGCCTTCTCTTGTTGATGTCTGCAAGTAATCTTCTGGTGGTACAAAGTTCTTCCAGGACACTTTCATAAATTCTTCTATCTGTCCATTTGACATGTAACAGTCTCCGATAAAACCACATCTCTGCTACCTCAATTCTTCTGCAATCAATTTTTCTCAGAGTCCAGGCTTCACAGCCATAAATCAAGACTGGCCAGATCAAACATTTTAAAAGTCTAACTTTTGGGTCATTTGGTATGCCTCGAACACTAAACTCATCATCATCATCATGTGCCCTGCCGCATGGCATTGGCGATCGTGGCCCTTCATATGTATCTATCTCTTGTTGCTGCAAGCATATCTTCCACCCTCACTGTCCCCAGCCACCCTGCAAGTCTGTCCAATATTTTCTTCCCGGGTCTACCTGGTGCTCTCTTTCCCTCCAGCTTTCCTGTTGCGATCAGGTGCTCTAATTCCCCTTTCCTCATAAAACGGCATATAAATACTGTTTGTCTTTTCCTAATCTTTTTTATAAATGATCTTCTTGTGTCTGCCTTGTGTCTTGTGTGTGAACACTAAACTACCAGGAAGAAACAACAAGCACAAACGAAACAGCCCAGTCCAAGCCTACCTGCAGTAAGGCAGCCATCAGGTAGAACAAGTTGAAGAGGAGGGTGATGGAGGTGTGTCCAGCCTGCAGGTAGTAGATGGTGTAGATGAAGATTAGGTGACCTGGGACCACCAGAAGTAACAACACCCGCGCTGCCTTGGCGCTCATATCTGAGGAGAATGTAGGATTGTGTAAATGAATCAATACTTTGTCATAATGATGCTGCTGATGATAAAAATAGCAATAACAATAATGAAATAATAATAACAAGACTATTAATAATACTACTAATCAGTCTAAAACTATTCATGTGAATAGACATTAAAAGAAATAATGAATAAACAATTCTACAAATAACAGTTATAATAGTGCCTTTTGTATGGTCCAAACAGTCCATGTCAAAGCATGATCATTACACTTGACATAATTTATTACATGTTATATAATGATAGAACTAAGTTTAAGTTGTTAAATTTGATTTGATCCTAGTAAGACGTGCCGCTATCAAAAACATTCTCCACACTCGCTCTTATCACAACGCAGACTGCGACACAGACCACTCTCTGGTATGTTGCAAGATCAGGCTGCAACCAAAGAAGTTCCACTGCTCAAAGAAACAAGGGAACCCTCGCATTGACGTCAGCAAGATGTCTCAGCCAGATCTTGTTGAACAGTTCGCAGAGGCCTTTGAGAGAGAATACAATGCATTGCAGCCGAGAGACTCTGCCACAGAGAGATGGGAAACGCTACGAGACACCATGCACCGCAATGCTATGGCCACCTTTGGGAAGAAAACTGTGAAGTCCCACTACTAGTTTGAGGCCAAATCATCAGAGATGACTCCCATTGTTGAGGCCAAGCGCGCCGCGCTCACCAAGTATAAGCGGTCACCCAGTGAGAAGAACCTGCAAATCCTCAGGGCTGCCAGAAGTAAGGTTCAGCTTAACGCCAGGCACTGCGCAAACGAGTACTGGACAGAGCTCAGCGAAGAGATACAGACAGCTGCTGAAAGAGGCAACATCCGAGGAATGTATGATGCCATCAAGAAGGCACTGGGTCCAACACAGAGCAAGATCGCCCCCCTCAAATCCTCCACTGGGGAAGTAATCAGCAATCCTAGCCAACAGATGGAAAGACGGGCGGAACACTACTCCGACCTCTACTCCACACAGAACATGGTGTCCCCCTCAGCCCTCGATGCCATTAAGTGCATGCCGGTAATGGAATAACTTGATGCAGAGCCAACTGCGGACGAACTCAGCAAGGCCATTGATAGCCTGGCAATGACGGAATTCCCCCAGACCTCATCAAGCACTGCAAGACTTCTCTTCTGCACCCTTTGCACGCAGTCCTCTGTCAGTGTTGGAATGAGGGAGCTGTGCCGCGGCAGGACATGAGGGACGCCAAGATCATCACCCTGTACAAAAACAAGGGCGAAAGGAGCGACTGCAACAACTACAGAGGTATCTCGCTCCTCAGCATTGTTGGCAAAGTCTACGCTCGGGTCCTCCTAATCCGCCTGCAGAAACTGGCTGAATGCGTCTACCCGGAATCACAGTGTGGTTTTCGAGCAGAGAGATCCACGGTAGACATGGTCTTTTCCCTTCGCCAAATCCAAGAGAAGTGCAGAGAGCAGCGGATGCCCCTGTATGTGGCATTCATTGACCTCACCAAGGCCTTTGACCTAGTCAGCAGAGATGGCCTTTTCTGGGCTCTCCGAAAAATTGGCTGCCCCCACAAACTGCACAGCTTAATTGAGTCCTTCCACTCCAACATGAAAGGGACGGTGCAGTTCAACGGAAACCTCTCCAAGCCCTTCGACGTACGCAGCGGTGTGAAACAAGGCTGCGTCCTGGTCCCAACACTCTTTGGAATCTTCTTCGCTCTCCTCCTGAGGCATGCGTTCAGCACAGCGCAAGAAGGGATCCACCTGCGGACCTGATCAGATGGCAGGCTCTTCAACCTCGCCCGCCTCAGAGCAAGGACAAAAGTCCGTGAAGCCCTCATCAGAGACATGCTATTTGCCGACGATGCCGCAGTTGTGACCCATACTCAGCGGGACTTGCAGTCACTAATGGACCGTTTCTCCCAGGCCTGCAAAGATTTTGGTCTGACCATCAGTCTTAAGAAGACAAACGTCCTGGGCCATTGATGACTACGAGCTTGAAGCCATCCATCAATTCACATATCTTGGGTCCACCATGACCGATAACCTCTCCCTTGACACAGAGATCGACAAGAGGATCGAGAAGGCAGCCACAACACTAGCCCACCTCACACAAAGGGTGTGGACAAATCCCAAGCTGACCACGAAGACAAAGATGGCTGTATACAACGCCTGTGTCCTCAGAACCTTGCTGTATGGCAGCGAGGCGTGGACCACGCATGCTCATCAGGAGAAAAGGCTCAATACCTTCCACCTGAGAAGCCTACGCACATACTCGGCATTTCCTGGCAAAACAAGGTGACCAACACCGAAGTCCTGACCCGCGCTGGCCTCCCATGCATACCATGCTGAGACAGCGTCGGCTGCGTTGGTTGGGCCACGTTCGCCGCATGGAAGATGGTCGCCTCCCAAAAGACATCCTTTATGGTGAGCTTGCCACAGGGCTGAGAAACACTGGCCGCCCACAGCTGAGATACAAAGACGTTTGCAAGCGTGACATGAAGACGCTTGAGATCAACACTGAGTCCTGGGAGGACCTCGCAGACGACCGCAACAGCTGGAGAACCACTCTCAAGAAATAGCTGCGGATTGGTGAGGACAAACTGTCAGCTGCTGCAGCAGAAAAGGTCGCAGAAAAGGGATGACAGCCAACAGACCAGCATCAGCATACACATGTGACCGCTGCGACAGAGACTGCCTCTCTCGTATTGGTCTCTACAGTCACAGGTGACGCTGCTTGGACCAAGCAGACAGCCCATCTAAACATTAGAACGGATGTACTTTGACCATGGTCAGCCATGACCGAGGGAGGCCTATATAATGATAGAACTAAGTTTAAGTTGTATTTAAAAAAAGGACTTAACATCAATGCAATATAAACATGTTCAGTTTATCAAGAATAACAATAAATAATGCTCAACATAAAAAGCAGAAGTAGGTAACAGTCCCTATGGTCCACAAATAACATGTAAGGAAGAAAACTGTATAAATCATGTGAAAAATACAAGTCTTTCAGACTCTCTCTCTCTCTGTCGCTCTGTCTCTCTCATACACACACACACACACACACACACACACACACACACACACACACACACACACACACAGAGGCTTAGGACTTTTATAAGTGCATGAGTATACATGTACATAAACACACACACATATACACATAAAAACGCACATATGTGACCCTCCACCATGGAATGAGTCGCAATGCACCTGGGGTGATTTTTTTTGTTTTTAAATGAAATGAATAAGCAAAAAACGCAGTTTTCACAGATCCAAATTTTATTAAAATCGGGCATTCCTTTTCAAAGTTATGATCTTTTAAAGTTGAATATGTGGAAAAATGCATATTTGAGAAATCGCAGTTTGAAAATGTCACACTTATGCCCATAGCAACCAGGTACTTCTAATAGAGCTACACTTTTCACCCATTTATAGATCAAATAAGCACAAGTATTTTAGCAAGACATAAAATAATGACCACAGAATCATATTCAGTGAAAATCTCAAAATAATTAAATTGGTACCCTGACCCCCCCTACATGAACTATCTCTGCTTGCGAAAAAGTGTGTCAGGTGCAATGCGACTCATTCCATGGTGGAGGGTCACATATATACAATGACACATACTTACCTAGTACAAAACTATTGATCAACAACCACAACTGCCAGGTATGTACATAAACACACAGACACACACACACTGATGCATGCACACACACACAATATAACCCTTTGACTTCCTCACCCTATCCGACATTATCCCACAGTATCAGCCATGACGGCAAAGCAAAAACTTAACCCTTTCACTCCCTCATCCTATCCACCAGCTTCCAGGAAGCTGGTGGATAGGGTGAGGGAGTGAAAGGATTAAGTTTTTGCAGCTGGTGGATAGGGTACAGGACAGAAAGGGTTAAGGACTCGAACTTACTGTCAGCACAGAGGAAGGTGAAAGGATTGACACAACCACCTATCCCCTTTTCCACCATCTCGCCTGGTTTCCCACGTCTGTGTAGAGACGTTGATATACGACTGGCTTGCACCGCTACCAGGTTCCCTCCTACACCTGTGGGCAACATCACATCAATGTTACCATCAGACATACAACTAACTTTTGTTTCTGTTTTGAAGGGTCATTGCACTTAGGCAATATCATTTGTGTTCCATCTTTTCTCACCTTTTTTCTCCTTCCCATTTTCTGCGCCACCATAAGAGCCACGGACATTTTCTATGATGCCATAATGATAACGATGATGTGGATGATAATCATGACGCTGTGGAGTTCCATATACAACTGAGGCTGTGTAATACTAATAGGGCAGTATTCCACATTTCCTACTGTAATATATCTCAGCGTAAACCAGACCAAGAAATACATGCACCTGTGGTGTTGGTCAGTAGACTTGAATAACATCTTAAATGACACATCCATAAAGTGGATGAGACTCGACTGTGTGTGGTCCCAGTCTTTCCAATGAGCCCTTAGCACATTCAGCTCCAGTTAGGAGCTGATTCAGGCTGAAAAAATCCCTCAATGATTTTGAACAGAACTGATGGGGATTCGAACCACAACCTTTCAGCTGATAGTTTGTTATGCTAACCCACTGCATAATGGCAAATATCATTCAACTTATCTACAGATCTACAAAATAAGTTTGGCAAATGTCATTCAACTTACCTACAGATCTGCAAACTAAGTTATCGCTACTAATTACCACATCCCTTTCTATATAATCTAACACCCCTTTGTGTTATTTCTTTCACTTCATGAGCAAATTTGACCTGTTCACACACTGCCTTGCTCAAAGCAGTTATTTCTGAACTGAATTAAATGCTACCAAAGTTAAAGCCAATAAGAAAAACAGACAGCTATGAATCCAAGTATGTCTTCCAGTTAGGGGGAAAAAAACTAAGGTGTGGCAGTGCATTAGTGAGCAAAAGCGAATACACAAATATGTGCACACCAATCTTTGACAAGCATTGCAGTCAAGTGGGTAAAGATCAGCTTACAAATCAGAAGGTCCTGAGTTTAATCTGCCTAGATACCTCCATGTGGTCAACATGTGTGAAGATATCATCATCATGTGCCCTGCCGCATGGCGTTGGCAATCATCGCCCTCCACACGAATCTATCCCCTGTTGCTGCAAGTACATCTCCCACCCTGTCTGTCTTCAGCCACCCTGCAAGTCTGTCCCTGGGTCTACCTGGTGTTTCTGTTTCCCTCCTGCTTTCCTGTTGTGACCAGGTGTTCTAATTCCCCTTTCCTCATAAAATGGCCTATAAATTTGCTTGTCTTTTCCTAATCTTCTTTAATAATGATCTTCTTGTGTCTGCCTCCTTCAAGACTGTCTCGTTTGTTTTCTTTATTGTCCATGGAACTCTCAACATTCTTCTTAGAAACCACATTTCAGTTATCTCAATTTTGTTCTGACTTTACGTACTGACTGTCCATGCTTCACAACTGTACGACATTATCGGTTCTATATAACATTCAAAAACACTCTTCCTGGTGTTAATTGATAGGCATTTGTTGGTAAGAATGCTTTTCATCCTATTGAATGCTGTTTTGGCATGGCCGATTCTGCTTGCTAAATTTGCTACCTTTGCTGTCTCTAAGTAGAAAGGTATGGTTATATAAAAGAGACTGATCAGACATCATCAACAAAACACTATGTCCCATTCCAATTTTCCTTTGAAGCTAATTATTTGCTGTAGTCACAGTGCAAGTAAATTCTGAATACTCCCCTAGTAACTCATGTCATTTCATGTGTTATCCTTGTACAATGTTATTTCAATATCTGACAAAATGCAGAAAAATAGCAGACTGGGAAAAAAGATTTAAAGATTTAAAAAAAACTGAACTGAAGAGAGGAGTGGGGATGGCAGAAACTAAGTTGGAATTAAGAGGCAAAAAAACAACAACAAAAATCTCACTTCGAGTGCACACACACACACACACACACGCATGCATGCATGCACGCACGCACACACACACACATGCACACACACATGCATGGGCACACAATGCACACACACACACATAAACGTGCGCACACACACACATACACACAAAACAACCCTATCTCAACAGTTATGACCATGAAACTTGGTACACACACACACACACACACACACACACACACACACACACACACACACACACACACACACACACACACACACACACACACACACACACACACACACACACACACACAAACACCTTCCCCCACTCCCATATAAACAGGGAGGTCAGAAATATCCAAACCATCTGGCATGTCTCACCATGAACCCCCTCACTGCACTACTGGCACACACATTACACATTATTTCAACATCACCAATGCATTATTGAAATATGTCATACAGCAGTTAAGAAAACAATAATGTTTTGTTCAGCATTGCAAAAATATCGACTGTCGACAAGCTTTAACTCTCCTGACAGCTGTGTCTTTTCAGAGTACGGTAAGCTTAGTGATATATATGTGTGTGTGTGTGTGTGTGTGTGTGTGTGTGTGTGTGTGTGTGTGTGTGTGTGTGTGTGTGTGTTGTGTGTGTGTGTGTGTGTGTGTGTGTGTGGTGTGTGTGTGTGTGTGTGTGTGTGTGTGTGTGTGTGTGTGTGTGTGTGTGTGTTGTGTGTGTGTGTGTGTGTGTGTGTGGTGTGTGTGTGTGTTTGTGTGTGTGTGTGAGAGAGAGACAGAGACAGAATGTAAACAAAAAAAGCGTGATATTTCAAAATGATCGTGTGACAATCTTGTTCAATATTTGCATATTTTAACGAATAAAAACAATTATTTCTTTTTACTTATTTCATACATACTTTAGGAGATATCGGTGAACAAAACTTGTATGTGTGATTTTTCACTTTTTCTGGTCAATTTCTCAGCATACACTGTAGCCAAAAGCATTAGCACCGTATGGGTTTGTCACCCTTGAAGACAGCCAGAGAAGATTCAGAGTCTGTTGAAGTTTGTTCAAGAGGGATTCATTGCACTTGGACAGTTCCATATGCACTTCAACCAAATCTACCAGCTATTATCTGGCAGACTCATGAACCTGCACAACTCTATGTGCTGCCAAAGTCTTCAGTTGGGGGGTGGGGGTGGAGGTGGGGTGGAAGGTGGGAGGGGGTCTGTGAAAACACTAAACTGACACCACCTGAATGTTTTCCAATTTTTAATGTTGTGGCCAGGGATTGAACTCGAGACACAAGTCCGAGACCCTAGCAAAAGAACCAACTATCCCACACTTATGTGAACTAACATTACACTGAAGCACACACACACAACATCATTATCATATCATCATAAACCATTTATTGTCAGATCCAAAACAAGTGTGACTGCCCGCGCCCAAGCAAACATGAACCAGAAGAACAAGAAAACCAATATAAGCGCGTATCCAACGAGACAAAACAAAACAAGCGCAAATTTTCGGCCAACTAGCCTTTGTCAAGCGCGAACGCACGGTCACAAACAGATCACAGACACCAAACAATGGATAATAAAAACGGGACTAAAAACTTCCCTGCCGACTCGTCCAGTGGGTAAGAAATGGAAGAATGCCCATGTCGTCATGAGCAGTAGTAAGAAGTGGGGAGAGGGGAGGCAACTATGATGTCAAAAGGGAAGTGAGATGAGTTCTGCAATTTTGAGAAGTGGCCATGCTATATCGGTATAGCCCTGTTCTGAAGAAGGCACAGGGCAAGAGCCAAGAGGTAAGGGAGTAGATTGTGCCCAGTGCCATGAATCTGGTAGGCCTGGGAACAGGAAGAAACATGAAACAGCATGTCTGAATTCTGTTGCGCAATGGATTACTTATGGTTTGTCATTAAGACCATATGGTATGCGTGTTCCAAGTTTATTTATGAGGTGGGATTCTCTGTCTTTCCTGTCTATGGTGCTGTTATTGTATAGAAGCCACAGACCTTTCACTCAGATGTCATTGATTGAGTGGTCTGATTGGTTGAAGTGATTGGGGATAGTTTTATCCCTTTGGTGGCGGATATCAGCCAAGTGTTCTTTGAAACGTGTGTCAAGGGTGCGTCCAGTTTCACCAATATACAGTTGGGAACATTTAGAGCAGCTGATCAAGTAGACAATGTTGAAATGTTTTGTAATTCTCATATGAGATTTGGGGCCTTTGACTGTGGTGGCTGAGCACAAGAAAGGACAAGTCTTGCATTTAGGTTTGTTGCATGGAGAGGTTCCTGGAGGTTGGCTGACTGGTTTGCTGAGATTTGAATGCACCAGCAAGTCGCGGAGATTTGTGTCTCTCTTGTAGTCGATCGAATGGCGCTGGTCAAAGGTTTCACCTGAAGTGGGACTGGATCGCAAAATGTTCCAGTTGGACAAGATGATCCTTTTTACGAGGTACATGGACAGGTGATAAACTAGACTGAGGACTGGCCGATCCTCTGTGGCAGCTTTTGGGCTTCGAATGGAGGGCATTTGGCCGAGAGACAGAGTTGACTTTTTTCCGGGCTTCATTGATGACCTCGAGTGGGTAATGTCTGCGCAGGAAAAATCTAGTCATTTCAACTGCTTTGTCCTGGAAATCGTCTTCGTCTGAGCAGAGGCGTCGTAGTCTCAAGAACTGCGAGTAGGGAATGCTGTTTCTGGTGTTGGAAGTGTGAGATGATTGATAGTCCAGGTAGGAATGTGAGTCTGTTGGTTTGTAGTGGACTATAGTGACTAGTTGTTCAGATTGAAGGGAAACTTCGATATCAAGGAAGCTTATGGATGTGTTTGAAATTTCATATGTGAACTTGATGGATGGGTGAAACGTTTGGACGTAATGGATGAATTGCAAAAGTTGGTCATGATCGAGGGATGTCATGCCAATGCAATCATCTATGTATCTTCTATACAATAACAGCACCATAGACAGGAAAGACAGAGAATCCCACCTCATAAATAAACTTGGAACACGCAAACCATATGGTCTTAATGACAAACCATAAGTAATCCATTGCGCAACAGAATTCAGACATGCCGTTTCATGTTTCTTCCTGTTCCCAGGCCTACCAGATTCATGGCACTGGGCACAATCTACTCCCTTACCTCTTGGCTCTTGCCCTGTGCCTTCTTCAGAACAAGGCTATACCGATATAGCATGGCCACTTCTCAAAATTGCAGAACTCATCTCACTTCCCTTTTGACATCATAGTTGCCTCCCCTCTCCCCACTTCTTACTACTGCTCATGACGACATGGGCATTCCATTTCTTATCCACTGGACGAGTCGGCAGGGAAGTTTTTAGTCCCGTTTTTATTATCCATTGTTTGGTGTCTGTGATCTGTTTGTGACCGTGCGTTCGCGCTTGACAAAGGCTAGTTGGCCGAAAATTTGCGCTTGTTTTGTTTTGTCTCGTTGGATACGCGCTTATATTGGTTTTCTTGTTCTTCTGGTTCATTTATTGTCAGGTTTATAACAGTTGTATTGACAACACACATACCCCCCCCCCCACACACACACACACAAACATACCCCCCCCCATACTTTCCCTGACCCCCCATCCCCACATGCATACACAGAATAGTCAATACCGTCAAAAAAATTCCTACCCATCCAGCCCCATCTTACCATTGATAACCGGCTGAAAAACAGCCAGCCCATGAAACTTGGTGACGGCAAAGTCCAGAATGACCCCACCTAGAGAGCTGATGACCATGGCACTTAGCACCGGCGTCCAGCCGTTATAGATGACGATGGTGGTATACTTGTTGCGCACTGACAGCACCACCCACACCGGCAGCAGCAGGAAGAAGACGGAGATGATGGCTGGCGCCAGCCACTGATTGCTTTCTGCAAAGATTATGAAGAAGTGAATGCGGAGGTTGTCCCATAACCTTCAAGTCATAGTAGAGTAAGAAGGCTGAGACCTCAGTTTGTCTCAGGGACAGCATTACAGTCATGTCTCTTCTCTTTACACATGCTTCTTGGAGGGTGCTGGTCAGAGTTTATTACCAGCACTGCAGGTGTGTGTATTTTACAGGCCTGGTTGACACCATGATATATTTTTGTCATGCTGCGATTCATCTACCGTCCCCCACCACAGTCCTCTCCTCTCCTCCTGCTTCCAGTGTGCATGTGTTTGGCCTATTTATCCTGTTCTGTAACTGCGAAGGAATAAGTGAAAGATGACAATCTGCATTATGATTTGCTTTACACATCAAGGTTTAGTGCCTTATAAAAATCATGTTATTATTAATACTACAATCATTATATCATGAAAGCAAGCATAGTGTACAGCCCCGTCACACCAACTCAATCCAAAATGGAAGTCCTTAGCATCATCACTATCATTCCTGTTCTTATCCATCATTTAAGCAGTGTAAAAAAAAAAACTTGTTAAAGAATACTTGGCCCTTCATGCCATGCCCTGCTTTCATGGGAAAGAGCTAAAATGAGTACCATGGAGGCAGAGATATGTAGATGATGCAGAACAGGGCAACAAACAAACAAAAAACAAAAAAACAAAAAAAAGGCAAGTCCTTCAAAACAAATCACTTACCAAGACCAGCATACAGAAAGGAGCTCACTCCAGACAACAGTGCCAGAGTGGTCAGATCACCGAGACTGGCAGCGATGGGTGTGGCGATGTTGTCAGGATTCACGTTCATCTTGCGAGACAGTAGCACCACCCCAACCATCAGGGAACCTGCAACGAAAAGACAGACACCCAGTAACAGAATATTTCAATACAATCCATATTTCATTTTGGAAACTGACACGATCTAGACCCACAAAACAGAATAACCGCCATCAGCTGGAGATTTAGCAATTAGATAGTGTCTGAAATATTCAACAAAAACACACACATGAAAAAACAGATGGTCTAGCCATTCTGACCATCTTCTTTCTTATACAAAAATTATTCAATGAAAATCCAGATTTTGTTCTTTTCAAGGTCACTGTGACCCTGAAGAAGCTCCAGTTGAATCTTGACATATATCAAAGACAATGGCAGGCTGTCAGAACAATGAAAACAAATTTCAGGTGGAAAATATTGTAAGATGTTCCTGACAAAGTTCTGTACATCCACCTGCCTAAAAACAATAAATAAATAGATAAACAAATAATAAAATAATGCTGACTTTAGACACTGTACTGGTCCAGCTGACCCTCCCCCTTGACCTTGACACCTTGTACTCCAAAACTTATGCAATAGTAACTCCTCACAGTGCACACCTTTGAACTAAATTTGGTAATGATTCACCAGAACAACAAGGGAAAAATCTTGCTCATGGTAACACATTTTGGTTACATGCAAACGTGTACTGAGCCGACAAGAGAAATTCTGCACAGCTGTTCAATCCCTTTGGTGAAGATCTGTGGCATCTGCTCTTCTGATCCAGCAAACGCTGGACGCTACATACAGTGATACACTGTCCCTTCGAACCCAACATATGAAGGACACTGCCTACAAAGTGCTTTCCTAATGACAGTAAGTACTCTGTTGTTCAGCCAGACTGAAAGAGCGTCATTGTCACGGCAGTTTTGTTCATCTTTTTATTTTTTCCCTTTTCTTCTTGTTTGGGGACAGGAGTATTTGGTTGGGTCAGCGTGTGTGTGTGGAGTCTTGGCAATCTTGGTCAAAACTCACCTGTCCAGTTACACCTGTGCCTGTGTGTGTGTTTTGATGTGATTTTTGTACCTTGGCTGTGAATCAATGTTTCGCCCGACCCATGTTTATGGCCAAGTTATGATGTGCGTGGGTCTGGTGCGTGTGAATTTTTGCCTGTTTTTCTTTGCGGTAAGGGGGCGGTAGTTTCTGTGAACAGGGTTCTGTAACTTGTTGTGTTGGCTGTAGAGCAAAGGAGTAGTCAGTTGGTGTGGGGCCTCCCTCTGCAACAGATGGTTTGCAGTTAGGGGGGTGGGGTCTAGCCAGTTTCTGGTCAGATGAGTTTGTATTTTTTTTAAGATGTAATAGTTTTGTGTTAGAGTTAGTTGGAGTTGGTTGTCCTTCTGCTTCAGATGGTTTGCAGTTGGGCGGATAGGGCCAGTTGCTGGTCAGAGTTGTTAGTTTAGTTGGTGTTGTGTGCCTCTTGTGCTTCAGATGGTTTGCAGTTGGGCGGATAGGGCCAGTTTCTGGTCAGAGTCACCACTCGTATTTGGATTTCGTGTCCTACAAGTGGATAGAGCTCTCTGTGTTTTGATGGTCTGCGTAGTGGTGTGAAGTTGTGGAGATCTATGTGTCTTTGGCTTTGGCATGCAACCTGGAGTGACTCAACGCCTGTACTTTTTTCTTCTGCTACAGACGGTATGTGGCGGGTGCAGCGGTCAGTCATTTTATTGTTGGTCTGCGTAGTTGTGTGAAGTTTGTAGAGGTCTCTGTGTTTTGTTAGTCTGCGCAGTGGTGTGAAGTTTGTGGAGGTCTATGTGTCTTTGGCATGCAATCAGGAGTGACTCGACGCCTGTATTTTTTCTTCTGCTACAGACGGTATGTGGCGGGTGCAGCGGTCAGTCATTTTATTGTTGGTCTGCGTAGTTGTGTGAAGTTATAGAGGTCTATGTGTCTTTGGTATGCGGCCAGGAGTGACTCGACGCCTGTGTTTTTCTTCTGCTACAGACATTATGTGGCGGGTGCAGTGGTCAGTCATTTCATTGTTGGTCTGCGTAGTTGTGTGAAGTTGTAGGGGTCTATGTGTGATGCCTGTTATTTTCCTTCTGCTACAGACAGTATGCGGCGGATGCATTGGTCAGTCACTCCAAATTTTGTCAACATTGTCATGTGATAGTGTATAGGTGTCGTTGTCAGGCATGTATCCAGCAGTGAATAGTCATCTACTCTCCATTGCTGCTGTTGATGTGTGGTTTGGTGGCTAGGTTGGTGTTGGTAGCTGGGTTCATCGACATATTCATAAATAATGAGTTTTCCTGCCGTGTCCAGTCATAGCTGTTTGTCTTACTACGGGTCAGTAAGGGAGGTCGTATTCAGAGTTTCGCCAGCGTGAGGGGAGAAGATCACCCGTGTCCTGCGCCAGTCATCGTTGTTGTCCTTGTGGTCCTGACTCTACGAGGAGGTGCACAAGTCCGAGCTCCGGCAACGTTATGATCATCCGAGGCAGGTGCGACCGGAGGGGCTTCTACTGCTGCGTCTTCCGGCAAGATCGGCGGTATTCCCACGCCACGAGCCTACAGCCCAGCCATTCTACTCGGTTCGTTTCATTGGCGCCGCCCTTCGCAGGACTCCATGTCTGCTGCAGTGACTCGTTGGTGATTAGTAACCCTAGCATCGGAACATCCTGTGGACCAAAATCTTCGTATGGACTGAAACTTTGTTGTGAGTGTGTGTGTTTGCTATGTTTCTAAGTGAATTCCGTTGTTTGAAGATTTGAAAGGTATGCAAATGTTGGTTTTGGGGGTGCCATGTATACATGTAGCAATGCTTCTGAGAGATTTCCATTGTTTTGAAGATGTCAAATGTATGTAAATGGTTTTTGTGGTGCCACCCCCAGTTATGCTATATTTACATATGTGAATTGTGTGAATGATGTGTCATGTTGTCTTGTTTGTCTGTAATGAAATTTGTGTAACTGTAATGTGTCCAAGGATTTCCTTATTTAATCATAAATGAGTGTGTTAGAGTTGATAGGTCTGTTTCTCTGTCTTTCCCTTCTAGTTCAAGCCTTAGCGAGCTTGACAGTCATCCAGGTACTGAAAGTGACACTATGCCCCTCTAAAGACAGATCACATGAACAACAGCATCAAAGAAAAACAAAAAAACTCGAGCATGGAAGTGGCAGAGGAACCCAAAAAGTTGGGCTGCTCAAAGATCAGGGCAGGAAGAGCCACAGAACTGGGGACAACTTTTTTCAACATGACATGATAACTTGTGAGAACGGGAATGATAATGATACTATAACAGTGGGTTCCATTGAAAGCTTTAATAAAAATTCTATTAACCCTGTAACTCCTGCACCCTGTCCACCAACTAAAAAAACTTAACCCTTTGACTCCCTCACCCTATCCACCAGCTTCCTGCAGGAAGCTGTTGGATAGGGTGAGGGAATCAAAGGGTTAAGTTTTTGCTTTGCTAGCATTGCTGACAATGCAGGATGCTGATGGACAAGGTGCGGAAGTCAAAGGGTTAAGACTACACGGCAGGGCTTGTATTCCGAGTTTGTTATTGGTGCTCTCTCTCTCTCTCTCTCTCTCTCTCTCTCTCATACTATATCCTGGCATCAACCAGGCCCAAGTTATACACACACCTGCAGTGCTGGTCAGGAAATCTGAGTGACACTGTCACTAGTTTCAGTGATACATCTGTGAAATGAGCAAGGCCTGACTGTGTCGTCCCAGTCTTCCCAACAAGCCCACAACACATTCAACCTAGGGTAAGAGTAGAATGGGCCTGAAGAGTCCTACTCGTTATGATCTGGGCTGATAGAATCAAACCCTCTACCTCCCAACTGTCCATATGAACCAGTATGCCATGACATCTGGTCCAAACTTTCTGTTGGCTGCAACCTTTCTTCCAAATATGGAAAAAAGATCCATCCATAATGGTTGGAAAAAATATATTGGCTAGCACATTTTTGTGTTCACAGCAAGACACATTAATCAACATACACACACAAAACCCTCTCCCTCATCCCCTCCCCCCCCCCCTTCCTCCTCTCCGAGCAACAATTAATACTACAGAGCAGTGTCCTTTTCATCCCCACCCCACCCCTTTTTCAAAGGTATATGTATGCAGAAAGAAAAGGTAATTTGGTCAATGATGTTTCTACCAGCTGCTGCCTCATGAAAATTACATATCTACAAAGTACGAGTAATATTAACTAGAATAGCTGTGTACACAGCTCATCTCCCTCTACTTCCCCCATACACCCCCCTCTCTCTGCTTCTCAGTCTCACACACACATACACACACACACACACACACACACACACACACACACACACACACACACACACACATGTATTGTATACATACATACATACTGACACACACACTGTTGTTTCATCTCTTTCACACACACACACTCTCTCTCACTCTCATCCACACACACACACACACACACACACTCACACACCACACACACACTCACTCACACACACACACACACACACACACACACACACACACACACACACACACACACACACACACACACACACACACACACACACAACACACACACAAACTCTTCAAGTTCAACACTACTTCTAAGTTTGAAATGTTCAAAACTAAACATAAAACGCAGACTGTTGTTGGTGCTGCAAACATGTATAATTCATATGTTATGTAACATATTCATAAATGTTAGATACACTCACATAATTTTCTCATTACATTTCACGTTTCTTTAACTCTTTGACTCCCAAACTATCCATTAACCGCAGAAACTTTTAACTCTTTGACTCCCTCACCCTTTCCACCAGCTTTCTGTCAGAAGCTGTTGGAAAGAGTGAAGTTTTTGCTTTGCTGGCATGGTTAATGCAGGATGCTGATGGACAGGTTCCGTGAGTCAAAGGGTTCAGTTCTTTTCTCCTGACCAGCAAACACCAGGGAAGTCTTGTTGCTGGTTTTTTGTTTGTTTTTTTCCGTATTTTGTGTAACTGTACTTTGCTGTCTTTTGTGCATGCTTGACAAAGGTCTGTTGGCCAAAACTTTGCACTTGTCTTGTTATGTTTATTGAAAATAAGTATGCTTATTGACTGGTTTAATTGCTATTTCTATAATAAATATGAGGACAGAGAGGGTGGGAGAAGTGCTTGCAGCGAAAAGGGATAGATTCGTATGGAGAGCCAACACAGTGTGGCAGGACACATGATGATGATAATGATGATAACAAACATATAAGTAATATATAACGGATGTAATCAATATGAACTTGGGATGTTGTGTAATTACTTTCCTTGTCTGTGGTTGTTTTGTTATTCTGTGGGTTTGTCCGTCTTTTTTTTTTTTTTTTGTGTGTCTTTTTTTCTTTTTTCACACAAGCTGGTCAGCTCTTTTGATATAACCATGGACTCAAGGTCTGATATCTCAGAGTTCGCTTTCAGGCCACAACGTAAAACCATGCCTGTTGCCCATCTGAACGCTTCAGTTGTTCAATGTCAGACTGTTCATAGGTCCTTTCACCCTCCTCCATCCCCACCTCCCCATCCCCACCCGTGGGGATGCCAGGGGCTCTTTCAGTATAAATAATATCCCCACCTTCTGGAAAGTCTGTGCTAGAAATTTCCTCTTTTCTGTCACTCTCTTTGTTTCTGCCTTGTTCCTTTGCTTTCTGTCATTTCTTCCTATCATTTTCTGCCTTGCTGTCCATTCACCAATAAAGTCTTGTATACTTTTTCTTAGGATTGATAATTGGGTAAACGTATCAAGTGCATTTTTGGCTCTAGGGAAGTGAGTTATGTGTAAGCAATTTTAGGTAATTCATGCCTGTTTTTATACATGTTTTGTTGTCCTTACGAGGTATGCTTAAATTTGTATTCAGGTGTGTTTTCAAATCCCCTGTGCGATAAATTGGATGGACTGGTCAATGCCACAATGTCCTTTGATTATGTGCATGAACGCATTGCTATGTGTACTTAATTCTTTTTTTTTTTTTTTTGAAGTTTTATATGTTTTGAAGCGGTTATAGCCCTGATATGGCTCTACACACCAGTAACACAGTCAGCTGGGCTTTAAACAACAATAACAACAATAACAACCCCTCCTCTCCCTCCCCTTCCCCATTTCAAGACTTTGCCAGCTTGTAGGGTTTTGCACAGGCTCAAGGAGTCTGCCAGAAAACTGCTGATAGATTTGGGTGGAGCGCATATGGAATTGTCAGAATGCGACGAATCCCTCTTGAACAAACTCCCAACTCCTGTGAGTCTATGTGTTTGTTTGGTTTGTTGTTCTGTGTGTAGCAATGCCGCATGAAAAATTTAAATTGGGTTTTGAGTTAAAAGATTCATATGGTTTTGAAGATATTGTTGTTCTGAGTAAAAAGCAGTTTAAATTTTTCAGATCGGACTATTAGTTCACGAGATATTCGAATTTGAAGCGTAAAAAATTTCTTAAATTTTGGAACCACGTTTTAGGGGGACAAAGAAGGACCAGCTGTCACAGAACAAACCCATCAAATGGCATGGTATGCTGATTTTGCTGGAAATGACATTCATTTTGTAATTGTGAGAGACAGACAGGCCCAATGTCATAAAACTTTGATCGTTGATGTATTTTTGTATGCTGAATTGAATGAAACCATTATCGTAACTCTATGACGAGCCATTTTTGTCTTATTACAGGAAACATGGATATTTGGCATGTTTTATCTGTTTTTCATTAATAATTGCCCATATTGTATTAATTATAACAGGCAAAAATGAAGCTAGAAACAAAACAAGGATATATAATCATTTCATGAGATAGATATAAAATCATTTTGCTCATCGTTCAAGTGTCTTATTACTGCAATAGTGCAAATTAAACCAAAAAAGTCACGACTCGCTACTTCAGTAGTCTTATGAATAATTTGTAATATGTCATCAGTTTCTGTACATATAAAAGGAAATCTGAGAATCAATGACTTCTGGAATCACTTAAATAGTTGAAATATTAAAAATTACTGCATGCTTTTATGCTGCAGGCTATCCAAAAATATCATCTGATCAATATTCTACTAAAAACTAAACACACACACATACACATACAAATACACACACACAGAGGAAAACACATCAGACAAGATTTTTGCACAGTACATTTGATTTCTATTTTATTCATCAGTGTTTAGAAAACTGACTGACTGACTGTGGATGAGTCAAGTTCCCGAACACTTAGCACAGCCAGCGTCCAAAGAAAACTTCTGGAAGGATATGGGACCACTCGCCATTCAGGAACAGGTCACTTAACTCCTACAATAGAGAAATATATGAATTTCTGCATAATATGATTGAGAGACTGGAAAGGAAAGGAAACCATAATGCATAGTCTCCACATCAATATTACTTAACATTAAGCCCAAACTCGCGACTTTGATTTTTGGCATATTACTGGTAAAAATCCACCAAAAAGCAGAGCAATCCTGCTAAGTGTTTCCAGTGTACTCTTGCCCTTTAATACGAATCAATAATAGGCTACTACTAAATAAGATGCAATCTTCCCGTTAAAACAAATTAATGAAATATCCTTTCCAGATACTGACTACAAATTGAAACAACTACGTAAGCTAATGGATGGCCTACTTTACAAATAATACAACTCATAGCCTTCTATTCAGTTTCAAAACCTAAATAAAGAATATTATAACAATGAACAGATTTTGTTTTGTGACATTCTAAATCTCTGTGTGTATTAGTGTGTGTGTGTTGTCAGAGAGAGAGACAGAGAAAGAGAGAGAGAAAGAGAGAGAAAGAGAGAGAGAGAGAGAGAAAGAGAGAGAGGATCATGCCTGTTAACAATGACTTGGATATGAATGTACTGGGGCCTATTTACTTATTTATTCATTTCTTGTTCTCTGAGAGAGAGAGAGAGATTCATGTCAAGGAAAGTACAATGACTTGCACAGAATTGTTTGTTGATTTGAAAAAAAAAATTATTTAGATCTGTTTATTCATTCATTTATTTGAGTGAGAGAGAGAGAGAGTTGGAGGAGGCGGGTATGCGCACCCCATTTTCCATGCCCCCCCCCCCCCCCCCCCCCCCCCCCCCCCCCCCCCCCCGGAAAGCCCGTCGATCACATAGTATTTTTAGTAGTAAGCTCACCTGTCATGGGGTGAGCAGGTCTACACAGCGACATGCAAATTAGCATGACCTCGGGAAGGAAATGGTTGACAAACCAAGCTTCGGCTAGCAACTCCGAATCGAGTTCAAACGCAGTTGTCCTTTTCTTGAAAAATACAATGTTACAGATAAAACAGAACTTGATCTGTTGATTGCTAGATCTAGTCTTTGTCTGACAGCGCAAAACTTGCCGAGCTGAAACTTGCACAGCGTTCTGTTTCGCCACCTTCTGGACATTCTGTGCTAGAAATTTCCTCTTTTCTATCACTCTCTTTGTTTTTGCCTTGTTCCTTCGCTTTCTGTCATTTCTACCTATCATTTTCTGCCTTAATGGTTCATTCACCTGTATGTGTTCGATAATGTCTCACGTACTTTTTCTTAGGATTGGTAATTGGATACATGTATTAAGTGCATTTTTGGCTCTAGGGAGGCGAGATATGTGGAAGCAGTATTAGGTAATTTATGCCTGTTTTTATATATTGGTGTCCTTAGGTATGCTTATATTTGTATTCAGTGTGTTTTTTAAATCCCCTGTGCGATAAATTGGATGGAGTGGTCAGTGCCAGAGGCATGTCCTTAGATTATGTGCTCGAATGCATCGATATGTGTACTTAATTGTCTTTTCTTTTTTTTCCCTGTCAAAGTTCTGTGTGTTTTGAAGCGGTTATAGCCCAGATATGGCTCTACACAGTCGGCTGGCTAAGACATCCTATGTTAATAGAAGACCGACTCAAAACAAATCTACAGGGTATGTACAGAAGAATTGAAGAAGTTGTCCACAGGAAAAATACATGCACATCAACTGGTTGCTTAAAATTGAAAGATGGTATGCTTATCATGGAAAAAAATAAAATATTAGATAGATGGGGAGAGTACTTTAAAGACCTTTTTGAAGATGACAGAAACGAAGAACACATTATAAGAAAGAACGTTGAAGGACCACCCATAATGAAAGATGAAGTTAGAGCAACACTGAAAAAGATGAAGCCAGGAAAAGCCACAGGACCACACAATGTTACTACAGAGATGATTGAAGCCCTGGAGGAATTTGGTATGAAAAAATAACAGTCCTCCTAAATGGGATTTATGACACTGGAAAAATCCCCAGAGATATGTCAAAATCAATTTTCATGCACTTCCAAAGAAATCAGGGGCTGTAGAATGCAAACTCCATCACACAATCAGCTTGATGAGTCATGTATCAAAAATCCTAATCCTATTAAGAATAATCATGATGAGGACGAGGAATAGAATCAAAAGAGAAATAGCAGAAGAACAGTGTGGATTTGTGGAAGGGAAAGGAATTATTAATGCCATATACATCCTAAGAACTATCATAGAGAGGTCAATCGAGATGAAGAAGGATTTATATTTATACCATGTTGATTATACCAAGGCTTTCGATCGGGTAAGACATGAAGAATTGATCAACCAACTCGAATGACTCAATATTGATGGAAAAGATCTATGAATAATCAGAAATATGTGTTGGGAACAAACAGCTGCATTGAGAATAGAAAACGATATAAGCTCTTTCCAAAATATCAAAAGAGGAGTCAGACAAGGTTGTTTTTTGTCACCAGATTTGTTTTCACTTTACAGTGAAAACATGAGAAACCTAGAAGAATACCCTAGATTAAAGGTTGGAGGAAAAATGTTAAACAACATTCGATATGCAGAAAATGAAAGGGACCTACAAAACCTTGTGAATATACTAGAAATAGAAAGCAAAGGTAAGGGGTTGGATATAAACAGCAAGAAGAGTGAAGTCATGGTAATCAGTGAAAAAAAAAACCCATGAAATCCCTTCATGCAAACGGCTCAACCTTGAGACAAGTTGATAAGTTTAAATATCTGGGAACGATTATTTCACCAGACGGCAGATACACATCTGAAATAGCCAGCAGAATCAGCCAAGCCAAAACAGCATTCAAGAAAATGAAAAGCATTCTTACCAGCAAATGCCTATCCATTAACGTAACATCAGGAAGAGAGTTCTTGAATGTTATATAGAACTGATAATGTGATATGGTTGTGACGCGTGGACAGTCAACAAGCAAACCCAGAACAAGATTGAAGCAGCTGAGATATGGTTTCTAAGAAGAATGTTGAGAGTCCCATGGACAGCAAGGAAAACAAACGAGACAATCTTGATGGAGGCAGACACAAGAAGATCATTCATAAGGAAGATTAGGAAAGGACAGGCAACATTTGTAGGCCATTTTATGAGGAAAGGGGAATTGGAGCACCTGGTCACAACAGGAAAGCTGGAGGGAAAGAGAGCACCAGGTAGACCAAGGGGAAAAATATTGGATGGATTTGCAGAGTGTCTGAAGACAGAGAGGGTGGAAGATGTACTTGCGGCAACAAGGGACAGATATGGAGGGCCATGATTGCCAATGCCATGTGGCAAGGCAATTGATGAATACCTAATACCTATGTTCTGGCAGGAGGTGGTATGATAAGGTAGTTTCAGTTTCAACAGGATCATGGCATGAGGTCCAGTGCCTGGATGTGTCATTGTGGAATTCAGACTTAACCCTTCGACTCCCGCACCCTGTCCACCAGCATCCTACATTGTCATCCATGCTAGCTAAGCAAAAACTTAACCCTTTGATTCCCCAAGCTGGTGGGTAGGGGAGAGAGTCAAAGGGTTAGGTTTTTGCTGTTGGTGGATAGGGTGTGGGAGTCAAAGGGTTAAGATCTTTTTATTACTCAAGGATAAAATAGCATTATCCCCCCCCCCCCTCATGGGACCCCATGCTACTCCACCCCATTTAACATAAGCATATTACAAGGACCAGCACACCAGAGAGCCAAGGCACCTGTCGCACAGCTAGTCCTTGTTACTCTGCACACATAATATAAGCCTGTATTAACCCTTTGACTCCCACACCCTATCCACCAACTGCAAAAACTTAACCCTTTGACTCCCACAACGTACCCACCAGCTTCATGCAGGAAGCTGGTGGATAGGATAAGGGAGTCAAAGGGTTAAGTTTTTGATTTGCTGGCATGGTTGACAATGCAGGATACTGGTGGGCAGGGTGTGGGAGTCAATGAATTAAAATGACCAGAACATTTAGAGTTAAAGAAGCAATGCTTGGAACTAGTTAAGAATGGTGTTTCTATAGTGATCACAAGTGATGTTTCTACAATGATTAGGAAATTTTTTTACAATGATCAAACGTGGTGTTTCTACAAATGTACAATGATCAGGAATGTGTTCATACAGTGATCAAAAGTGGTGTTTAGAATTAGAATGATCAAAAGTGGTGTTTCTACAATGATCAGGAATGTGTTTATACAGTGATCAAAAGTGGTGTTTAGAAATACAGTCATCAAAAGTGGTGTTTAGAACTACAGTGATCAAAAGTGGTGTTTATACAATGATCAAAAGAGGTGTTTTTACACTGATCAGAATAGGTGTTTTACACTGATCAAGAGTGATGTGTTTATATCAAAGTGGAATCCATCAGGAAAGTAGACTCTAACCACTTAGTGTCTGTGTTCTCAAAAGTGTCCTGCTATGTTGTCTGTGTTCTCAAAAGTGTCCTGCTGTGGAGTGCTCAGTCCGTATCAGCTATAGATCTAACGGTATTCAGCTTGCCACATGCTGCAGTGTCATAAAAAGTTATGACAGTATTTACTGTAGCTACTCCAAACAGCGTGCGTCATGGGGAAAGTCGGCAGATTTGACCTACTTTTTGGTGTTTTTCAACTCGTCATATTTTGCGACGTGTGAAAGAAAATGTAATAAAATCTACTGCAATAAAAAGATTGGTGTTTCGTTGTTTGAATCATGTACTTGTTTAGACTAATACTCATTTTTTATGTTTTATTACATGTTCATTCGCCCTACCCTAGCGAGTTCGGCCAGCTGTCTTGACGTAGGCTAACGCCGATTGCCTTCTGTTTACACTACCCTTACTTACTGCTCTGTCGCATCGCGTGAGTGGCTAGATCTAAAAAGATCGCCCAATGAAATGAAAGAAGACATCCAGATCCTTATTTCATGCCCGTTTCGTCACGATCCATGCTGTCAATGTGTAAAAATTCAAGCAATAAAATGTTCAAAATAGAATTTCTACTGTAAAGACCTGATTGCCCACGCTCATAATACATCAGTTTGTAGATCAGATTTCCCTCTACAATATTTGTCCAAAATGTTGTTTCATTATCATTTCCACGCGAAGCGGCAAGCGATCAAAAAGACCGAAGTGTACCGCTCGTCGCGAACATTGTTAGCCGCGATGGCCGACGGCGCACGCTTCCTCCTTCCTTCCTTCCTTTCCTTTGGTGCCCACGATCTTGAGGATGATCATTCCGGCACATAAAGGGGGGGGGGGGGGGTGTTGTAGACACAGTCCATTCGTAAGCTCCGATCATTTCACTATTCTCATTGTCCATAGACATTGCTGAAATCCGTTACCGAAAGGGCCACGTGGTGTCCAGAAACTCACTGTTGGGCGGAGGCTCGCGACACAAAAGCATCGACTGTTGCTGCCTCTACTGTTTAGTTGGGAAGATGGTTCCAGTCCCAACAGTCCTGGGTAGAAAAGAGCCACGCTGAATTGTCGGTCACCAGTAGTGACCGAAATGTGACACCGACTGCTTCAGTATCGAGGTCAGGTCAACTGTTCGTGCATGTTGGTAAGTTAGTTCTTTATTGTTTTTGATTTTATGAATATTTTGTTCTTCTGTGAACTTTTTATGAGCCGACGCTGTTTTAAACAAGATGGTGTGGAATCGTGCCAACAACACAAACTCGACGTTGTGGGCTGGTCCGAAAAATGACTGACTTATTTAAATTTATTGGTGCTAACTCACATTCATGATAAAAGTATTACGAGAAAGAGACTTTTCACTTATTTCATTCATATATTTAGTAAAGAAAAGCATTCATTTCAAGGATTGAAGGGTTTTTATTTGGTCACGTGACCTGAGCTTGTGCAGTACTTTCGGTTTCACAGTTCTTCCAATGTGGTCGCAATTTGATCAGATGAATCAGTTAAGCTTCAACAAAACAAAACTATAGGCCTACGTATATAATTAGATCTATACTCACATTTTGTTCAGAATTTCTTACAATTATATGAATGTGCGGAGTCGTTCCAGTTAGACGCGTTCCTTTTGGACGTGTGCCAGTTATACGCGGCAGTTTAGACGCGTGCCTGTTAGACGCGTGCCTGTTAGACGTGTAACTGCACGTGTGGCCGGATAAGTTCAACTCACTCTCTCTCTTTCTTTTGCAAGATCACAACAATGAACTGAATCGTCGTCACTGTTAAGGTGAGTTAATGACCCCCTCTTTTTTGACTGACTTGAGACAGCCATCATGGCAGCAGCAGCACCTCGAGATCCTTGTATTATCAAACACAGCCGCGGCCATAATCTTGTGTATAACAATTACTTGCTGAAAAAAGACAGGACATACCCAACAAAACAGCATTGGAGGTGCGTTAAAAAAGGATGCCCTGGGCGTGTGCATACCGACCTCGCAAACCCACCTCGTGTTCTGTCGGTGAGAGGGGAGCACAATCACATCCCTGATGAGGACCTTGTTAACACACTAAAAATGAAGGCCGTTTTGTGTGACCGAGCAAAGGACGCCCCACTTCTTCCGCTTTCCAGGGTAATTTTTTTATTTTAAAATCCAAACTGTGTTTGTCTGTCTGTCTGTCAATATGTCTCTCCATTATTATTTGTCGTGGTTTAGTCCCATGTCTCCTGGTTGATGTTTTTTAAAACAAGCTTCAAACGTTAGTCGTGAAAAGTAACATTAAATTCTCTCTATCTTCCTTCTCTCTCTCTATCTCTCTCTCTCTCTCTCTCTCTGCCATCGTGTTTGCATGCCTGATCATGGCAATTCGCGTATGTGTAGGTGTATCGAGATGTAGCCGCTGAATTCGCAGAGCTGTTGCCACCGACCTTCGCTGCTTGCAAGTCGATGATGCATCGGTCAAGGCGAGAAGATGCGCCTCCTCTCCCCACTACAGTTGAGGAGATTGACATGGACGAGGACAGAGGGCGGACACTCCAAGGCGAACCGTTTGTGTTGTTCAAGGACAACACAATGCTTATTTTTTGCACAGATGCCAATTTGCGGCTTCTGGCATCATCAGAAGTGATGTTTATGGATGGCACTTTTAAATCTGTTCCATCACTATTTTATCAACTTTTTACAATTCATGCAGTTTTCCCTGGCATTTGTAACAGTTTACTGTTCTCCTGACAGCGGCGACTTATCACAAGTGTTTGATATTCTGAAAACTAAGCTTGCAGAAGTAGACCTGATTTTGAGTCCTGACACCATCATGTCTGATTTCGAATCTGGGCTTATTGCGTGCATCAGGCATCAGTTTCCAAATTCGCAACACAAAGGGTGCCTGTTCCATCACACCCAGAGCATCTGGAGGCATGTCCAGATGGTTGGTCTTCAGATGCAGTACAATGAGGATCCAGAAGTTAAAAAGTTTGTTCGCATGCTGATGGCAATCGCATTTCTTCCAGTGATTGTCGTTCGACCAGCATTCATTTCCCTTAGAACATCGATGATATGCCGACAGAACCCTGCCTTGGATCAGCTCGCTGATTATTATGAAAGGACTTGGTTTGGCCAGTTTCCCGCTGCAATGTGGAATGTGCACAATTCGAACATACGCACAAACAACAGGGTTGAAGCATGGAACTCCAAACTGAACAAAGCAATGGGGGGACATTTCCATCCCAATGTGTACCAGTTGTCTGATTTTCTCAGAAAGGAACAGTTGCACACGGAAGCCACCGTGGAAAGGGCACGCCATGGGGAGGCCCCACCCAGACGAAAACCCAAATACGTCAGGCTTGACGAAACCCTTGGTAGACTAAAGAGGCGTTACCAGGAAGGAGCCTTGACATCCAACGAGTTTCTGTCGGCAGTTCGCCACCTCATCCACCAGTTCTGAAATCGAACACTGCTGTTCCAACCAGTCATCATCATCATCATCCATTTTCTTTTTCTGATTGTGTGTGTGTGTGTGTGTGTGTGTGTGTGTGTGTGTGTGTGTGTGTGTGTGTGTGTGTGTATCATGTGTGCAGTCATCTTCTCTCTCTCTTGTTTTTAAATGAAATGTGCTAAATAAAATAAACTTACACAATTTAATCAGTGTTCACTTTTATTTGTGTCTGAACCAATTAAGTGGACTGTACAATATTTTCAGTCTTGACCATTTAATCAACTCATCATGCGCCTATGTGTCATATTCTAAAGCGATATATTTAATTATGGGTCTGAAAAGATACGCGTCTAAAAGGTATGCGTCTAAAAGGCGCGCGCGTCCAAAAGGCACGCTTCCAAAAGGCAAGCGTCTTAGTGGAACGCGTCTACACAGTCGCGTCTGTTTGGCACGCGTTCAAAAGGAACGCGTCTAACTGGACCCTCCTCGAATGTGCACTGTAAATAAATGTGTAATCACAAAATTTGTTGCCAGTAAATGAATAACAAACTGAACACATTCTCTTATGATTCAACTTGTAAGCTGAAAATTTAGCGATGTGACAATACTGGACAATTACTGAATTTGTCTGCAAACTGGTTGACATAGAAACATGACTTAAAGAACAATAACAACAGGAAATGTGGCTGTTTTCAGCTGATGAAACCTACAACCGACTGAGGAGAAGCTTTCTGCCTGGAAGGGAAGACCACCATTGTTGCAAGCTGTACGCGTGACTAACCGTCTCCTGCTGCAGTTAAGAGGACTTCAGTTGGAAGGAAAGAAGTATTCAAAACAGTACTGCAATTCTGCCTCTAGGATTACATGGGTGTCAGCAAATAAAAAAAAGGCTGTCTAAAACTGACAGGGTTTTTGGATGATCTCAGGCTAGTTCTTCAACACCATCTCCTCACAGAACATTTTAGACCTATCCCTTCTGCAGACTGTCCTGTGGCTGCCTGTTCTGCTACTGCAACTCATCCTGAAGGAGATTTATCTGCTGCTGACATAAATGAAGACACTGTTGAACTTGAAGCAGCCCTATTTCACTTTTTCAGTTCACCAAGCAGGGCCATTGGATGGCTGTTTATTTTGTAGAAAGATTCTATATTGGACAGGTGTTGGAGATAAACTTAAAGGAGAATGGCAGCTGGGCATCAGTCCGGTACCTGAACAGGTCAGGGGTCACATGGACTGTTTCTGCTGGCCTTCACGGGAGGATATTTTTGAAAACACACATGCTGAAGATGTTTTCTACTGGGACTTTGATTGTCTTCCAGTTAGCAATGATGGTCAAATCTGGCGAACAGATGATGTGGAGGAATCACCGCTGCATACACAAAAGTGTCATCCGTCTACTGCGAGTAAGCAAACTGCCACAAAGCAAGCGGTATGGCTGACATATGTACAACCATCCATGTTATTGCAAATGCACCAAGTATCACTTGTTGATTCCTGGGATTCTGACCTGTTAATTGCAAGTGACAGATCTCAGCTAGTTACCGTATATCACACTTTGTCAGTTAAGACTCAGACTAGTTATTACTTCAGAGCACAGTGGCCAGAACTGTTGTCTAGTCTGCTCACATTTATTCTGTTTCAGTGAATTCCCAAGTACAAAACAAAAATGTTACTTAGTTGAAGCTACAGCAAGTCCACCTGAGACTGTGGTTTATCCATCTAAAGTGCAGTGGCTACAACAGCGTCACCTTGCCATGTTGTGATGAATCCTGTGTACCGTTAATGGAAATTTTGGGGCTTTTTAGTCCACACACATTCATTACGTGGATGATCTGTGGACAGGAACAGTGACAGCCATGCTACATGTAATTGTGATATTGATCATCTGCTGCTTTAGATATTGACTGGCACTTGAAGTCAAACACTATCCAGATGGGTGACTGAGTTTTGCGATTTGTATTAAGAAAATTATTAATCAGTGTCAAATAAATGTGTATTTTTTTCATTTTTACAGTTTTGAAAGTGTGCTGGTTGAGTGTGTCTTTTTTTTGCTGAATCCAGTGATACCAAAAGCATTTTTCTAGCTCAATGGAATGCAAAGTCATGAAAATGTGTCTCCGGCATGCTTTCGTGTTATACTTTGTATAACGTGATATTTCTGGTTTTTGATAGCAAATTTTATCACTTTCCCTGTATAAGAACTACCTGAAAAAAATCAAACATCATCTATGCATCAGGAATGTCAAGAAAAATGCAAAACTGATCAGAAAATACACATCAGGTCTGTTGTATAGCCTGCTGAAAATGACAATTTTGTTGATTTGCGCTTTGGCGCAGAAATGCGTGTGAAAATTAAATCTTAAAAAATTCTTAACTTTTTTCCTAATTGAGATACAGAAATGATGTTGGTATCATTAGAATTACAATAAAAAGATCTGTTTATTGGTAATAGTTTCAAAAATCTATAGGTAAATCTCAAAATCTGTTTGGAGTAGGTATATTTAGTATGGAGTTGGATGTTGAATTCTGGAGGGATTAATTGCATTCAATGATTCATGCATTCAAACAATTATTTGCAGTGCTCAGCACGATCTGTTTTTGTACATGTATAGTGCTATTCACCAAACTCAATTTAGATTCAATGGGCATTTGTACATACTCAGACTTGTAACTGGACAGAAAATTCGAGCTGTTACTGATTGTTAGGCAAGCTGACCACACTCCACTATGTTGTTGCACAGCTTGCATATCTGGTTTTGATTTGGTTCAATTTTTAAGTCGGCACCCACCTCACATGATCTGGCCGATGGGGATAACCATCCCAGGGAAGTGGGGGAAGGGGGACTTAGATCTATCTTATCCTGTATCACACCACCAGAACAGCAATGATGTTAAGACGGGACAGTGAGAAGGCCAGTTTTAATGTAGCGCATTCAGGGATTCCAACCCACAACCATTAGTATGTGAATCTGACGCTCAGCTGACTGAGCTATCGAGGCCTGCCTTTGGGGGTGTACATGCTGGATGTTTTTAACCCTTTGACTACTGTTCCCTATCCATCAGCTGCAAAACTTAACCCTTTGATTCCCTCACCTTATCCGCTAGCTTTCTGTGCTTCAGGCTCTCTAACGCACAAAGATAGACAACTGGAGCCTGTGGATCAAATGACTGTATGCTTTTATCAAGTTTTGTTTTTTTCTTTTGTTTATTTCTTTTATAAATCACATCCTTCATTCACACCACTGGACTATTTGAAACAAAATACAAACCAACCAACCCAAACAAAACAAAACAACAATAAAAACAAAACAAAACGAAAAAAAGAAAAGGATGTGCAACATGTGGTGATATATATCATATGTAGTATGTACACGGTGTTAACATGCATTCATACGATCATATTTGATAACTGACAGTTACACCTGACAGGAACTTGGTGTCCAAAACAAACCAAAAAAAAAAATCTGCTTTATTTTTTTTTCACTTGTTACTTTGTTGCTACATAATGTTTTTAAAATGGTATGATTTATAATTGATTTTGATTTGACTTGAAAGAGTAAAATCTACTGAATCCAGCTTTATGGGGTTTTCTTGGCTGGATGAAGGGGTGTGATTTTTTAAATATTTTTTCTTTAACATTTTAAGTCAAAATGTTCAAAACTCTTGACACACGGGGAGTAATCTCTTTACTGATGCATTGGTACTGAAAAGATACACAAGAAGCTGGTTTAGACACTGGTAGGTCTGCACACACACTGACCCAGGAGATCAGAAAGAAACAAAATCTTTTATTATTTATCCATCAGGCAGAGGCGTCAATAAGGACCTTCTGATTTGAAGTCTGACATTTACCCACTTCACTATCAGTGCAGACTCCCTAAGCCTACGCAAAACCCTATACACATACAAGTAAGGTTTTCAGACAGGAGGGAAGGGTGGGGGTGGGGTTTGAGGGGAGAGAACAAGACCTATGAAACATTAAGCTGACAATACCGGAATGACTTGAGCATTAAACCTTTGACTCCTACAGCCTACACATCACTGCAAAAACTTAACCTTTTGATTCCCTCACCCTGTCCACCAACTTCCTACAGGAAGCTGGTGGATAGATTGAGGGAGTCAAAGGGTTAAGTTTTTGCTTTGATAGCATAGTGTTGACAATGCAGGATGCTGATGGACAGGGTGCGGGAGTCAGAGGGTTAAAATGGGCAGTGAACAGGACTTGTTTTTACGCTACAGGCCGGGACTGAACTCGGAAGATATGAAACCTTGAGTCCATGACTTTATTGAGGGAGCCGGCCAACCTGCACGAAGACGGTTCCTTCATCACATACATTATGACTGCCAGTCTTGATTGAAGGCAACAGCTAATATTACAGGCCCAGGGAGAAGAGCTACAATCATTAGTGCGACACACACATGGGTCTTGCTGCAGAAATTGAGAAGACAGCTGATACCGATCGTGCCCGGGTCCTGTGGCTTGATATCCTGGTGACAGCTTGTGCACATAATCATGAGTGGTCTTAGTTTTGTAACGGTTCTGGTTGACTGCATTTCATGTGTGGACTGTTTGGGCTGAGAATTTGTTTCTGTTCGATGCGTTTCCTGTTTAAATTGTAGCTTATGAGACAACCCCCATCATAAGAATTGGACAAACACAAACCATTTTCTTTTGATGTGTTTCCTACTTTTGCAGCTTATGAAACAACCCCCGCCCCCCCCCACCCATCATAAGCATTGGACAAACATAAAAGTAAACAAACGCACAGAATAATAACACAGAAAACACAAAGAGGAAGAAACAGAACAAGAGAACAAGCACAAAGTTAAACAGAACAACAGAAGAAAGATAAACAGAGAATTTAATTTTAACAAAACAGACTAAACACAGAGTTAACCTTTGACTCCCCCTATATCATATTCACCAAATGCAAAAACTTAAACCGTTTGACTCCCTCACTCCTTCACCCTGTCGATGTCCACCAGCTTCTGGCAGGAAGCTGGTGGATAGGGTGAGTGAGTCAAAGGGTTAAGTTTTTGCTTTGCTCGCATGATTGACAGTGCAGGGTGCTGGTAATCAGGGTGCGTGAGTCAAAGGGTTAAATGAACAAACAAAAAGATTTATATGGTTTTGAAGATATTGTTGTTCTGAGTAAAAAGCAGTTTAAATTTTTCAGATCGGACTATTAGTTCACGAGATATTCGAATTTGAAGCGTAAAAAATTTCTTAAATTTTGGTACCACGTTTTAGTGGGACAAAGAAGAGATGTGTGGGACCAGCTGTCACAGAACAAACCCATCAAATGGCATGGTATGCTGATTTTGCTGGAAATGACATTCATTTTGTAATTGTGAGAGACAGACAGGACCAAATGTCATAAAACTTTGATCGTTGATGTATTTTTGTATGCCGAATTGAATGAAACCATTATTGTAACTCTGCGACGAGCCATTTTTGCCTTATTACAGGAAACATGTGATATTTGGCATGTTTTATCTGTTTTTCATTAATAATTGCCCATATTGTATTAATAACAGACAAAAATGAAGCTAGAAACAAAACAAGGATATATAATCATTTCATGAGATAGATATAAAATCATTTTGCTCATCGTTCAAGTGTCTTATTACTGCAAATTAAACCAAAAAAGTCACGACTCGCTACTTCAGTAGTCTTATGAATAATTTGTAATATTTCTTCAGTTTCTGTACATATAAAAGGAAATCTGAGAATCAATGACTTCTGGAATCACTTAAATAGTTGAAATATTAAAAATTACTGCATGCTTTTAATGTTTTATGCTGCAGGCTATCCAAAAATATCATCTGATCAATATTCTACTAAAAACTAAACACACACACATACACGTACAACACATACACATACACACACACAGAGGAAAACATATCAGACAAGATTTTTGCACAGTACATTTGATTTTTATTTTATTCATCAGTGTTTAGAAAACTGACTGACTGACTGACTGTGGATGAGTCAAGTCCCCGAACACTTAGCACAGCCAGCATCCAAAGAAAACTTCTGGAAGGATATGGGACCACTCGCCATTCACAGAGCCTGGAATTGCTAAGAAAAAAAAAAGAGGAAACTTCTACTAGGGGGGTCCGGGGGCATGCTCCCCCTGAAAATTTGTTAAATCAAGACTAAAATCTGTGCATTCTGAGGCATTCTGGAGACAAATTTAAAGGCATCTAACACACTGAAAATCACAATGAATATCAGTCAAAAGAGTATTTAAGATCAGGATCCATCATACACAGCAGATCGTTTCGGTGTGTTCATACACAGACATATTCATCAAAACTTTTTTTTAAGTATGGTCGTCGATTTTTTTTTTAACACGAAAAATATTTTTTTGCGCGATTTTCGATTTTGATTTCCGCGGAAATCCTCCTTTCCGCGACGAATTCCAGGCTCTGCATTCAGGAACAGGTCACTTAACTCCTACAATAGAGAAATATATGAATTTCTGCATAATATATATATACTATTCATTGAGAGACTGGAAAGAAAAGGAAACCATAATGTATAGTCTCCACATCAATATTACTTTAACATTAAGCCCAAACTCGCGACTTTGATTTTTAGCATATTACTGGTAAAAATCCACCAAAGCAGAGCAATCCTGCTAAGTGTTTCCAGTGTACTCTTGCCCTTTAATACGAATCAATAATAGGCTACAACTAAATAAGATGCAATCTTCCCGTTAAAACAAATTAATGACAATAGGCATATCCTCAGCCTTCTATTCAGTTTCAAAACCTAAATAAAGAATATTATAACAATGAACAGAAGATTTTGTTTTGTGACATTCTAAATCTCCGTGTGTATTAGTGTGTGTGTGTGTTGTCAGAGAGAGAGAGAAAGAGAGAGAGAAAGAGAGAAAGAGAGAGAGGATCATGCCTGTTAACAATGACTTGGATATGAATGTACTGGGGCCTATTTACTTATTTATTCATTTTTTGTTCTCTGAGAGAGAGAGACAGAGAGAGAGAGAGAGAGAGAGATTCATGTCAAGGAAAGTACAATGACTTGCACAGAATTGTTTGTTGATTTGAAAAAAAAGTTATTTAGATCTGTTTATTCATTCATTTAAAATTTGAGTGAGAGAGAGAGTTGGAGGAGGCGGGTTACCCCTCTGTTTGGGCAAACCCATTTTCCACGGCCCCGCGAAGCCCGTCGATCACATAGTATTTTTAGTAGTAAGCTCACCTGTCATGGGGTGAGCAGGTCTACACAGCGACATGCAAATTAGCATGACCTCGGGAAGGAAATGGTTGACAAACCAAGCTTCGGTTAGCAACTCCGAATCGAGTTCAAACGCAGTTGTCCTTTTCTTGAAAAATACAATGTTACAGATAAAACAGAACTTGATCTGTTGATTGCTAGATCTAGTCTTTGTCTGACAGCACAAAACTTGCCGAGCTGAAACTTGCACAGCGTTCTGTTTCGCGTTGTAGGCCTACTCAGGCTACTGGCGTCGGCACATTCCGACGTTGATCTGGTACAGATCCTCATGTAAAAAGTTGGCGTATGGCCGTATTTTACATCAAATTGATTTCATATTACACTAATATATAGAAAAAAGCATGTAAAATCGAATCCCGCCGACGACAAGTTCCAAAAATGGCGACTTGCCTGCAAACTTTTCCGATGAAAAAAAGCAAAACTTTGGAAGCGTCGATCTCTGTTCGAAACTGGCACACATAGCTGTCGTCGGGATATATCATTCTGTTACATTAATTCTCATTGGCTGCAAAATTACAATGTGATTGGTTCACAAATATAGCCGTACCGACCGAAATAGTGAAGCATCCCGAACAAACTTCGATTCTAATGCTAGGTTCACACTATGGAAACTGTGGGAAACTCTGGCAGTCTGCGCGTTAAAGAAACTGCTTTGGAAACCGTCTATAAATAAATGTGACTGGAGTTTCTGTCGACAATGTGAACGCTCGACGAAATTATACAGAAACTGCGAAGCTCCTCCCCTTTGCGTTTTGCACGGACTTCCCTGCTATTTTCGCCTTTCTTTTTTTTTTGGGTCAATTTCAGTCAGTCTCGTGTACAAAAACTTTGTTGCCTACCTGTTCACACTTTGGAAACGATATGGAAACTCGGTAGCGTCAGTGTCCTAGTTTCTTCTCGGCCTGTATTTCCAAACAACTTTTGCAGACTGAGATGGAAGGAAACAGGCTTGGCAAATCTATCGGGAATATCCTATAGAGGTAATGCAGTTTGTTGAAGGGGGTAATGTGAGTTTTCTCTGTGCAGATTTCGGTTACCCGACAAGAAATTGGGGCTGTTTCCAGGCCGGTTTCCATAGTGTGAACTAAGCATAAACGCATACCGTCGCCGCGATTGCGCCCGAAACGCGGATTTTCGACTTTCTCATCAAATAACTAATTCCATTTTCGCTCTAAGTATATAAAAAGGCAATCATTCAAATTTTTATTCATTTCTTATTCACATAAGACAAAAAATAAGAATGAAACACCGATTAAAGAGGCAGTAATACTTGATTGAACTGAAGACCCCCCCAGTTTTGCGGCCGGCCCCGGTTTTCCCCCGTTTTTGGTAGGCTACCACAAATTTGACGTCGCGTTTCGGTTCACACGGCATTGCTAATGTTAGCATACAGATGACCCTTTGATTTCTGAGGCAGGTGAAAAATACACTTTGCAACTGTCAGATTTTAGAAACTGTCAGTATTTTGATCATAGAGAAATCTGACGCCATACCACTCACTTCCCGACAAAAACAGTGATTTCATCAGTCGACATTGTATTCTAGTTGCTATAAATTCAAAATTTTATAGATTACTAAAAGTAAACACAACTTGGCCTATGTTGTAAACTTTGCATTTCATTTCATTGCATTGCATTTCTCATCTGCACCCACAAACACACACACACACACATAAATATACACACATACACAAACACTTACACACACACACATATGCACGCACACGCACGCACGCACGCACGCACGCACGCACGCACACACACACACACACACACAACACCACAGGCATACAGACACACATGCTCAAAGACACATTCACAATCACCCTTCAACACACACACATGCACACCCACACAACAGACACAAACACACACACATAAAAACACACAAAACAGATTCATTCACCACTTCAACAAGCACACTCTCTCACACACACAAATATGCAGGAGACCACACACATAATATGTATTCACACATACATACATTTACAAGTATATGTGTATGTATTTATCAAACACAAATGCATACACACAGATACACACATGCACACACACACACAAAACTGTCAGTCATTATCACACTCTGATAGATACAAACATTGACATAATATTAATAAACACACACAAAACGCACACACACACATGTATATACCAAAAAAAAAACACACCCACACAAGCACCCACACACACACACACTGTAAACCCACAACCCCCCCCCCCCCCCACACACACACACACAACACATACAAAAACAAACACCAAACATGTATACACACTCACCCAGCACAAAACTGGCCACAGCGGCAGTGAACATACTACTGGCACAAAGCAGCAGAGTGTGGTCCATCTGGAACTCCCCCTTGGGGATCCAGCCCATTATCATGGCAAACATGGAGGCCAGGAACCCCACCACTGTGGCCTGGGCCTGGAAAAAAAAGAACATTTCCCAATGACAATAATACAAAGCTCAAGATGATACCGCACTTCTGCTACCTGCACCTAAAGAAAAATGAAATTCTGCTTACGTCAATGTAACTCTATGTCCAGATGATTAAACCCTTTTGCATCAAACATTGCCAAGACTTGCTGCTCTATGTCTGATCTAGCACCCTCAGGTGTTTCTTGTGGCTTGGCCGCTGGCTTCAGGGAATCGGACCTGATGACTGCAGGGAAAGCTTATTGATTAAAGTAGGTAGGACCAGCCAATTTTTCAAAATCAAAGCAGCAAACAAACAGTACTTTTCTAGAAAGAATACCACAACAGAAATCCACATACAAAATTTTAGCTGAATTTCTCAGATACTTTTTGATATTAGTATTTTATAATCCTTTTAAATTTGAGTGTTTTTTCGCAAAATGCATAAAAGCCACTTTTGGGCCCCAATATCTTAAAAATGAACGCATTTTCAATCCTGAAACTTGGTCTTCTAACTGGCAGTAACTTGGATAATACACCTAATTTTTTTTTCTGACACTCCAGGTGGTCAACTTTAAAAATCACAGGAGTCCAAAAATGACTAAAATCAAAGATTTTGCAGATGTCCGACAGGCACTTTTGAACACTACCGTCACTAAATCAAACATATCTCCGAAATTACAAAAAGATACAGCAATGATAATATCTACAGATTCAGTATTGATTAAAGAAAAAGAAAATATAATATCAGTAGGTAACAACCTCAAATGAAATATTTCAAAAGATTTAACACATACCATAATGCAAACATTTTGCATTTAAAAGTAACTATATATCTGGCGAAAGGCTTTTAAAGGCACACCTTACCTCAGTTAGTATTTTCAAACAACCATACAACTGTGAGAGATATATAATATATATCATTCATTTTACTGAAGTCCTGCATGCTGCAGATATTGTTTCCATCTCTTCTTCAAGACAGTCCATTAACCTGATTAAGTTAAAGACCTGGTGACGGCTGGGAAGGACAGCAAACTTCGTATCCCTTTTGGGACATATCAGACCTTCTGGTCGGTATTAATCAATACTCCTTTCTTCTTATGAACAGCAACCAGCATAACTTTAACTTTTCTGTTGTTGATTAAAACAATCTAAATAATAAATTAGCACCTGGCAATATGGAAAATGAGAAGCAATAGAATATATTACATTATCTCCCCAAGCCTTACTAGGTGAGGTGAACAATGAAGAGAAAAGCTAGTCCTGGAACAAACACATGCAATCAATTTACCAAAACACTAAACATCAGAAGACGGTTCATCAATCCTTTGCATCCCTTGCCCTATCCACCGGGCATCCTGCCATATCAACCACGACACCAAATCAAAAATTAAATCCTTTCACAGTCGATCATAGGTTTTCTGTTTGCTTTGGGCCATAAGCAAATTTACAAAAGACGAGCTTTTCTGCATGTGTACACACAGAAGTTAAGCAAACCTATACCAACTTATTTCCTCCCTTTTTAACCCTTTGACTCCCGCACCCTGTCCACCAGCATTCTGCAGTGTCAACCATGCTAACAAAAGCAAAAACTTAACTTTGACTCCCTCACCTTATCCACCAGCTTCCTGCACTTAACTCTTTAACCCTTTGATTCCCTCACCCTATCCACTGAAGGGTTAAGTTTTTGCAGCTGATGAATATACTTTATAGTGCAGGAGTCATAGGGTTGATGACATTTTTACCGATAAACACACTCAGGGCACCTTAAGATCTGCTATGCAATCATGCCCCTGACCCTATTCACCAGCTTTCTGCATTATCAGCCATGACAGCAAAGCAAAATTAAACCTTTCATTCTCTCACACTTTCCACCAGCTTCACACATCATCAGCCATGACAGCAAGCCAAAAATTCAACCTTTTCACTCTGTCACCTTTTCCACCATCCTCCTACTGGTGAGGGAGTAAAAGGGTTAAGTTTTTGCAGCTGATGGATTGGGTGAGGAGTGAAAGGATTATCATCAGTCATAATCCTAAGGTATAGATCCCATGTATAGATCTGAGGAAACAGCCCCTAGAACTAGAAACAACTATTTAGGTTAACTTATTTCCCCATTTATTTAACATCAATCCATAATCACAATATTCCACAGGAGTTATTCAGCACAGAAATTTCCAATATTTCAATTATAACACAAGATTACATCATGATTTTATGTTTCAAGGTCGAAGTTTTCTACACACACACCACACGCACGCACACACCACACAGCATACAACTTTCTGTTATTAATCAACAAAAGAATTTATCATGATTTTAATATGCTTCTATTTCTAATCAAAGCTTTCTTTTTACACTCACACACACACATACATACACACGCACACACACACACACACACACACACACACACACACACACACACACACACACACACACAACACACACACAGCACACAACTTTCCAATATTCTGTCATTAATCAACTAAAGAATTCATCATGATTTTATCCTTCTGGTCAAAGCTTCCTTTTATACTACACACACACACACACACACACACACACACACACACACACACACACACACACACACACACACACACACACACACACACAACACACACACACACACACACACACAGCACACAACTTTCCAATATTCTGTCATTAATCAACTAAAGAATTTATCATGATTTTATCCTTCTAGTCAAAGTTCTTTTTACACACGCATGCACACACACACATGTGCGCGTACACACACACACACACACACACCCCATACACCTTTCCAATATTTTCATTTATTAATACAAAGATTATATCAGGGTTTTACATTTCTAAGCCACAGCTGTATTTTTACCCACACACATTCACATTATATGTATACAGAGTTGACACACATGCAATGCCAGTTTTTAAGCTGTTAGTGCTACAGTTAGTATGTAATTAACCTGTTACCAATTAACTAGTAATTAACCTGTTAGTACATGTAATTAACTAATCAAGTCAGTGCTCCCACTTGGGCAAATCAATGGTCCTGTTGAGGTAATCTGCTACAATCAATACACAAGGTTGGTAATGATTGTTGCATAACCCTAACAAAGGTTGCTGCATATCCCTGAGGCCTTCAGTGGAGTCAGGTGGTAGAGATTCAACTTTTTCTCACGGCTAGCAATTTAATTTAACCTTTTGACCCCCGCACCCTATCCACCAACTGCAAAAACCTAACCCTTTGACTCCCTCACCCTATCCACCAGCTTCCTGCAGGATGCTGGTAGACAGGGTGTGGGAGTCAAAGGGTTAAAGGCATCTCCTTTTCCCGGTGCTTTACCTTCTCCACCTTGCATAGTGTCAGGTACATACTGACAGATGGATGGGATGGACACAGCACACCACAGTTGTTCCCTCAAGTCACTCAAACCCATGCAGTCAGACTGCAAGGTGGATGCTCTGCCTTTAAATCAACTAGGCCTTGTAGCACATACACATGTAATTATGATAATACATATGTGCTATCTATTACCTAACAAATCAATAGTAAGTCCCTATTAGCTGAAAGAAGGTGGCCATGCTATTTGTAACAGCCCACAGGTGGTAGAACCCACTTGGGATTTCAAACTGATGTTGCACGTAAGAATCTGAGATAAAATGGGAGCATTTACTGATTTAGTCAGTGAACTTGGGGAATTTGCAACTGATGTTGTCACAAAGCTGAACACAAAACTACAGGAGGGACCAGGAGCATCCAGTCAAATCACAGACAATATTTGCCAAAGAATCTTTTGAGTAGACACTGATACACCAAACTTATTGATGTGGCGGTCACTGTGTAAACCAGAAAGTTGCCAAAATTCAATCTATGTATATTTATGAATGTCTATATACCAGCTTTATAATTGAATACGGCTCTATACATTTTTTTTTTTTAACCTACATTTCCAAGAAAGAATGATACTTCTCTTTTAATGTATTTAGCACGTCCCACCAGATCTGCTCCCCCGTGGAGATGCTGGGGACTCTTTCAGTATAAATAGTGTCCCTACTTCTGGAAATTCTGTGCAAAAAATTTCCTCTTTTCTGTCACTCTCTTTGTTTCTGCTTTGTTCCTTTGCTTTCTGTCATTTCTACCATTTTCTGCCTTGCTGGTCCATTCACATGTATGCGTTCAATAAAGTCTTAATCATTAATGCTCTTTCTTAGGATTGATAATTGGGTACATGTATTAAGTGCATTTTTGGCTCCAGGGAGGTGAAATATGCAGAAGCAATTTTAGATAATTCATGCCCGTTTGTATATTGGTGTCCTTAGGAATGCTTAAATTTGTATTCAGGTGTGTTTTTTAAATCCCCTGCGCAATAAATTGGACGGAGTGGTCAACACCAGGGGCATATCCTTAGATTATAAGCACGAATGCATTGATATGTGTGCTTAATTTTCTTTTCTTTTTTTTTCCTGTTGAATTTTTGTAAGTTTTGAAGCGGTTATACTTATAGCCCTGATTTGGCTCTATGCAGTCAGCTGGGCTTTTTACAACAATAACAATAAACAATAACAAAAACCAAATCTGCTGGACATGACCATAGCAGGTCCTCAAAACTACACCCTTACATTTCTTAGTGCATCCTGCCGCACCACCCTGCATGTACTACAGTGCATAAATTCTGTGAGTATAGCTTTATGGTTTGTATAATCATAATGTGCAGTGGCGAACATGTATTTATGTATTGATCAATAAGAGCCACAGCTGTCACAACACGGAAAGCTTCTGGAAAGCATGTAGCTGTAATAAACACACATTAGTAAGAGTGTACGCTGCACAGAAACAATCTATAATATTAATGAGTTTTTTCCTTACATGTTTTTACTGGCTGGTTAGTTCTCTTGATAGAGCCATGGACTCTGAGCTCAGCCCCAGCCTGCAACACTAGGGAGAAGAGTGGCAGAATGGTTCAGACATTCCCCTACCAATAACTAAACTTGAGGTTCCAGGATTCGCTCCCCGTAAAGGCCTCAACTTTTCTCTTCAGTTTGACTGGAAAATCCAACTGAACATCTAGTCCTTTGGAAGGGGACGAAAAATGAATTGGACCCATGTGCCTTCTGGCTGCGCACATTAAAGATCCCATGGCAGTTGAAAATCGTGAAGAGCAGGGCATCGCCAGGCTGTCTTGGTATAAAACATTGGAAAGATAGATTGATTTCCCAGGTCCCATCCCTTGAAGACCAATTAGCTTTCTTGCCTTTCTGAAGTCTTGGTAAAAAAAATTTTTTAAAAAGTTAATATAAATTTGAAGTGAGGGAGAGGGGACGGGCGCCACCCTCGTGGTGCTGGCCCCGGGAAAAGTTAAGGTCTCTGCCACCTCACTCCCTTATGACCCCAGGGTTATGGCACTATCTAGTAGGACCTCAGGACCTGGCCAGCTCATGGGTTTATGTGCAGGCTTAAGGCTTGTGCCAAGATCATTCTGGATCTTCTCCATCACATGGCACCTGTGACATTAGTGCATATGGAATTCATTCCGAGCGTGGATACATCATCTTGAGAAATTGAAACTGAAACTGAAACTGCAACACTAAAAACTGGTCTGTTTGCTGCCCAACTTAATGTTTCCATCATTCTGGTGATGTCAGCTTAGTGTTTCATAGGTCTGCCAGACAATTTCTAGCAGATTTGAGAGGAGTGCATATGACACTGTGAGCGTATGATGAACCCCCTGAACAATCTCCAAACTTCACACCAATACAAGAAGATTATCCTATTTATTTAACTCAGAGATATTTTCATGGGCTGTAACTAGTGTAAACGCCATACATTCAACAGTACCTGAACAAGAGCCAAATTTCCAAAAATCATCTTTAGTTTTTCCTGACTGGAGTCCATGTTGCCAAGATTGGCCTGCGTGGAGAGGCGTGATGCCAGAGTCATTTCCAGGTTTCCTTTCAAGCCCAACAAGGCTGGCACCAAGATGAACAGCTCCGTCACAGTTGAAAACACTGCAGAATGCTGTGGAAAAAAAACAACATATTGCTGATTTTAAGCAAAGGTAAATTTATGTAACACATGTACGTATTTTTTGTTAGGAGCAGCATTACACTAATTATCATTTCACTGTTACCTTATCAACTTACGACATAACACCAACAACAATATTCTCACAGTTTTCTTCTGCCTGGCTACAATAAATGAAATAAGACTGACTTAGTGAATATAGCATAACATACTCGTACTAAGATACAACTCTGAATTAGTCAAAATTAATCATTTCAAAATAAGACTTTCTGAACCAAGCATTTAGAACAGAAATATGTAGGCCTATTCATTTCATCAAAATCTATACAAATTTAAGTGCATTTCTTTTTTCAAACTGATGCTGAAAAAAACACAAGTTTTAGTAATCATCTATAGATTGAATGTTATGATTAAATACATTTCCTTAAATTAGTATTAATGCACTAGTTGTAAAACACACACACACACACATACAGAGAAAAACACACACACACACACACACACACACACACAACACCCAAAACACACACACACAAGCACACACACACACACACACACACACAGTCACAGACAGACACACACACACACACACACACACACACACACACACACACACACACACACACACACAAAACACACACAGTCACAGACAGACAGACACACACACAGTATTGTCAGTCTGACAGAAAACTTCTGCATGAAAACAACAAACTTACAAAGCATTACAAGAGCTGCGCGAAATCAAAAAGTGCGCAATACTTACAACCTCCACGCCAAGATGGCGGCTTTTTAACTGAACGACATCGGAGAGGAATCAACTGGGCTGAAAATGACCCGTTCGAAACGTAGCCTCACCAAAGAGAAAACGAAGAATACCGCTACCAAAAAAGACAACACCAAAACTGTCATCTTTCAACACCCCAGATGACGGCAATAATTCAAACAACACCAGCTCCACTCAGACAGGTTTGCCGTCCATATGTCAGCCACCAGTTCTACAACCGTCAGTAATATCTTGTGGCTGTCACTGTCAAGAGGCGGTAGGCCTAAGGCAAATAGACATTCTTAAAAATACAATCTATCAGATGTCTATCCAAATCAGCAGCCTTACAGACAAGCTTCAGTCTGACAGAAAACTTCTGCATGAAAACAACAAAGCATTACAAGAGCTGCGCGAAATCAAAAAGTGCGCAATACTTACAACCTCCACAGCGTGCCAGACTGACTCCGCAGTCCACAGGGATTATACCACCACATCACCCATGGACAAATTTTCATCTTATGCGGAATGCGCCGCTCAACCAGCCAAAACAACATTTCGCACAAACATCGATTTTCGACAGAAAAATGTCAGGCACCAATCTGACGTCTCTACCAAAACTAAACGTGACGTCAAAACTGCTGTTCCAACACATCCCAGATCTAAGTCCAATGTTCTCCCACGAGTCCTCATTATTCATGACTCTATTGTAAAGTGGATAAAGTGGATGGAAAAAGATTAGGATCGTCCTACGGTTTCCAGGTGGCCACGAGGAAGATACGTACCATCGACGAGTGTAAGAGAGCTATTGAAAAATCTAAAGAAGAGCTGACACCTGAACCTGACTGCGTTGTTTTACACGTGGGGATAGCAGATCTGAAAACGAAGGAGCCAAAAGTATGTAGTACAAATCTAGACGACTGTGTAAAATCTGTTAACACCCAATTTCCAAAAGCCAAGATAATGTTAAGTCAGGTCGCTCCTGTAAGAAACAAGCACCTAAACGTGAAAAGGGAGCTGCTTAAATTAATGTCCTAACCAAAGAGAGACTCCTCAACGCAACAAAAGTCAACTACATCAGCCACGATAACCTGCAAACAAGTCACTACACCCAAGTCAGCCAGGACGACATACATCCGACCACAAGAGGGGCGAGCGTTCTGGCCAGAAATATTGGGAGGCATATCCATCAGTTTTTCTGGGAAAAACCGAGGAGATCAACCCATCAACACCGTCAATCAAGACCTGGCTTTCACCCTCAGTTTTTCTTCCCTCCCTGGTCATTTTAGATTCAGCCCAGATTCAGTTCCTCTTTGTTCAGTACTCAACTATATTGTTTTAATTCCTTACACACTTATTTGCTTACTTATGATAAATTTTACTTGAACGTTAGATTAACTGATTATCTAATCATCTAAATGTGGGATACTACTCCAAGCTTATTCAACCGTTCATCATGAAAAAGTGTGTAGTCAGTGACATCAACATTGTTCAGTGGAACACACGTTCCATTGTTAGAAACATTTCCTATTTGAGTAACTATCTTCTAGAAACATCCAAGTCTTGCTTCTACAATCGCTGAATACCACCAAAACCAATGTACCTAAAATATCGGGGTTTTAGTATCCAACAGTATATGACTCTATCAATGACAGTGGCCGAATACAAACAGCTATACTATATGTTCGTGAAGGACTGAACTACTGCGAAAGGTCATCGCCAGTACCAAAATCGTCCTCATCTATTTCTTCATGTGCAATCATTATAAAATGTTCATCATCATTAGTTTTGAATTTGGCCTCTGTCTATCTACCAAGAGGTCCCGATTCTGTGAATACTGAGTGGTTGAAACATTTTCATGACCAACGTGACAAGTGGATAGTTGGTGGTGATTTTAATGCACATGCCCCATTTTGGGACAAGAATTGTAAAAACATAACTAGCAACAGGTTGATTGAAAATATTATAGATTCCAATTTATACTTACTAAACAACGGACACGTTACCCGTGTCCCTGATATACCAACCCACAGCTATAGACCTTACCTTAATCTCACCATCGCTAGCACCAAATGCCACATGGCAAACAGAGGATGACTTGTTGGGATCAGATCACATCCCCATACTTCTTACCCTTAACCTTATCACTGAGTTTGATGCAATACCACAAGATAGTTTACCCAAGTTTAACTATAAATACGCAGATTGGGCCAGTTTTAAAGCTTTCCTACGAAATACAAGAACAGATCTATCTGAAACAACGACCTTAAACGATATGTACGCAGATTCCTGTAAGTCACTCTTAAGGGCTGCAAAAATTTCAATTCCAGAACTTAAAGCGTCAAAAACAGGAAAACATCATGGAAAAGTCTGGTGGAATAAAGATAGTGAAAAGGCAGTCAACGAAAAGAAAGAAAAATACAAACAATATATAGCTAATAGGTCACCTGAAAATCATACGGCAATGAAAAGTGCGAACATAAACTGTAACAGAGTCATAGAACAAGCTAAAGAACAATATTGGACATTTTTTTGTACATATGAAGTAAATGACCATAAAGATATGCAAAAGATTTGGGAAAAACTGAAAACAATGAAAAATGGGATCAAGTTGCCATCAATTCCAGTAAAGCTAGAAAACAACCCTTTACCTAGCTCACAGGAGAAAGCAGAAGCTTTTGCGGACATGTTTGCTGAGGTCTGTTGAGTAGAAGGACTTCCTGCCTCTAGTAGAAATTATAGAGTACAGGAAGAAAGGACAGACGCATACAAAGATCCTGTCCCAGATAATACGCACTACGTAAATGCACCAATCACGCTCCAAGAATTAAAAGATGCCATTAAATCAATTCCAAATAAAAAGACATCAGTAGGATTTGATGCAATTTCCAATGAGATGTTGAAAAATTTACCAGAAAATTTTTAATCTTGCTACATAATATGTTTAAAAAATGCTGGAATAGCGGCAAACTGCCCGACTATTGGAAACAATCAATAGTGGTTCCTGTACTAAAAGCAGGTAAATGCAATATTGACTTGAAAAACTATAGGCCAATTGCATTAACATCGCATGTATGTAAACTTATGGAGAAAATAATTTTAAACAGATTGGTGTACTACTGTGAAAAGAACAACATATTACCAGTGAATCAGGCAGGGTTTAGAAAAGGCAGGTCACCAGTGGAACTCATAACAAAGCTAACCACTAATATCAAAAACAATTTGCCAGACGCCAATGTGTTTTAGCTACATTTTTTTATATAACTAAAGCATACGACCAAGTATGGCACTCCCGATTATTATTCAAATTTAAAAGTATTGGGCTAACAGGTCACATTTTTGATTATGTCAAATGCTTCTTGAAGACCGTGTAATTCAAACGAGGATCGAAAATGTGTATTCTTCAAAACGATTTCTTCAAATGGGTATCCCTCAGGGATCCGTTATTGCTCCCCTTCTCTTCATGATATTATTGCATGACTTACCCAGTAAAATTTCTAAACATGTAACTTTAGCTCAATATGCTGATGATTTATGCATGTGGATGCAGGTCAATATGAAAAGAAAAACTCCTTTGCGCTGTCTTAATTATACGCGTAAATGTTATCAATTAGAACTCGATAAAATAGCACGATATATGGTAGAAAATGGACTGCATCTATCCGTGGAAAAAACGAAGATAGTTTTGTTTAACAGTGGAGCTAACCCAGCAAATGTTCCCACGTTCAAACTGGGAGATACTCTTCTTCAGTATAATGAGTCGATTAAATTCTTAGGAGTTTTCCTTACAGCCAAATTATCTTGGAATCAGCATATTGAATACTTATTAACAAAAACTCAAAAAAGTTTAAATTTCTTGAAAATAGTTCGCAAACAGATATGGGGACAAGATGCATCAACACTTGTTCATCTCTGTAAATCGCTTATTACTATAATATTAGATCTAAATTAACCTATGCCCAAGAAATATTCTTCAGCGCACCAAAACGCTTACTCACAAAAATGCAGAGCATAGATTGTAAAGGTTTCAAACTTGCGCTGGGTCTTCCAATGCATGCCTGTTGCCATCGTACATACAATGCAATCAAATTGTTGCCACTTGATGAACAAAGGAAAGTCGCTTCTACTAAATTTCTGTTAAGAAACACTACCATAGAAAACAGCATCAAAACAGAGACAAAAGTAAGATCAGACACCGATTTTCCAAAAAGAGCTAAATCAATATCCTCACAGGTCACGCTTGCAACATTTCCAGCTGATGTTATGAAAGGCTCTGGAATTGATTTAGACACAGGTCCTGTAACTTTAAGACCTTCGTTTTCACCAGTACCCAGTTGGGAACTTCAAAGAGCACGATTTGACATACACCACACTGACTTAAAAAAAGAAGATAATATCAACTTACTGGCAAGTCACGTTAAATGTCATATAGAAGACTTTTATTCCGATCACTTTAAAGTTTACACTGACGGTTCAATAATTGAAAGACAAGCAGGCTCAGCGTTTTTAATACCTGCTCTCAAAATTGAGAAATCTTTCTATATATGACTTTATAAATCTATCTTTACTGCAGAACTCTTTGCAATCTTAATGGCTTTGAATTGTATGATAAATCTTCCTAGGACAATTCCCCAGATACTTTTTTGCGTTGATTCAAAATCTGTACTTCAAGTTCTTGAATTATCAAAATTACAAACAAGATCTGAAATGATACTGGAAATTACTCACTTAATAGTTTATCCTTAAGAGGCACTGATATTACTTTCTGCTGGATACCATCTCATAGTTCTTTTCATTACAATGATATGGTTGATAGGGCTGCCAAACGGGGGGCAAAGAGCTCACCATATTCAAATCATACACAACTTTCCCTCTCATTGCATGAGTGTTATACCTTAGTGGACGCCTACGTATGGAAGCAGTTTCAAGATAAACAGAAAAAGTATGAAAAATGTTACATGAATTTTGAAATTAGCAAAACACCTAAGCGGTTCCCTGCCAGCAGAAGTATACAATCCCTTATGTATAGGTGGAAACTTGATGCATTCAAAACAAAATACACCAGGAATGTAGTGTGCCTGTGTGGAAAGAAGATAACACATAGTCATATTCCTTCATGCGTTCGGGTAAAACGACATATACCTACTTTATCAACGAAACAGTTTCTGACATATTTGCCTCACCATCCTTAACATATGAATTTTTTGTTAGCCTGTCAAAAAGTCCAATAGCGAAATATCTTTAACGCGCCGTTACTTCTCATGTTCAGTGTTATGGTTAGCTAATTTTACTGTTTCAATCGTTAATTATGATAACATCATTTGTGAATTTTTCTTTCTTGTCTTGTTTTTCTGGTTCATTTCTTTTTCCTGAAGATTAACCATATCCAAGTTTTTTTGCTTTTTTGCTTTTTTGTTGTTTTTTTTTGTCTAAAATCACTTTAGTGAATAGACATTAAATCAAAGACCACCACCACCACACACACACACACACACACACACACACACACACAAAACCACAATCATACACATAAAGAGTACAACACTAACCTGAACCAAGTCCAACACCATGCCGGCAGCCACCATACCGAAACCTGCGATGATGTAGGGCAGCAGAACCTGCAGCATGATGGTCATCCAAGTCTCCTCCTCCTCCTCCTCCTCCCTCACCACAACCACCTTCTGCCCATCCCCCAAAGACATCATCAGCAGTGGCTGCCTGTCCATATCACCTTGACCTTCATCCTCGCCCTCCTCAGATGACATTCCGCTTCCACATACAGGCGATCTAATCCGCTCGCTTGTTTCTTGATTTGCCTCGTGAACTGTTTGTCTTGATTCATGCCGCATTGCAGTAAAACCCTGGTTGGCGCTAGCATCATGCTCCATTGAGTTGTGCAGTTCATCTGCCATCTCATTTCCGTCTCGAGGTGGGTTCTGTTGTACCTGGCCAACGACCTCGTGAGGCACCATTCTTGTTTTTCGACTCCTTAGCTGAGGAGAGGTAGAAGCTGCCCGACTCATGCTTGGAGGATACCAGTTTGCTTCATGGTAAAATCAATGCCCTCCTTAAGTCTTACTCTCTTGGCTTAATCCTGAAATTGAGTGAAATCAGTTTTAGTCAAGTATGCCAAGAGAAGGGCCTGCAGGTTTTCTGTTTGTTTGTTTGGTTGGTTGGTTGGGGTTTTTTTTGTTTTTGTTTTTGTTTTTTTGTTGTTTTTTTCTTTGGGGGGAGGGGGGGGGGCAATCCAATGATACTGATACTCAAAGTTCCTGATTCTCTACTCACTGTCATGACCTCTGTTTTTGTAATGCTGATCCACATGTCATGGTCTTCACATTCTCTGTGCTCTTGTAGCTGTTGCCGATCTTCATTTATAAGACCCTGATCATCAGCAAAAAGCAGTTCATGCAACATTTTTCTGTATCAGTGTTTGCCTCTCTTGTAATCTTGTCCACACAGACAATAAAAAGCAGTGGTGATAGAACACATCCTTGTCTCACCCCTGATGTTAAATCAAACAAAAAGAATTTTTTATGACATTGTTGCAGATATACTTGCAGGTACAGATTTTGATGATGATCTCTGCTATGACTGGCTCATTGACTTCAGCTTGCGGTCTCCCCCCCCCCTCTTTTTTCTTCCTGAATGTATTGCCGTGCACACTACTAACAAGACAGACCTCTCTGCAAGCAAAGTAGCTCAGCACTGGGCCACTGTCCTAGTTCAGACAGACTCAGCAGTAAAGGGGTTAATGAGTTCAACAAGGAACTAGCACAATTAATAAAAACATTTCAATGAATTTTAGTGTTCTTGGTAAAAACTGCCTTCATTGTTTCTTGTTATTTTAAGTTTCTTTCATTCTAAAAGTTCAGTAAAGTCTACACCCCCAATTCTGTGGAAAGATTTATAAACCCATGGTAAATCACCTCACAAGGAAAGATTTATAAACCCTAATTACCTCACCTAACAAAGATTTATAAACCCTTGGTAGATCATCTCATCTCACACGGAAAGATCTATAAACCCCAGTTATCTCACCTAACAGAAAGATTTATAAACCCTTGGTAGATCACCTCACATGGAAAGATCTATAAACCCCAGTTACCTCACCTAACATAGGAAGATTTATAAACCTTTGGTAGATCACCTCACAAGAACAGATTTATAAACCCCAGTTACCTCACCTAACAGAAAGATTTATACCCTAGGTAGATCACCTCACATGGAAAGATCTATAAACCCCAATTACCTCCCCTAACATAGGAAGATAAAATAAATCCTTGATAGATCACCTCTCAATCTTCACAGACTTTGACCCTTTAGTGATGGCAATTTTAAGCATAAAAACCTACAAGATCTTTGTATGACAAAACATGGCATTCCATAAAACAATTAGTGGCTCTGTCACCTACACTGTCCATTTTTAGAGCTGCTGACAATCTTTCAAATATCAGTATCATACCATTTATACATATTCAAAGTGTGGTCTTATTAAAACTTTTTATACAAAAGCTTGCCAGTAATTATGCTGACTTACATTTTCCTTTTTTCAAACATGTTTCTGAATCTCACACAACACACACACACATACACATTCTTTCTGTGTGTAACCTATGAAGTATGATACAGATTAAATCAGCAAGACTTGTAGTACGAATCAAAGTTATTGTTTGGAGATGTAATCATAGTAATGTCTGTTGTCAGTCCCATTGTTGAACTGGCCACTGGGCTTATCATGGCCAAAAGAAAAGTTTTCTTTTGTGCGAATCATCTTAATTTGGTGAAAAAAAAATCTTCACCTTTCATTACAGTTGATCTAACATTTGTCTCTCTACATGTATGTAAAATTTGGTGTAAAGTGGTTCACTAAGTAAGAATCAAAATATTGGTGTTGGGTTGTCAGTAATCCTTCAGTGTTTGTGAAAATGGGTGCCTGACTGGGAAGCCAACATAATGTGAGTGTCTGAGAAACACAGTGGTCAGTACCCTGGAAATGCAATGCAATCCTATTGATTTTATATTGACCTAAAATGAGCAGTGATGCAGATTAGCTCAGATGTGAATTTGGGGTCCAAGTCCTAACGCTTACCCAACCCCAAACCCTCACCCTTGGATCGGTTTTCTCCATGAATAAATTGCTAACCTCAAGGGTGAAGATGAGGGTAGGGCTAGGGCTAGGGCTAGCACTACTATTAGTATTATGGTTCACTTAATGATGTCAAAAGTAGTGACATCTGGACATGTTCTATGCCAATCCAGAAACTGGAGACACATGAAACAAGTCTCTCAACCATAGAAGTGAAGGCAAGAATATGATGCTAGATGGGAAGTTCAGAAGAGATTGCATGGTCTCACCAAAAATCACTTGAAATGCAGAATCTTTGTCCAAAAGAACAATAGGCTTGCTGTGGCATTACCTGCAAGCTCTGCTAAAGAAGACATCTTCATAAAGGCACACATGCAGGTAGCCTCCTTGGTTCAGACAACAAAAACACTCCTGCAGGCAGCCTCCTGAATTCAGACATCAGATGGCACATGTATAGTTGTATACATTCCCTTATGCCGATGTCACAATCTGTGATCAGCTTTCCTGTGGTACTCTGTCTCACTACACACTAACACAGCCAGTGACATGTGGTGTGAGACTGTCTTTGTTCTGACTCACTTTTGTTATCGGCAGATTGAGAGGACATACTGCTGGTCTCTCCCACTTTGAAGTATGCAGCTGGGTAATAACTGTCAATAGTAATCAACTTTATAGATCAAGGTAGGCTTGATGTGAAAATGTGATGTGTCACTTAAAGCCAGTAATTTATTGTTAACTTATGGTTGAGGCAGAATTTGTAACATGGTGATGAAGCCCTGAAGAAAAATAAAAGATCATTGAGGCTTTAAAAGAGAAAAAAAAAAGTCTGGCTATGCATTCCATGTGAAATCTGCAGAAATGACAAGACTTAAATCGTATAATTGCCCTAAAATGATCATCTTAACAAAGTGGAAAATGTATGCTGTGCTTTAACTTTTAAGTGTCTTTTTTTTCCCCCCATTCTTGGCGAATCTACACCAGAACTCGCCTGAGCATTTGCTATCCCACATGACTGACTTCCATGCTTGGATACATATAAAAGGTCTTGTTTTAGTACAAAACAGCTCTTAATTCTCTGTTCAAACCTGTCTGTGTTGACTTTTACTGTTTTATGACAAGACCTGCTATTATCCCAACAAGTACAACAGGGTGAAGTCACAGCTATTTTCATTTTCAGCATGAATGCTGAATTATGTCCCTTCATTGTTCAAAGTATGAAAATTATAAATTTAATGTTAGCAGAATGAATTTATGTATATAAATCTTTCATTTTACTTTCAGAACAGAATTATTAAATATTTCATTTACAGAGTTAAAATCAACTGTGTGACAGACTGTTTAGACAACACAAAGAAACTAAATATTTTTTTAAAGTGTATTGAAGTTGAACAGTTCATTATTTCAGTTTGGTTTCTGGCTGTACCAATTGTGCATGTCACAGTCACTGCTTTGGAGCTCCATTAACCCTTTGACTCCCGCATCCTATCAACCTGCTTCAAAAACAATCATTTGACTCCTTCACCCTATCCACCAGCTTCCCGCAGGAAATTGGTGGATAGTGTGAGGGAGTAAAGGGGTTAAATATTTGCTTTGCTAGCATGGTTGACAATGCAGGATGCTGGTGGACAGGGTGCAGGAGTCAAAAGGTTAAACAGTCCTCTTGGCAGGATATAGCAGCAAGCTATGGGCTATGATGACTCATTATGCTAATGAACTGTGTAGGTCACTGAGAGAAATCAAGACTACACTTTTCACAGGATTTTTATGACTAGTTCTAATTTTAAAACTAGTTGGTTTTACTTTATATATTTTTATATACATGCACACATGGTATTTACGTGTAACCAGGATTGTTCCAGTGATAGGCTGATACCATACCGATACCATTATAACATATGTGACCTGTTCTCACGAATGGGGTCACAACTTAATTTTGGGGGGTATAGAGATATTTATATCACCGGAAAGCAGAAAAAATGCTCTTTCCAATGATGTATAATTCAACTGTCTAACTGGAAAATCGAGCGAGTTACAGTAATTTAAAGGGAGTGGGTGATGGGACGGCCATTTTGAGAAAAGCAGAGTTAAAGAAGGACAACAAAATTCTCTGCTTTTTCCTTAGCAACCAGTATTCTATCTTCATCAAACTTAGTGAAGTGATAGATAAAGTGGTTCTGCACTACATACTAGCTATTTCGCGAGCTGATTCCAACGGTATGCGATATGCTGAGGCCCTGTACGGTTTCATGGCCTAAATTAAAGCTCAAACACACGCATTTTCACAGAAAAAATCTGCACATTCTCGATGGGTTATCACTTTAAAATGGTATTTTAACACTCTTTCAGCCAAAATTTCACTTTAATCTTTGCCACAATTGATAGATTAATGGTCAGACAATGTGTAGGAACAAAAATCTCAAATCACCCAGATCGACCCTCACCACCTTTTCAGGCCCGTATCTCAGTTCACACATTGCGACTTGTGACCCCGTTCGCAAGAACCAGTCACATATAGACTAGGCAAAACATAGGCTAGGTAGGGCCTCAGGACCTGTCCAGCTCATGGGTTTATGTGCAGGCTTAAGGCATGTGCCATGATTACCATACACATGGCATCTGTGATGTTAGTGCATTTGGAATTCATTCCGAGCGTGGAGACGTCGTCTTGAGAAACTGAAACTGAAACTACAGTCTAGACTGTGTCTTAGTTTTATTGCACTGGTTTATAACCATCATTTGATTGGTTAGTACAAATCTTGTGTTCCAGTATTAGCATTATTTGTGGTAATAGCATTACTTTTTTTTTCTTTTCACTATTTGTAGTAATAGCACTATTTTTTTTTTTTTTTTTTTTTGGTATAACTTTCCCTCCTTCCTAAAAAGAAAAAAAAGAAAAGAACAGAAAAGAAACCCTACAAATCTCTAAACTACTGGCCTGTTCCAGTACAGATGCATTACATTTTCATGATTTTGCCCTTCTGTGTGAACAGTGTGACTGTGTACAGTGACTGGACAAGGGGTAGGTGACCTCTGGTATAAGAGAAGAGCAAATAAGACATTAAGAGCCATCACACTCACACTCACAGCAAACAGACCTGATAAGATTACCCCAAAGACCTATTGTTGCACAAGATTCACAATGTCTTTTGGCCTTTAATTCAACCTTTTTCAGATCAGCCTGATTTTTTACTCTTTCACTCTTGGTGAAATTCTTAAAATCAAATATGTGTGTGTGTGTGTGTGTGTGTGTGTGTGTGTGTGTGTGTGTGTGTGTGTGTGTGTGTGTGTGTGTTGTGTATGTATATATGCACATATATCTTATTATATGCATGTGTGTGTGTATGTGTGTGTGTGTGTGTGCATGTGTGCGTGCATCAGTCTGTCAGTTTCATGATTAATTATAACCAACCAACATACATTTAACTGTGTTCACATCAACAAATTTCATATTTGACAACTCTCTCTTTCCCTCTCTCTCCACCCCTCTCTCTCTTTCCCTCTCTCCACCCCTCTCTCTCTCTCTCTAATTATCTCTCAGATTCTCTCTCATGTGTGTGTGTATGTGAAGAAACACACTGATCATCAATACAGATGACACCGAAACTTTAAACAAATTCCATCTTATATCCCCCAGCCCCATCCCACATAACACAATTCAACATGTTTAACGTCTATCTATAAAAGATCATGAAAAAAGCATTATGTTGACATGATGAGTGAAAGTATTTCTAGTATATGCTTACTACAGTAATTAGCTAAAATAAAGACACAATGTCATGATTAAAAACAGTAGATTTTCAATGCAAACCTGAACACAAAATGCAAAGGACAAAAAGTTAATAATCACTTTACTTTTTTTTTAGCCTTTGATTTTTTTAAACTCAGCATGTTGAAGTTATTGATAAAAATTAATGTAATGTCTATCTATCTATCTAGATATCATACATCAGTATTAATCTGTCAACATGTGTTCCTCCAATTTCCTCTTTTCCTTCTCCTTCTTATAATTATTATAACAATACCTTTGCAACGTGATTCTTCTTATTCTTCTTATAAATTATTATTATTATTAGAATATTTGTACAGTGCCTACACTGGCTACAGCACCTTTCAGGAAAGAATTTGAACAGTTTTATCATTTATTGAAATTACTCACACCTGTACAGGTTTGCATCTACCAAACACTAGTAGATAAGTCTTAAAAAATCGTTTTGGTCTATTCATTCATTCATACATTGATTCTTTTCTTATGCTGTATAATATTCATCACACTTGCGATATCGCACAGGCCTAGTAGGCCTACTCCAAATTTCATGACATCTGAAATGGAACATATAGCCTTATAGGCCTTTATAAAGTAGGCCTAATAATATAGTAATATTAATGATTATTATTAATATTAACTTAGGCCTAATCATGTCTTTAAATAGTTTAATTAATGAGAATATTAATAAATATATAAACCTATTGTTGTGTTTTGTGTTATCACTTTGGGGTTTGGCTTTGCGAGTTTCAAATCAGAAAAGAAAATCATTTTGTACATTAGGTCTAAGGATTTTAAGAGTTGTAATCAAGTTTTTGTTTCAACCAGATACAGCAATTAGTGCTAAGAGTAAGATCTTGCATCTTACAAGAAATACATTAAACTTTTAGTAGTCTTATTCTTCAGAAAATAAAAACTTGTCCAATGATACTGATAGTTTTGGTTTGTTTGTTTGTTCGTTTGTTTCTTTGTTTTTTTCATGATTGGTTCAACTATTCCAAAGTTATAGGGCCTACTGCTTCAACTGACATTATGATCACCACTTTTATGTATGCCTAGCCCAATCAACCAATGCAAAAACAAACAAACAAAAATTGATGACCTATTCCAAAAATCATAACTTTAGTCACAGGCAACTAATTAATCAAAGATATTAAAGAACTTTTTAAAAGCGCCTGCAATATCAATTTCTTTCTTCCCTGTCTCTCTTTTAAACTGATGGTAATCACATGATGCTCTGATGCTGACATAAGCCCAATCAATGAATAATTGTGAATACTTGAAAACAGACCCGACCACCTATTACTTTGTTAGGCCTAGTATCAAGTATACAGTACAGGCCGGGTAAATAGTGCCGGGTAAATAGTAGTAAAAACTATCTACTAGATAATCTAGGCTAGTAATAGTATTGACTTGAGTAATAACACTACACAAAGTAACAACTCTGTTCGGTATTAACTTTAGAATGGAGGAAAGTAAGCCTAATTTAAAATTAAAGAAACTGAGATCACACAAGACATCTATAACATTTACAGAATTAAAGCAAAATAGAACAGCCTTCGATTGCTCTGCCTACCTTACACCGAGTTCCTCAAACTGGCAAATGCCAACGTATCATGTGAAAATCCATGCTGGCGAACCCCTGTCCCATGTGTTCGAAAATAAAAACAAACAACACAAACAAAAATCACACCACTGTTCAAAACCAAAACAGATGAAACATTACAAGAAGAATATATATAAATAAACTCATTAATATTTATAACATTAAGGTGAAATTGTAACCGGTTTGATGTGATTTCCGATATTTCCCAAAACTTTGTGGAAGTTTAGAGATTATGAGAGATTCCGCCTATACAAGCGAAAGTCGTGGCAGTAATAAATGCAACCTGCTATGCACACAGCAGTCCTTACAGCCCTTTGACTCCCGCACACTGTCAACCAGTATCCTGCGTTGTCAGCCATGCTTAACCATTTGACTCCCTCATCTTTCCACCAGCTTCCTGTAGGACGCTGGTGGAAAGGGTGAGGAAGTCAGAGGGTTAATTTTTGCAATTGGTAGATAGGGTGCGGGAGTCAAAGGATTAAAGTCCAAACTAAATCAAAGTAACTGCTGCCAGTGGAACCAGAAGAACAAGAAAACCAATATAACTGTTCTTCTGGCTCCTGTTTGCTTGGGCGCGGGCAGTCACACTTGTTTTGGATCTTGCTGCCAGTGTTCAAATGAATACGAACCAGAAAAACACCAAAATAGAATCAGAACGCGTATTTGATATAACAAAACAAGACAGGCGCAAATCTTTGGCCAACTGGCCATTGTCAAGCATATACAAAAGACAAAGATAAAAATGCACAACATTTAGCGAAAAACAAACGAACAAACAAAACAAAACGAAACGAAACAAAACAGCGGTAAACAATTTCCAAAACATATCATCCTGGCGAGAGAAAATGACAGATGGCCGAAAACTTGCACTCGTCTTGTTTTGTTACACTAAATACATGTTCTAATTCTATTTTTGTGTGTTAAAGTCCTTTAAAAAAAAGTGTAGAAAATATGTATAAAATCATAAATATTTCCCGATTGACATTTCACCCTCCTCCTTTTCCTTGTTTGTTTTTAATGCTTCCTTTTTTTTTTTTTTCTTTTTCTTTTTTTTTCATGTACCTTTGATTCTTTGGTCATTAAATACTTTACAATGTTCACTGTAATTATTGTAAAGATAAAAAATATATATCACTACTACTACTGCTGCTACTGCTAGTCTGGAGTCCACCACTTTAGCAAAAACAGCCATTCAGCCAGAATAATATAATAAATGAATAAATAAATAAATGAAATAAAATAAAACAAAAATAAAAAACACACAAAAAACGGTTCACCTGAGGGTCGAATCACAAACTCTGCGTTATCTGCATGGCATTCTAACCAACAAAGCTAACACTGGACTCGCCCTGGAACCTGTGAAATCCTGTACACAGATCCTTTGATCAGTCCACTATTCTGTGTCAATATTTCCTTTTTAAACCTGAAGTAAAGAAATGCTGTGTGATGTTAACCCTTTGACTCCTGCACCCTAACCACCAATTGCACATACATAACTCTTTGACCCCCTCATCCTATCCACCAGCTGGTGGATATGGTGAAGGAGTCAAAGGGTTAAGTTTTTGCTTTGCTAGCATGGTTGACAATGCAGGATGCTAGTGGACCAGGTGCGGAAGTCAAAGGGTTAATGAGTGAAAAACATGTAATTCGGTCAGGATATAGTAATTAGTCGTGTTTCTCAAAAATTTCAATTTAGAAAAAAAATATCGGTATTTGTAAAATATTTTATGAAAGTTTTTGGTTTCCAGTTAACAGTATTTTCTTCCACACGTATGTATTGACATATGTGTGCGTGTATACTTTGTGTTTGTGTGTGTGTGTGTGTGTGTGTGAGTACATGTCAGTTTGCATAAATGTGTCATCATCATCATCAGGTGCCTTGCCGCATGGCGTTGGCATTCATGGACTTCCATCTGTCTCTATCTCTCGTTGCCCCTAGCATCTCCCCCACCCTCCTCATCCCCAGCCACCCTGCAAGTCCGTCCAGCATTTTCTCCCTGGGTCTACCTGGTGCTCTCTTTCCCTCCAGCTTTCCCGTTGTGACCAGGTGCTCCAAATCCCCCTTCCTCATAAAATGGCCTATAAATGTTGCCTGTCTTTTCCTAATCTTCCTTATGAGTGATCTACTTGTGTCTGCCTCCATCAACACTGTCTCGTTTCTTTACTTTGCTGTCCATGGAACTCTAAACATTCTTCTTAGAAACCACATCTCGGCTGCCTCAATCATGTTCTGGCTTTGCTTGTTGACTGTCCACGCCTCACAGCCGTACAATAGTATTGGTTCTATATAACATTCAAGAACTCTCTTCCTGATGTTAATTGATAGGCATTTGTTGGTAAGAATGCTTGTCATCTTCTTGAATGCTGTTTTGGCTTGGCCTATTCTGCCAGCTATTTCTGATGTGCATCTGCCGTCTGATGAAATGATCATTCCCAGGTATTTAAATTTATCAACCTGTGTCAAGGTTGTGCCATTTGCTGTTATTTTGCATGAGGGGATTTCATGTTTTTTACTGATCACCATGACTTCAGTCTTCCTGCTGTTTAGTTCCAACCCCTTACCTTTGCTTTCTATTTCTAGTATATTCAAAAGGTTTTGTAGGTCCCTTTCATTTTCTGCAATTAGCATGGTGTCAGCTGCGTATCGAATGTTGTTTATCATTTTCCCTCCGACCTTTAATCCAGGGTCTTCTTCTAGGTTTCTCATGATGTTTTCGCTGTAAAGTGAAAACAGATCTGGTGACAAAACACAACCCTGTCTGACTCCTCTTTTGATGTTTTGTAAAGAGCTTACATTATTTTCTATTCTCATTGCAGCTGTTTGTTCCCAGTACATAATTCTGATTATTCGTAGATCTTTTCCATCAACATTGAGTCTCTCCAGTTGGTTGATCAATTCATCATGTCTTATCCGATCGAAAGCCTTGGTGTAGTCAGCAAAGCATAAATACAAATCCTTATTCATCTCAATTGACCTCTCTATGATAGTTCTTAGAATACATGTATATGGCATTAATAGTTCCTTTCCCTTCCACAAATCCACACTGTTCTTCTGCTATTTCTCTTTTGATACTATTCCTTGTCCTCATCATGATTATTCTTAACAGGATTTTTGTTACATGACTCATCAAACTGATTGTACAATGGAGTTCGCATTCTACAGCCCCTGTCTTCTTTGGAAGTGCAATGAAAATTGATTTTGACATATCTTTGGGGATTTTTCCAGTGTCGTAAATTTCATTTAGGAGGACTGTTATTTTTTCATGTGTATGTGCATGCATCTGTACAAGTGAGAGAGACAGACAGACAGGCATCAAACACAAGAGGATAAATATATCCATGTGCGCATGTATTTCAGAGTGTTCTATGCCAGTAATTTTGGATCTTCTCCATCATATGGCCTCTTGGTGTCAGTGCATATGGAATTTATTCCAAGCGTGCATATGCCATCTTGAGAAACTGAAATTATATGAGTACGCGCGCACACACACGAACACACACACACATGAACACACACACACACCACACACATGCGTGCGTGCACGCGCGCACTCACACACACACGCACAATCACACAGAAAGAAACAAATGACCAGAACTGTATGTAATGCAAAGCGTTTATATCCCTTTATCACATTTTTGTCAGGGTCAATTTTCACACTACATGCAGAAATACTTCATTCCCTTCAGTAAAAGAAAGCTGCGCAACACTGATTCATAAAATAAATGCCAATGTAAAACTACATAAAACAAAGGCAGACTAAATCTATATAATACGGAATTCTACAAGCATAAAAAAAAAAAAAAGCTGTCTAAATCTAAACTTTTATCTTGGTCAGATCACAGTGGAAGCAAAATGAATAAATCTAGTTGTTGGACTGCAAAATAAATTGATAAAGAAGACACAATACATGGTCAGGCATAATCATAACAGTCTTACACATGCAAATAGACGTCTGGAATGTAGGAAATGGAAGAGGTGTGAAAATGAAAATGATTTTCACTAACATGTTGAAAACAAGTCTTCAAGTCAAAGCAACAATCCTCTTTTGAGTAGATAATACATATCATATAGATCCTTTAACTCTTGGGTGCTGGGCTAGGTGCTAATGTTTCAGATGAGACAAACATAGGTCCCCAATTCACCATGCAGTCAGGTTATGTTAAAGATCCTATGGCAAGAAAGGAACCCTCCCTGGCAAATTTCTGTAGCAAATCTACTTTCACAGAAAGACATACATACAAAAAAAGGGAAAACCTGGTTGCACTGCACTGCCAAGTCGAGAAGCCCTAATTTCACACAGCATATCTATCATGACAAATAAATACATAAACTGCTGATGGTAAGAGAAACAGATGAGAGGACTTTGAAACTTTTCACAGATGCAGTCAGAGATGTGCGGTTAGAAAAACAGAAAACTCAGAAATCTCCCACACATGCTGAAATCTCTCAGAGATGGGATCAGAGGTGTGCATTTAAGAGAAACAAAGAGAACTCCCAGAGACATAATTGAAGAAAAAAATGTTTAAAATGCTGGAAGAGATAGAAAATGAACACAGACTGATTAACTGATCTTTATATCCAACAGTACAGACTATGACACAGTACACTAGTACAAAAAAAATCAAAGTCAGAATGGACAATGGAAAGGCAGTGAATGACAGAACAGCAGACAGATCAAGACATGAATCATTTCAAGAGGTAATGACGCTCCAGTCTTTTAAGAAATGAGGAGCAGTGTTTCAAAGGAAACAAAACAAACAAAAACACTCTGAAGAAGTTATTTCCAACACAATGAGAGAGAAAGAAACCTGGAGCTAATGTTCTGAAAATCACATTTCTAGCAAGTGCACAGAAACAGAAAAGGCAAGAAATTGGCTAACAGAAAAAAGGACGGAAAGCAGGTTTTGGTAAAAGGCTTTCCCCCTGACTTGTGTGGGCGATGAGACAGGCACAGTTCTTTATATGTACTAGGTTAGGATACAAAAAAAGAAAAGAAAAAAAAGACAAGCCAGATTGTGCTTTTGTGCAGACATGTGTGATTTAAAACTGTCAGAAATATTCTGCAGGGAATGTTCCTTTCTAGAACACGCACACACGCATGCATGCACGCAACATGCACACACACACACACACACACACACACACACACACACACACACCACACACACACACACACACACACACAAAACACAATGTATCAAGAACATATGAATTGGACCCATACAATGACTGAACGAAGCTCAATCTCTTGTTATTAATAACAAAATTGGTTGAACATCCATACATACATCAGTACGGTATCAGCACACTTACAAACACTTAGCTCACACTCCCTCACTGAAAGTGATGCATTCTTGTGTCAGGGGTGGTGGTGTGGGAGACATAGTTGTTGTTATTGTTGTTTAAAGCCCAGCCGACTGCACAGAGCCATATCAGGGCTATAAGTATAACCACTTCAAAACGTACAAAACTTCAACAGGGCAAAAACAAAAAAGAAAAGAAAATTTAAGTACACATATCAACGCATTTGCGCACATACTCTAAGGATATGCCCCTGGAGTTGACCATTCCATCCAATTTATCGATCAGGGGATTTAAAAAGCACACCTGATTACAAATTTAAGCATACCCTAAGGACACCAAAACATACATAAAATAAAAACAGGCATAAATTACCTAAACTGCTTCCACATATCTCACCTCCCTACAGCCAAAAATGCACTTACTGGTAACACATGTTCCCAATTATCAATCCTAAGAAAAAGTAGGTAAGACTTTGTTGAACACATACAAGTGAGTGGGCCAGGAAGGCAGAAAATGATACAAAGAAATGACAAAGCAATGGAGGAAGAAAAAAACAAAGTGAGTGACAGAAAAGAGGAAATTTCTAGCACAGAATTTCAAGAAGGTGGGGATACTATTTATACTGAAAGAGCCCCTGGCATCACCACGGGGGGGGGGGGGGGGGGGGGGGGGGGGGGGCAAACAGTAGTGGTGGAGTCCGTGTGATGTGTGGGGACATGGCACTTCACCAACATGCAGATAACATGCAGACCTTATTTCAAGCAAACTGATCAAGTTGGGGGTGTTTATGTTGGTTTTGGGGGATTTCAAAAAACACTACAGACAGCCTAAGTCTGTTTCAATAACAGACTGATACAAGTACAGACAATATAGAACCTGTAAATTAGGTAGACTCTAAACACCTCACTAATGTGCAGGGTTCATGCCAAGACTTGAAGCATATGCCATAATTTTGGATCTTTTTCCATCACACTGTATTTGCAGTGTTGGGGCATATGGAATTCATTTTGAATGCAGAAATGCTGTCTTGAGAAAACTAAAACCTCACCATGATTGTGATCTTTATAAATCAAGATAAACTTTATTTTAAGGGTTTCAGTGCTGATGCTGCAAGTTTATGAGTCATGCATGGAACTTCCACTGTTGAAAAATAGGGTGGATACAACCTGACCACATTGTACCGGTCTTCTCAAAGAACCAATAGCATGCTGAACTCTGGAAAAAAAAAAAAAAATCACACAATAATTCTCTAGATACATTGGAGTCTGAACCACCCAACTGCATAGTGCCAGTCTTCCCAATGAGCCCATAGTATGCTCAACTCTGGCAAAAAAATCAGACAACAATATTCTGGATTGATTGGGGTTTAAACCCACGATTTCCCAGTCAGCAATCTGTTGCACTGACTTCATCTTGCTGACTAGTCCCATGCCAACAAGACCTTGCCAACATATATATATATTCTCAGCACCTTGACAAACATACGCAGATGACACCGTGCTAATTGCAGAAAATGAAAGGGACCTACAAAACCTTGTGAATATACTAGAAAAAGAAAGCAAAGGTAAGGGCTTGGAACTAAACTGCAAGAAGACTGAAGTCATGGTGATCAGTAAAAAACATGAAATCCCCTCATGCAAAATAACAGCTAACGACAGGCTGATAAGTTTAAATACCTGGGAATGATCATTTCACCAGACGGCAGATGCACATCAGAAATAGCCAGCAGAATCAGCCAAGCCAAAACAGCATTCAAGAAGATGGAAAGCATTCTTACCAACAAATGCCTATCAATTAACATCAGGAAGAGAGTTCTTGAATGTTATATAGAACCAGTACTGTTACACGGCTGTGAGGCGTGGACAGTCAACAAGCAAAGCCAGAACAAGATTGAGGCAGCTGAGATATGGTTTCTAAGAAGAATGTTGAGAGTTCCATGGACAGCAAAGAAAATAAACGAGACAGTGTTGATGCAGGCAGGCACACGAAGATCATTCATAAGGAAGATTAGGAAAAGGCAGGCAACATTTACACACCATTTTATGAGGAAAGGGGAATTGGAGCACCTAGTCACAATAGGAAAGCTGGAGGGAAAGAGAGCACCAGGTAGACCCAGGGAGAAGATACTAGACGGACTTGCAGAGTGGCTGAAGACAAAGAGGGTGGAGGAGTGTTTGAGGCAACAAGAGATAGAGACAGATGGAAGTCCATGATCGCCAACACCGTGCGGCAAGGCACCTGATGATGATGATGATATATACACTTTATGGCATGTACATCAATATTGTCAAAATACTGGCTCAAGAGGGAAAATAATACCTCATCAAATAACAGATCTGTAATAAGATCAAAACATCAGAAAAAACACAACTTCTGTATCTTCTAGGCCAACTTCCATACGGAATATCCAGATGTGTTTCAGAACCTTGAGGTCTCCTTTTATTATTCCTCACCAAATGTTTATGAGTCTTTCTCTCTTACATCTTCCGCTGGTGTCCAGTGACGGGCAGTCTGGGTGACATTATCGCCCTCTTCAGATGATGTGCCCAGTCTATCTCTATCCTCCTTTCATGGTGATGGTGTCCATATTCCTTGATTGCATCAGGGAAGCAGCTGTTGGACAGAGATTTTAGGCAAGACAATTTGTCTGATTCCTCACTGGTTCCTTGTGCGCAAGACTGGTAGTTTAGTGAGGTCACTGTCAGTCATTCTCCAGCATTGTGACTTTCACTACTGCCATTCATTTGAATATATTCTGATGATTCAGAAGCCAGTCACACACAAAAGTGTTGGTTTCTTCTGTTGCTGTTCCTGAACCAAGGGGTTTTCTTTCCAAACTAGTTACTACAGACGCTGTAACACATAACAACAACAACAACAACACAACAAGTATAACAATTACGCCATCATATCGCAACTCCTTTGCATGGTTTTCATTTCAACAAAGAGTGCGAAGACACCATTTTACAAAATAAAATATCAAAAGCAAGAACAGCACAAGGTATGGAGAAAATGCAAGGGTGCAACTTAGAAAAAGCCCCCCAATGGAAAGGGGGCACAGGGACTGGTAGGCACATAGTGGGGTACAGGGACAGCACCCTGTATGAGGGGTCTGGGGGGCTATGCCCCCCAGAGGCTGAAGCTTTTGTAAAAATAAAACTGAATCTTAAGCTTTCTCCTGCAATCAGATTCAAGAAAAACAGCAGATGCTTTTCATCCTATTTCAGACAATTTCAAGTATCTTTATAACTGCTCAGTCGATTTTCACACACCACAGGCTACGGGAATTATCTTTTTGTCTGTATCTTTCTCCTCTAGCCATTCCAAACGCCATTTATTCTTGACAGTAGCATCGATTAAGGCAACATATTCACCTTCTTTCACCACTGGCATCGTGAAGTTTGCTCAAAACGCGAAGCTCGAAAATGGCGGCGATTTCACGGAAGTTGATGCGAGATTTTGCAACGGAGCATGCGCATTGACTTTCATAGCTTCATTCACGAAAGAGTGCTTCTGCTTTCCTTTCTACACCGGAGAGTAACCGTCACGAAACATTCACGTTCGATAAACGATTTTAGACGACAAAAAGAAAATGACCCTAGCTCGGCGATATTTTTCAAAAAACAGATTTTCCGTTTCTGACTCTTTTGAAAAAACAGATTCCGTCGTCAAACGGAAAAAGTTGCACCCATGAAAATGCTTCGTCTGGTTTAAAGAAATGGTTTCAAGAGCACTTTCAGTCAAAATCCTCTCTCTCTCTCTCTCTCTCTCTCTCACTCTCTCTCTCACACACACACACACACACTTTCTCTCTCTCTCTGATATAAGTGTTGAGTGTTGAAAAAAACCAAGCCTGAAAAAGAATGTATTTTTAAGTTTTGGATTTGCTCTCATGACTGATAATGGGCGTCAAAGGGTTAAGTTTTTGCTTAGCCATCATGTCTGACAATACAGAATGCTAGTGAACAAGCTGAGTGAGTGAAAGGGTTAAATTTAACACCGAAATAAAATGGACCGCATACCATACTAAAAAGCTTGCTATTTCAAGATGCATTTATTCGTCTTTTCGACACCTTTTCAATCTTATACAACATTGTGTGTGTGGAATGAATCTTGACTGGATTTCACAAAAACGCATCCAAGAACAGGGTGGAAAAGTCCAAATTTCTTTCTATCCTGCACAGACACACACACACACACACATACACACAGTGACAGACATACATGGATTATTCAGTAGTTAGCACAGTGACACACACACACACACACACACAAATATACAGACAGTGACAGACATACATGGATTATTCAGCGATCAGCACAGACAATGACATACATACCATAGATTATTCAGCGATCAGATTATCGACCCAATGCAATTACATGTCAGCTCTTTCACAAAGAAAGTAGACAGTCACAATTCATTTCCATGAACATGAGATCATTGCAGACTTTGTACCTTGTTTAATCCATACTTCATCATAATATAGACAGAATTGTTTATAAATCTGTCACACACACACACAGTCTTAGAAAAAACAACTAAGTAAATCCACAAATGAGTGTATTATATATATACACGCAGAAATTTTTTTTTTCATTACAGATTAGTAACATTGCAGACGTGCTAAATGGAACGAGTTCATTTTTGAAAGAGCTGGGGTGATTAAATATGTTGCATTATATCCAAAAGAGATAAAGAAAAATAGACCACAAAAACCAGCTGAAAGTAAAGAAAAATAGACAACAAAAACCAGCTGAAAGACTTTGACAGATTCTGAAATATTTCATTAAAAGAACTGACTAAGGCAGACAGACACTAAGACAAGCAAATCCATTCCAAACACAACCCCACTCGCTATATTATATGTACCAGATTACATGACGAACAGATCAGTATTTCTGAGGCATATATATTAACAGATTAAAATTTGCACCAAAAACAAACACACAAAAAGCATCTCCAAAACTGCTTTGGTTAAAAGCATATTCCACTGATGAAACACCACAGATCAGATGTCATATAAACCTGAAATGAAAATTATGTGAATTCCTTCAAAATCACTGTTTTTGTCAGGCTTTCCCAAGTTGTTTTGCAAGCTGGCTACTCTGTTCATAGAACCATGGAGTCAACATCTGATATCTCACGTTCATTCAAAGCCCGCAACATAAAAACCAGACTGTTCACAGCCCATCTAACCCTTTGACTTCTGCACCCTGCCCACCAACATCCTGCATTATCAACCATGCTAGCAGAGCAAAAACTTAACCCTTTGACTTCCTCACCCTATCCATCACCTTCCTGCAGGAAGCTGGTGGATAGGGTAAGGGAGTCAAAGGGTTAAGTTTTTGCAGTTAGTGGATAGGGTGCAAGAGTCAGGGTTAATGCTCCAATCATTCTGGTGATATCAGCTTCATATTTTATAGGACCCTCCCCTCACTACTTTAAGACATTGCAGTGCTCTGCCAATGCATGGGTTTTGCACAGGCTGAAGGACTCTGCCATGTAATACTAGCAGATCAGGTGGAGAGCATATGGAGTTGTTCAAGCGCGATGAATTCCCCTTGAACAACTGCAAGCTCACAACCTGTTGATCAATGACTTATGATTTCTGTCAGTTGGAATGTTGTGTTGAGAGGCTGGTTCAGCTCTCACTAGTGTCTTGGCCACCATTCCCATGGAGTACTTATCAGCAGATGGGGGGCAGTTTGTATCCAACACTGGTACTCAGTGACCGAAGTCTACTTTTCCATCATTTTCACAGTTTGATCCATTTTTCTACTACACCACAAGTGCTTCCCATGCAGCAATGGGAGAGCACTGTAAAAAAGAAATAAAAAAAAAAGACAAAACCAGGTTACCAAATCTCATGAGAAAATACGATTAATTCTAGTAATTTTGATAAATGTAACATATAAAAGAGACTGTTCCCAAGTGTAAAGGTAGAAAATATGCGAACATAAAAAAGACTGGATGTACATTTAATACAAGAAATGGGAAGAAGGAGAAAATGCCAACAGACAGCATACGTTCTCAAAAGAGCAGTACTTTCAGCAGTAAATGTCATCTGATTCAGATCTATACATTCACTTTCCTGACTGGCATTGTAAATTATTTGCACAACCCACTTTCTATCTGCCAGGGTAAAACAGGAGGAAAATCATCACAACATCTATGAAAAGAAAAAGACAACAGTCAGTGAATTGCATATCAGTTCAGTACACAAGAAAAATTAAAGTAAACGCTATTCATTTTACAACTTAGAAGAGACACATATTTTCAAAAACGTCCTTCTTTGAAGATTCATGCAACTAAATATCAACTCTTTATGGAACTGCTTTTACATCAAGAACAACAAAAATGTGCAGCTTTTTGTTTTCTTTTCTGCAAGTGTTTGAGCATGGTTATGTCTCAGAGTCAGTCCAGCAGTTTGGATGAAGGACATAGTTTTCATCAAATCCTTTTTTATGCTCCAGAGCTGCTCTTCTAGAAATGTGCAGCTACTTCATGTTATTTCAAAACTTTCTTCTGGGTGTGATCATCTCATGAAATCTATTCACTGAAAAAAAAAAGGACACTTTCCTATAGATTACATGATGCGAATCTCTGCTCACAAAAAGAGAACATACTTTTTTGTCCCTCTGCTCACAAACAAAAACGATACAGTATGTACTTTACTGTTCTGTTCTCCGAGTCTGAATTTCGTGAACTCTGGTAAAATGCTTGGACCTATATTCTCCAATCATGAAAAATGTTGCCGATATTCTGCATGAATATATCACTTGTTGCAGCAGTAATACACAATATATTGCACATTATTCCAGCATTAATGCCATATTCTTGCCCATCCTCATCTCTGTAAAGTACCAGATTATCTGTACAACAATTCCATCTCTTTAATCTTTCCCATTAAAGTACAGATGTTGTACCCGTACACATTAAGTTCAGAACAAAACACAACTGCACAGAGTTTCTTCAAACATTTGTTGTAACAGAAAAGAAAAGAAAACACACACAACCTCATCCCACACCTCATCTGCACAACCTAAACATTAAAATTTCTACATGACAAAGCAAAACTCAACAATTCTAAAGAATGAATTGTTGTCTAAAGATAGAAACTAGACATTTCACGAGACTCCTGGTCCTACAATCATATACAAACATAGCACTTACAGCAATGACATGAGTGAGCCATGAGCTTTCAATATACTGAACATCAGTGAAGAGAGAATAGCACTAAGACACATACATGTGCGCACACACAAACACACACACACACACACACACACACACACACACACACACACACACACATGTATCCAATCTAGACAAAACAGACACAGAAAAATACAGAATGCACAGACTTTTTAAAAATGTAAAAACCAGAACACAGTCATCATCAAAATTTTGTTCAAAATGGCATAACATCATTTTAAAACAGCTTTTCTCCACTTATTTGTTTATAATTCAGTTTTGTATTTCTTCTCAATCCTCTGCCCCACTCACAACATGGACCCTTCCTCACCCCCCCCCCCCCCCTCACCCTGGCACAAAAATTCCTCAGAGTAAATGGAAAGAAAGAGAGGAGAAAACATACCATTCAAATTTTGTAATAAAACATACCTTGGAATGCATAGCAATGATCTCTGCATGCACACACAGCAGCTGTGCAAAAACGACACCTGTTATTTACAGGTTTAGTCTTAACAGCCACGCATGTGAGGTGCACAATTCCATATTATAGTGAAAACGTCACCTTTGTTAACTGATTGGCCGTTGCAGGTTCACAAACAGACATTAGCTTTATAGAATACTTTCAAAAAGTCAACAAACCACAAACTTTTTCATGAAATCACAGCAAAATGTCTGCAAATCTAGTTGATTAAATTTAAACATCCTTTACTGAATGTAACAGCCCACTGTGATTACTATGTTCTGTGCTATGGCAGACAGTGATGATTATACTCTGTGCTGTAGAAGAGTGCAGACTGTATATGAACTGAGTTAATACAGTGAAGTCATACTCATCTATGTGTATTATAACCAGATATTAACCTTCTCAATCTGTGAATAATACCCAACCCTACCACACTTGATAAGGACAAAGACCTACAGAAATACTGACACACTGACAACTCGATAAGCAGGTTACTCTGGAAATGAATACTTCATTTTGTTCTCATTGTGAGCAGGTCGGAATTATAAAAAAAAATTTCTTTTAAAAAGCGAAGCAAGTATCAAATGCAATGCGAAGCAAGTATCAAATGCAATCAGTCTGAATTGAAATGCCACTAATGGTATAACTGTGTCTGACAATTCACAGTATGTGCTTTTTAGCTGATCTGCAACTGTGCAAATTCTGTCTAGCGTATTACAGTACGAATACCTGTTCAAACTCATGTCCATGTCTGCAGCTAAGTGTTTTGTATCTTTTCTTACTTGCTTAAACTAACATGAAATGTCTGGGAGGCAGGAGAACATTGCTTAACCCTCTGACTCCTAAGCCTAAGAGTTAATGTATTGTAAATATTGAAGGCACAAAATGAGTAGATTAACAGCATTCAGAGACTGAAGTGTTACTGTTTCTGTTTAGGAGTCATTGCTTGCTTGCTTGCTTGCTTGCCTGCTTCCCTGGTTTGTTATTTTGTTATCATTTCAAAACTGTCTAGTCTCTGTACACATCAGTGTCAAGGTACATGCCCATTCAGCGAAATTGCACGAGAGGAGGGGATATATTATAACCAAACTCACCAGACTCATAGCAGGGATGCTATCCTTGTTTGCCAGTCAAAGACAAATGGCATAAACAAACAAACAAAAAATCCTATGATCACGTGTCAGCCACCATTAGTACTACTATTATTACTACCAGCAAAAGCCGAAAATGTCAAAAGCTTATAAAACCCACTCATTCAGAATTGGAAGAGAGTGTGGAAACAACAAATGAACTACTCTATCACAAGCATCATGTATACATCTAAAAAGCAACAGTTTTCTTACAAACCAAGCTTTAGGTAAAGATCTTTGATAACAATTCAACGAAAAAAGAACTACTTTCCAGATATCTGATGAATAGCACCTGGCTCATTTTAAAAGATAAATAGCGAAATAAAAATCCATATGGTCAAGCTATTCTAATAATCTCCTCTTTTGCATAAAAATTATTTCAGAAAATCCACATTTTGTCCTTCTTAAGGTCACTGTGATCTTGAAAAGCTTCAGTGGAATAAATCTTGACGTACAGGTCAACAGTAGACAATCACAATAGTGAAAACAGAGTTTAATCCTTTGACTCCCTCTATCTACCAGCTGCAAAAACTAAATCTTTCACTCCCTCACCCTATCCACCAGCTTTCTCTGCCTAGGGTTGGGAGTGAAAGAGTCAAGTTTTTGCTTTGCTATCATGGCTGATAATGCAGGAAGATGGTGGATACAGTCAGGAGTGAAAGGGTTAAGTTTACCATGGCTGATAATGCACATGAAGCCCATGGAGAGGATGAGAAAGTCAAATATTTGAATGTTGTCATATGTTCTTGAAAAAGAGATGTTCACACACTTTCCTTTTGAAAAGTGCTGATTTTAGTCCTTATGATCTTGACCTTGGTGTCTTACTTTCCTGACAAGATTTCATGAGTCCGGCACAGAACACACCTTTGACCAGAATGTGGTAAAGACCCACCGACATATTTTCTCACAGACAGACAGACATACGTGCACACACAGAGAAAATTTATACACATTCATCTGTGCTAATATGCAACAATTTCCCTTAATCTTTTGACTACCACACCTGGTCCACAAGCATCCTGCATTGTCAACCATGCTAGCAAAGCGAAAACTTAACCCTTTGACTCCCTTATCCTAATCCAGCAGCTTTCTATGGGAAGCTCATGGATAGGGTGAGGGAGTCAAAGGGTTAAGATTTTACAGTTGGTGGATAGGACACAGGAGTCAAAGGGTTAAAAACAGGGGGGAGGGGGAGGATAATAAAATAACCACTGAACAGCTTGCACCAATACATATGGCAGTATGCATGTCCGAGCAAATAGTACAAGTGAAAGAGGAGTGCGAAAACAAGGGGCAGATAACTACCTACATGGCCAGGCCCTACTAACTGAAGTGGGGATCAGGTGGATAAGCCACTTTCATCAGCGCCAACTTTTGTACAGACAGCCCATAATACTCCAGACACTCAAAAGCATCCTTGTCCACGTCATAACGGCCTAGGTGGCCGTTGCCGAAGACGTAGATATTGTTGTCGTGGAAAACGATGGAGCGCAGAAGGTGTCCAAAGGAGGGAGGGGTGGGGGAGATCTCCGTCCACTGGTTGGTCTCCATGTCATACACCTCATTTTGTATACAGTCCAGAAAACCTGCCACGCCCGGGTCAGGGTTGGCCGTGTAGCCGCCGACGGCGTACAGACGGTTGTTGTGGGCCGTCAAACTGTGACCCTGTCGAGGGTGGAACATTCCACGCATCGGCTCCCACGCCTCGCAGCCCAGCCGCAGCTTGTAGGCAGCATCCGTGGGGATGCTTTCTGAAGGGTCGCCACTGATGCCGCCGGTGACATACAACACTCCGTCGGAGAAGGTGGAAGAATGGTCGTAAGAGCCATGCACAAGGTCAGGCAGGGGAACCCAGGAGTTGTCCGCTACTTCGTACATCTCCGACGTCGCCAGCACCTCTTCCTTCTCCCCGTTCTCCCCCACCTGGTGGTCCACTCCCCCTACCACCATGAGGCGGTCTTCTGTGGCGCATATGGAGTGCGACACGCGTGTGTGAATCATGGAAGCCAACTCGATCCACTCGCGGGTGCGGGCGCTAAAACGGAACACCTGTCTGTTGCTGCAGACATTCTGGTCGTAACCTCCCGTGGCATAAAGGAAATCACCGACCGGCACCATCATGGTGTAACTTAGGTCAACTTTAATATTCTCGTCTTCTATCTCCTCCGTGCAGCAAGAGGAGTTGTCTGGTTCCAAGCAACGATAGCTGAAGAAAAAACGACCTTCCATACAGGCCACCATGACCAGGTTGGTACGAGCACCACGGGCAGAAAATCGACGTTCCTGTCGCAGAGGCTGGCTGGCAATGTTGAGGTTGTAGTGCTTGCCTTCCTCCACCGCGTCCTCTATCTCCGGGAACTGGATGACGGACTTGGGCATGGTCTCGAGCGTCTCCATGTCGATGAGAGGGAAGCGAATGAGGCGCAGAAGAGGCAGCAGCAAGTCTTTTCGCTCCTCCTCCTTGGTCTTTATCCAGCGCCGCACCAGGAAGAGCAGGAAGTCTTCAGGAGCGTCGACGTACAAGTCTTCCTTCAGGAACTGCACCAACAGGTCGGCATCCAAGTTCTCAAAGAAGTTCCTTTCCTGGAACATAAACAGACCTGTGAGCAAAACTGAACACAGGAATAAGATAAAACTCCCATTTCTGACAATACAAAAATAATAACACATTATCTCAACGACTGATGACATCAGCCCTTAATTATTACATGTATGCATTCACACAAACACTTCAATTTCATGACCCAAGTGTCTTACCCAATACTCAGCACAAACACCCACACACATACAAAAACACCCCCAATCACACAAACATACACTCTTCTCTACACAGCCCCCCCCCCCTTCGAAGTTGGAACCAGGAAGAAGAAGCCAACATGCATGCGCACACACACATTTTTTGTTGTTATTCATGGGTTGCAATTCCTATGGGCACTTATATATTTCATGTGCAGGCCCGTTTTATTTTTAACCCTGCCATTAGGCAGTCATTCTCTTGTTTTCCAAGCTGTGTATGCTGCGTATTTTCCTGTTTCTATAGAGTCACCAAACTGAGGATCTTTAATCTGCATATTTGATGCTCTGTATGTACATATGCCATAAGGGGTTAAAGGTATTAGCAAACCTGCACATGTGTGTATCTGCCATTTTCCACCCTTTATAAGGCCTTTTAACCATAAGGCCATTTACCCACCGGGCCCTTTACCCATTACCCACCAGGCCCTTTGCCCATTACCCACCGGGCCCTTTACCCTCCGGCCCCTTTATCCATTACCCACCGGGCCCTTTGCCCATTACCCACCGGGCCCTTTACCCACCAGGCCCTTTGCCCATTACCCGCCGGGCCCTTTACCCTCCAGCCCCTTTACTCATTACCCACCGGGCCCTTTGCCCATTACCCACCGGGCCCTTTACCCACCAGGCCCTTTGCCCATTACCCACCAGGCCCTTTACCCACCAGGCCCTTTGCCCTTTACCCACCAGGCCCTTTGCCCATTACCCACCAGGCTCTTTGCCCATTACCCACCATGCCCTTTGCCCTTTACCCACCAGGCCCTTTGCCCATTACCCACCAGGCCCTTTGCCCTTTACCCACCAGGCTCTTTGCCCATTATCCACCAGGGCAAAGTACCCACCAGGGCAAAGTACCCACCAGGCCCTTTGCCCTTTACCCACCAGGCCCTTTGCCCATTACCCACCAGGCCCTTTGCCCTTTACCCACCAGGCCCTTTGCCCTTTACCCACCAGGCCCTTTGCCCATTACCCACCAGGCCCTTTGCCCATTACCCACCAGGCCCTTTGCCCTTTACCCACCAGGCCCTTTGCCCATTACCCACCAGGCCCTTTGCCCTTTATCCACCAGGCCCTTTACCCTTTACCCACCAGGCCCTTTGCCCATTACCCACCAGGCCCTTTACCCTTTACCCACCAGGCCCTTTGCCCTTTACCCACCGGGGCCCTTTACCCACCAGGCCCTTTGCCCTTTACCCACCAGCCCTTTGCCCATTACCCACCAGCCCTTTGCCCATTACCCACCAGACCCTTTGCCCTTTACCCACCAGGGCCTTTGCCCTTTACCCACCAGGCCCTTTGCCCATTACCCACCAGGCCCTTTGCCCATTACCCACCAGGCCCTTTGCCCATTACCCACCAGGCCCTTTGCCCATTACCCACCAGGCCCTTTGCCCTTTACCCACCAGGCCCTTTGCCCATTACCCACCAGGCCCTTTGCCCTTTATCCACCAGGCCCTTTGCCCATTACCTACGGGTCCTTTACCAACCAGGCCCTTTACCCATTACCCACCGGGCCCTTTACCCACTAGCCCTTTACCCACCAGGTGGTCTCCAAGCAGGTTGGAATCTCTTAGCTAATCAATTGACACCCACATCTGTCTGCATGCGCGCTCGCGCGCGCACGCACGCGCACACCCCACGCACACACCGTCTAATATCACATATAGTGAAAAGACGTTAAATCAAAGAACGAACGAACACACACACACACACACACACACACACACACGCTCCTCCCAACCCCCACCTACCTCAGACAGCTTCATGATGTTGGATCCCAAGAAGTTAAAGATGTCAGCCCGAAGGTCCCCCAGCCAGTATTTGTCAGCCAGCACCAGCACGTTGTGATAGTTCTCCATGCCCAGCTGGTGGACAAGGTAGTCACAACATGCCTCCACCAGAAAGTCCACATGGAAGAATCGTGAAGCCTAAGGAAAGATAACACTAAAGGTAAGAAGAATCAAACATATATGTATGAATTACTGAAAAAGAACATAACGGAGCTTTTTAACTTTTTTTTAAAGGACCATTGCACTCAGGTAGGTTACCTTTGCACTCACCTTTTTTTTTCTTTTTTTCTTTTCTTTCTTTTTTTTGGGGGGGTCCCATTTTCTATGCCATTTTAATGGCCACAGAAGCTGGAACAGTTTTTACAATGCGATGATGATATCAATGGGGATGGTAATCATGACGATATGAAGTTCCATCTAGATTGAGAGAGCATGACAGGGCTGTACTCTACGCTTACTATCATAATATATCCTGGCGTCAACCAGGCCCAAGAGATACAGACACCTGCGGTGTTGATCACAAGATTTGAGCAACACCCTCAATGACGCATCCATGAAGTGGATGAGACTCAACTTTGCCGTCCCAGTCTTTCCAATGAGCCCACTGCACACTGAACTCTGGGTAGGAGCCGGTTAGAGCCAACAAACTCCACAATGATTTTTGAAGGTACTGATGGGGATTTGAACCCACAACCTCCAGTCAGTAGTCCATTGTGTTAACCACTACACCACGGCGACTGGTAACATGATGGAGTTAACGTCTTTCTCATTTGCTTGATTTCATGTCCATACTATTAGCATAACATGAATCTAATGTCGACAAGTCTGATCACTGGTCTAGTAGTGGTAACGATGTAATCCAATAATGCCTGTTCATGGGAGGCTATCAACAACTAACCCAGAACCCCATCTGGCTTGCACAGTGAGGAAGATTGTGGGACACAGGATTAAAATGATAAAATTTTCAGTTTCGATTCAGTTTCAATTTCTCAAGATGACGTCTCCATGATCGGGATGAATTCCATATGCACTAACATCACAGGTGCCATGTGATGGAGAAGATCCAGAATGATCACAGCTCAAGCCTTCAGCCTGCACATAAACCCATGAGCTGGCCAGGTCCTGAAGTTCCATAACCCTGGGGTTGTAGGGAAGTGAGGTGGCAGAGAACTCAACTTTTCCCGGGGCCAGCACCATGAGTGCTGCGCTCATCCCCACTCCATGGGTTCAAATTCATATTCATGTTCACCTTTTTTTTTTTTACCACAACTTCAGAAAGGCAAGAAAGCAAATTGGTCTACAAGGGGTTAGATCTGGGAAATCAACCTATCTCTCCAATGTTTTTTGTTTTTTTTTACCAAGGCAGCTGGGCAATGCCCTGTTCTTCATGATTTTCAACTGCTGTGGGCTCTTTAACATGCACAGCCAGAAGGCACACGGGTCCATCTCATTTTTTGCCCCCTTCCAAACTAAACGATCAGTTTGATTTTCCAGACAAACTGAGAACAGTCGAAGCCTCTACAGGGAGCGAACCCTGGAACCTCGAGTTTAGTTACTGGCTTGCGAAGTCTGAACCATGATAAAAACAACTTTTTTCAAAGGTTGGGTGAACTCAGGTAGAGTCAATGGGCACCCACAAACCGTTGCTGCATTGTAGTAATCTTTGGGAGATAAAAAAGCAAACGAGTAAATTGACAGAAATCTGGAGTTGTAGTCTGCAAAGATCACTGCTGTTCTCAGCCTCATTCCAGCAACTCCTGTGCCATCACTGATGCTAAGCTGTACTGGCTCTTGCTTTTCCCTTGAATTTCATCAGTGGTGTGGACAGGGTGACCCTCTTCATGGACAAGTGCTGATCTTTTATATACCTTTGCTCAGGTCTGTGCAATGGAGAGGTCACTTCAGCATCACTTCACAGTGATGACAAAACACAGGAATCAGGACTTGTATCCTCAACATTTCCATGACCTTTCAAATAGAATGTATGTTATTTGAACATGAATTACGCAACAAAGCTATTATTGTTGGTTTGCTGTTGTTGTTATTGTTTTGGTGTGTATATTCTGTTGTTTTCTTGTTTTGGAACTTTTGATGTTTTATCTTAGTTTTTCTATCTTTGTGTGTGTGTGTGTGTGTGTGTGTGTGTGTGTGTGTGTGTGTGTGTGTGTGTGTGTGTGTGTGTATGTGTGTGTGTGTGTGTGTGTGTGTGTGTGTGTGTGTGTGTGTGTGTGTGTGTGTGTGTGGTGTGTGTGTCCTCTTTCTTCAGTTCTTGGTTTCAATTACAGAAACAGCAAAGAACTTTCAAGCCTTAATAATTACATCATCCTTTGATTTATTTCAAACAAGATCTGAATTTAAAACACATAAACACAATACAGGAAAAAAAACCCTGTATACACCCACTGGTTAATAACATACAGAAACACATTTAGTGTGGATATGCCACAAATTCCAATATTTCATTGCTTCAGTTTGAAGACTCACGATTTGATATCCAATGTTCAACCCCAACCCACAACAAAAAAACTTACTTGTTTCTTGCCTATCTCAATGCTTCATTCATCCTGGTGGTGTCAGCTACGTGTTTTGCAAATTATCCCCTGCCTCCCCCCCACCCGTCCCACACACACACACACTATACACAAGGGTTGTGCACAGACTCAACTGTCCGCCACTTAACTGCTGGCAGATCTGGGTAAGCACATAAGATACTGTCCTAGTGCAATGAATCACTCCTGAACACACTGCAGACTCGCTATTTAATTTTTGTTTGCTGAAATGATTAACCCTTTCACTCCCGTATTCTGTCCACCAGCATCCTGTATTGTCAACCATGCTAGCCAAGTAAAAACCCCTTTGACCCCCTTCCCTATCCACCAGCTTCCTGCAAGAAGCTGGTGGACAGAATGAGAGTCAAAGGGGTAAGGTTTTGCAGTTGGTGGATAGTGTGTGGCAGTGAAAGGGTTAACAAACAAACAAAAATCAAATTCACTACTGAAATGGCTGACGTGCTAGGTTGTTAATTTAGAATTTCATGGATAAAAGGTGAAAAAAAGTTACAATATTCAGTTAACAAATAGCCAACATGTCACCAAAGTCATTAGCACTAATGTGGCTCAACACTACCAGATGTCCTAGTAACACCAAGGAATTTTATAATGCACAAACAATAAAACCTGATCAATACATTCCATGTTTCCAGGCCCCCCTACAACAGTTACTGTGGACACAGCATGAGCTAATGGCCAAGTCTGACACAGCACTCACCACATACATACATACATACATAGCTCTCTCTCTCTCTCTCTCTTCCCTCCCCCCCCCTCTCTCTCTCTCTCTCTGTCTAGTGCCATGCTAGAGATGTTACTGGTGGCAGAATCTGTGATGAAATGTGACAGTTTGCTTAAAAAGTTAAGTATGCTATAGTTATGAATAATGACTACATTTAATGGATATTTTTAATTCAATTATGTACCTGGTAGTCAAGTGGGTAAGCGTGGACTTCCAATCAGGAGGTCCTGGGTTTGACCCACCTGTGTACATTTGTCTGGTGGGTAAAGGGTGGAGATTTTTCCAATCTCCCTGGTCAACATGTAAGCAGACCTGCCAGTGTCTAAACCCTTTCTGCATGTCTATATGAATGCAGATTATCAAATATGTATGTCAAAGATCCTGTAAATCATGTCTGTGACCAATGGTTTGTGGAAACATAAAAAACACTCAGCATGCATGTCCACTGAAGACACAGACTATGCAACAACATTGTGGACTGTAGTCATTGTCGTAGAGACATATCAGGGCTACAACCGCTTCAAAGCATACAAAAAACCTTCAACAGGAAAAAAAAGAGAAGAAAGTTAAGTACACATATCAATGCATTAGCACACTTAATCTAAGGACATGCATCTGGCGCTGACCACTCCATCCAATTCATTGCACAGGGGATTTAAAAAACACAACTGAATACAAAAAAATGGTAATAAATTACCTAAAGTTGCACATATATCTCATCTCCCAAAAGCCAAAAAATGCACTTAATACATGTACCCAATTATCAATCCTAAGAAAAAGTACGTAAGACTTTATGGAACACATACAGGTGAATGGACCAGCAAGGCAGAAAATGATAGGAAAAAATGACAGAAAGCAAAAGAACAAGGAAACAAAAAAGAGAGTGACAGAAAAGAGGTAATTTCTAGCACAGAATTTCCAGAAGGTGGGGTTACTGTTTATACTGAAAGAGCCCCCGGCATCCCCATGGGGGGAGGAATGTGGTCAGTTTATCAAACAGCTCGACTTCTCTGTGCTCCAACGAAAAGTCTGATTACATATAATGTATGGTGAGATCAAATGAGTTTGGAGAATAACTGTACTATAATAATCATAATAATTTAGAGAGATCTGTAACTTTCTGTTCTGTATGCAGATCAGTACAAATACATTCATTCTGACCAACATAACCCTTTGACTCCCACGCCCCATCCACCAGTATCCTGCATAGTCAACCACACTAGCAAAGCAAAAGCTTAACCCTCTGACTGCCTCATCCTATCCACCAGCTTCCATGGCACGTAGATTTGCAAGTGAGCTTGCTGCTACAGGAAGGGTGTCAAAATGACGATGAGTTGCTATGCTGGCAGAGTCAAGTCCAGTTTACTTTTGACTGGTTCTTAGTATCCAGTTACTAGTTCTGTCTGACTTGTTCTTCAAATCTATTCTCTCACTAACCGTTTGCAGAAACCCAAGCTTTGGCATACAACAAAGCTGGATGAATCAGGTGAACCATACTTCTTTTAACAAAATTGCAGTCATGGTATGCCACGCACAAACATATGCAAAGCCACACACATACATGCACAAACACACACAGACAGACACACACACACACACACACACACACACGCGCGCGCAAGCATACAAGCATGTATGTAAGCATGTACACACACACACGCACGCACACACGCACAGACATACATTTTCACCTTCTATTCATCTTGATCAGTACACACGCACGCACACACGCACAGACATACATTTTCACCTTCTATTCATCTTGATCAGTGCCCCCTGTCTCTGAGCCTCTGTCAGAAGACAGACACAGACCATCACAAAACAAACAAATCACCCAACAAAGGTTACCCACTAATCACATTTACAAACCATTACCTCCAAGACGTCCTCAATGTTGGTGTGATCAATAGTGACATGCCCATGATAAAAATAGTCCAAGATGACCGAGAATCCCCCAGGACTGATCCCACGAAGTTCGATGACATCCTGCTCTTTCTCCAGCATATCATGCGAGAACATGGCTGAGAAGTAATCACTAGCTTCGCCCAGGACATCCCGATGTGCTTTGAAGTTGGCTCCAGCCACTACCAGTTTGATGTCGCACTTGTAGTCGTACATCTGCAGCACCAGAAGATTGTTACTGTTATTGTTGTCTAAAGCCCAGCCAACTGCATAGAGCCTTATCAGGGCTATAACCACCTCAAAACATGCAAAACTTCAACAGGAAAAAGACAGAAACGAAAATTAAGTACACATCAACGCATTTGCGCACATAGGATCAGTTTTAGTTTCTGTGATATCACACATGATAGTCAAGTGGGTAAGATATAAAACTTCAAAACGAAAGGTCTGGGTTCAGTCCTGTCTGGGTACCTCCCACCTGGGAGGTAAAGGATGAACATTTTTCTGACCTCCCACTTCAACGTTTGTGCAGGCCTGCATAATGCCTGAAAAGGTATACCCATCCATCAAAGACATGCACACTGTGTTGCAACATACTGCCTGTACAACGCATCCAAACAAATTTGAATGCTAAAAATGGGGGGAAAAATCTATCCACTGATGGATGGATGGATGGATGGATGATGGATGGATGGATGGATGGATGGATGGATGGATAGATGGATGGATGGATAGATGGATGGATCTCTTTTTTTCTCTGTCTGTCTGTCTGTCTGTCTCTCTCTGTCTGTCTGTTTCTCTTTCTTATAGGTATATAGATTGTTTTAAGCCCAGCTGACTGCACAGAACCATATCAAGGCTATAACTATTTCAAAACGTACTAAACAACTGGTCGGAAAAAAAAGTCTGGAAAAGAACATTAAGCACACATATCAGTGTATGCATGCACATAATCTAAGGATATGCCCCTGGTTTCAATCATTCCATCCAATTCATTACCAACCAGAGGATTTTAAAAAACAAACAGGAGGCAGGCAGCCCGGATTTCTTTTGGTCTCAACTTTTCCTTGCAAAAGTGTTGTCATTACAGTTGTGCTGGTGTTGTAGGATGCATGGCCGATGTATTTCATTTTCCTTTTGTTTAATCTGCCAGCAGTTGATCATTGATGACGGACTGTGAGTTTGTTCAGAATGCTTTCATTTCTTCTTTTATGGGTCCATCTGACTCTAAGAAGCTGCCTGTAGAATCACATCTCTGCTGCTTCATTTCAATCTTATTTTCATCACGTTTTCTGCACGTCCAGACTTCATAGTTCATAGTCATATAGCATTACTGGCCAGATCAGACATTTTAGAATTTTGATCTTAAGGGCTATTGGTATGCTTGAACAGTCTTTCCAAATGTTATTGAACTAGATCATTTTCTCTTTCAGCATTCCTACTCTCATTATTGATGTCTTTAGCACAGGTGCCATTATGAGCTTTAACTAAGCCCAGATATTTTAAAGTCACTCACATTTACCTATGCAGTCTTGTTGAATATCATGACACGCTTGATTTTCTTCTCATTTTGGATACATTACTTTTGTCTTCTTAGCATTTAGATTTAGACCTGCCTTCTTGCCCGCTGCATATACTCTATACAGCATTTTTTTCATGCTAGTGAAGTTGTCTAACATCAGCGAAGTATCATCTGCATATCATAGATTTGTGATGTTTTGAATACCAATTCTTATTCCCATGTCTTCAGTATCTGCTTCTCTCACAAGTTGCTCCATGTATATATGCTGAAAAGATGAGGTGAGATGATGCAGCCCTGGTGGAATCCTTTCTGGACATTAAAATATTCTCAATTTTGGCTGTTCCAGATAGACATATATAATCTGTAGACAGATATTTAGAGTGGTATAAGTTTTATTACATACAAGGGGATTTATCAGTTTAAATGGCAATGTATGCTAATAACAGTGGTCAAATTGTACAGGTTTAATCTCAGAAGGTCGACTATTTGTGACTTATAGTGATGAAATCACCGATAAGGCCTGCACGTGGATCAGGGGTCAGATAGTGAACACTGGGATTTTTAAAGTTTGGGATGTAAAGCTGTCCATTTAATCATTAGCCATTTATATTATTATTTTGAAAAGAGTCAATTTTATATTTAAAAAAAGATAAATTCAGTGTTTAATTTGTTGTTACTGTTGATGATTTATTGTTATTGATGACTACAATCATGCTGTTGGATGGTTAAAAATAATCCAGCAAAAAGCATCAAAGTTGAGTGAACACATAATAATTACAAAATCAGAAAATGCATTGTATTTTATTTAACTATATAAAGTTTTTGTCAGTTTCACTCAGATTTATAAACCTGTTGCTAAGGATTATATCAGCTGTGGGACCGAAATCTCTGAAGCCTGTTTTCTCAAATGACAGATTCTGCATTTACAGCCTTTAACCCTTAGACTCCCGCACCCTGTCCACCAGCATTGTCGACCATGCTAGCAAAGCAAAAACTTAACCCTTTGACTAGGGTGAGGGAGCCAAAGAGTTAAATTCTTGCAGTTGGTAGACAGATACTGAGATAGGGTGTGCGAGTCAAAGGTTAAAACGCCATATCTTCATCAATTATGGTAACAAAGAAATAAAACTGATATCATTACAAAACTGCAGAGTCTGTACTCTTTTCTTGTTATAATGCACAAAATGCAACTTACTTGTGACTTTGTGAGGACCGGACATGTTTATTTTACACAGGTAAGAACCGAGACCCTTGTTTCATACTGAAGATGATCTGCAGAAGCCTTCTTATACTGCTAAGGTTATAAAAGTGTATATATCATCCAATGTTCCCCCGACATCAGTGTGAGGTCAGCAGGAGTAATTATGTATGCAACAATGTACTAAACGGCTGCAGAGATTTTTTTTTCAGCATAATTTGTTCACTGTATCACTGTGCATACTTGTATATCAACTGGACTTAACGTTCTTGTCTTCTTAGGTAAGCACTAATACAAAGCCTATCCTAATCAGAGGCAAAGCTCTTGTTTTACATAATATCTGTTCTGTCTTTATAAACCCACGGTACAACACTAAGTGGGGTGTGTGAATGAAGCACCCATCTAGAGTACAAGAAACCCAGGTTCAATTCTCAGTCACATGGGGATTTCTCTCCTCCCCCACCCCTCACTAGACCTTGGGGGTGGTCTGGACGCTAGTCTTTTGGAAAAGATGATAACTGAAACTGATGTCTTCAGTGCAACATGAACTCAGCCTGCATTAAAGATCCTATGGCAACAGAAGAGTTTTTTCCTGGCAAAATACTGTAGAAAAAAAAATTGTGTCATACTCTGGTGATGCGTTTTTCCTCTGAACAGCAGGCCTCATTTCGTTTCAAAAAATTATTTGACAACAACCACAACAACAACAGCAACAAACCTCAAATTCAACCAAATCTGATGGTCTGTAATTTCTTTACCTACCTTGGCTTGCACCTTGTTAAAGTTGGGGTTCATGTATTTCAGTTTGCCAGGAGTTATCATGATACACTCAAACTTCTGCTGGTTCTCTTCTCCACCCGCTGCATCCCCAGCACCTGCGCCTCCACTCGCCATGATGTTTGTGGACTGGGATCTGTGGGCAGTGAGGTTACCGCACTTGCAACTACATATCAAACCGAACTGGCCATTGATTGGTTGATACTTTGGTTGCTTCAGCAGACATCTTGCTTATGCATATAATATACATATGAACCATAACCTGAGAGAACGGAGTCACATGATCGAAAACCTAAAACTAATATCCACCACATGCGTGTCATCATGTCTTGAATGTATACATATCCTGTCTTATCTCCTGGTAAGTCTGGACACACATTTTTCTGCGTGATTGCATCCAGCTGTTCAGACAACTAGATCTCTCCCACATTTTTTTTAACTATTTCCTCAGCAGTTTTGTCCAGAGTGACGGACGGTAAAGAAGTGTTCAACATGTCTCTTTCAATCATATTACTCTATTCCTTCAGGTTACAGTTGATACAAATGCACAGCAAGATGTCTGCCGTATGACCCAAAATATCAACCAACCACAAGCTGGTTTGATTTGAGATGTTGTCACATGTGTTTACTGTTTAACAGAAATCTAATGTGAGAAACCGACTGATACTGTCATAGCTGAAGAAAAGATACCAAAAAATCTGCATCAACAATCAGTCACCATTACAGTGGTTAGCACAATAGACTATCCAGGGGTGCAGATCACGTAGAGATGGGGGTAAATCACGTAAGGAAGATGGAAATCACGTACAAAAATTATGTCAAAAGGGTATGAACACGTAAGACTTTGTCGTCTTGAGGGTATGGTCACGTAAGCATTTTTCCTCTGCCGGTCTCATCACGTAAAGGTTTTGAGCCGTGGGGGTATAGACTTATCGCTCCGTTCGCTCGCCTAGCCGCGGCGGGTAAGCTAACAACGCGACCGACATCGCTTAGCTTGCCCGCCGCGGCACATGCAGCATTGGAGTCGGGCATTACATTAGCGGTAAAAATAGTAACTAGGCTACGTCACACTTTTCTACAACTCTTTGCCTGCGCCAATGAAAATGCAGCAGAAACCGAAAAATCCTGTGTTGTCTGTGTCAGTGTGGAAACTGGCATGTGTCACTGTAAAGAGTTGTTCTTTATTCTAATTTAGTAGAAGGCCATGCTGCTTGCTTTTTTATAATTTAATTTATTTAAACCATTAGGCCAAAAAATCACTTGGGAAAACAAAATACTGAGTCTTTGCATCAGTGGCTCATACCCCCAGAAATTTTGGCAAAGGGTATGAAAACCCCCTAAAAAAATTATTGGGGTATGAAAACCCTCAAGTTTTTTTAGTGGGGGTATGAAAACCCTTGACTTTTAGAAGGATCTGCACCACTGCTATCTAATGGAAGATTGTGCGTTAAAAACCCAAATCTTGTCAAAAATCATTGTGGTATTTCTAGGCCTCAACCAACTCCAACCTAGGGTTAGGTGTGCTATGGGTTGTTGGGAAGACTGGGACCACACAGTCAAGTCTTATCCCGATTACAAATGTGTCATTTAACTTAGTGTGCAGCTAAAATTTCTTGATCAACATTGCAGGTTTCTGTGTCTATTGAACCTGGCTGATGCCAGATATACTATGAAAGGAAGTGTAGAATGGAACTTCACATCATTTAGCTTAGTATCCTCAGTATCATGCATCATCACAGAATTGCAACGTAAAAATAAAAAAAAAAAAAAATAAGAAAAATAAAATAAAATATAAAAAAACTGTCTCAGATGCTACGGTCACGCGAATGGCCATAAAAATTAAATAGCAAAATAAATAAATAAATAAATAAATAAATAAATAAAAGACCATAAAAGACCACAAAATTGGCAACAATCTTTTCACAATATGATAATGATGTGCACAAGGATACTAGTCGTGATGTAGCTGAGTCACTTTTTGGACTGAGAATAACTGAGTAGTGTGCTGCACTTACTTTCCTAATACGTCCTCATATCAACCAGGCCCGAGAGATACAACTGCAGAGTTGTTAAGAGTGAAACAACCTCAACAGCACATCCAAAAACTGGATGAGATGCAACTTTGTGGTCCAAGACTTTCCAATGAATCCTGGTTAAGAATCAAAGTAAAAAAAAAATTACATTAATTTAATTTTTTTTTGTTTTGAAAATGGGGTCCTGAACCCAAACCTCCCAGTCAGCAGTCCACTGTGCTAACCACTGTGCCATAACATACAGGTAAAAAAGATTATTGTACAATTTTTTCTTAGTACCAGTATGACATCTTTTCATCATTCATGGCTGAATAAGTTATCAGCCTATATTCTCCAATTCTCAGGCAATAATACAAGGAAGTTTGGAGGGGGGAAAGCTGCTACTGGGAGTAAAACCAGATGCACAATAAATGATTTGATCTGAATAAAATGTGATCAAAGGATTCAATACCTTATACCAGACAATGAATTCTATTTCATCTTTTTCTTCACAGAAAATGAGAAATGAAACGGTTAAAAGACAAATATCAGCAATTCCAATCCCATGTTTTTAACATTTTTCAGATGTATGACTAATCTTTCATTCTAAAATATGTTATCATGTGTGCAATGCTGTATGAAAAAAGGGTCTGTTTTGTGTTAACTCTGAAAAATCTTACCTTCTCTTGATCCCAGAGAGTGGCAAGTAATCCAATCATGAAACAAAATATAGGCTGGTAAGGATCAAACACAGAACCTGACTTTTTTCTGAACAACCACTCAAACGCCACATTTTGTGTGGGATGGCAAGTATGAGTGCTACAATCCTGCATAGGCCATGATGTGCTCTGTGTGTGTGTGAATGAGAATGCGTGTACGTATGTCATATACTATGTGCATATATGTGTTGTGTGTTTTTAAACATTACACACATGTGTACACACATGCACACATGGCATGCGCACACACACGTACACAAACACACGCGCACACAGATCTACACACATCCTATCACTAGTCTAGTGTCAGAGTCTGAGTCGATGAGTATCATTATAAATCTTGATTATGTGTGTAGCAGCTGCCTGGAGACCAAGGGCAAGGCCTCCTCAACAATGTTGAACCATAATCATAATGTCACGACACTAACCACTAAACTCTGCATCCACCATGTCCATGTCATCAACTAAAACTGAAGGACTGAAACCGAAACAGCTTGTAAAACTGGTAGGACAAGTCGGCTTACAGGCAGCTGAGATTGCAGCAGATACTAGACTATCACTGTATTACAGTATTAGATCTTACCTCGATAATCTAGTTGACTCATCCCCAAAGCTTTCTCAACAAACACAAAAATCGAGAACGACAAAGTTTCATATGCTTTCCAAAAGCTGAGTTAAACGACATGCAACACCATCGGCTATAAAATAACCAAAAATCAAATACCTGAACGTTTTATCCTTGTGCACAAAACGGGATGTCTTCAATCGGAAACAAAAGGGTAACCGAAGCGAACGTCTCGCTTTCCAAGGGACTGTACTCCAAGCAGTTGACATGAAGTTACCTCCCGTAGCAAATTGACACAACTACGGTAAGCAATAGAACGTAACAGACAGGGATGAAAATAGATTATATTATAGTAGCCTATTTGTTCATTTATTTATTCATTCATTTTTTGTTTTATTTATTCATTATTTATTTCTTTACGTGTCTACGTTATCTTATTCATGTGTTTATTTATTTATAGAGAGAGAAGTATTAAGTAGGCCTCCTCTAAAATTTATTATTTCATGATTGATGATAGGTTAGGTTAAAGGTTAAAGGTCCCATGGTCAATATGGCCGTAGGGGCGGTGAACTGTTAAAGATTCACCGTGTCTAGGGCACGGCATTATGAAAGGCGGAGCCCATCCCTCTCCTTTCGCCGCCTTTTTTTAAACCTCCCCCGACCGAAGTCAGGTACCCATTCACTGCTGGGTGGACAGAGGGAGTTTTCAGGCCGGAAAAATCGAACCAGCGTTTAGCGGATTCGAACCACCGACCTTCCGCACCGCAGACGAGCGCTCTAACCACTCGACTACAGGCCCCCATTGATGATAGGCCTATTGCTTAATTGAATAACGCCCACACCTGCACTCTGACTCTGAACTCATATGATATACACACACATGCACACTCGTGCGCGTACACACACGCGTGCGCGCATGCATACATACACACGCACACAGATACAGACACGCACACAGATACAGACTCACACACACAGACAAGAAAAATAAAATAAACATCCATTTAAACATACAAACAAGAACTTTTTTTAAAAGAGCATGCATGAGACGCACAAAATAAAACATCAGAAAACTAAAGAAAAAACTCAAAACGATACAGGAGATGAGGGAACAACACACGAGTAAACAAAAATTCATGCACAGACAGACAGACAAAGAACGAAAACACTGTGTGTTCACTGTGACATGCTATCAATGACTGCCGTTTCAGATTTTTTTTTTCCAAATGGGTTTGAGGCGCTTGGATGAATCTTTACGCAATAATAGTTGATATTTGATTACCATCACAAAATGCCATGTGATGGATGATTTAAAGAGAAAAAAATGAAACAAAAAATAAAACGTACCATAGAATGCACCCATCTTATCTAATGGGTTAGTGTGCATCACTGGTGAGTGAGTTGGTTGTGTGTGTGTGTGTGTGTGTGTGTGTGTGTGTGTGTGTGTGTGTGTGTGTGTGTGTGTGTGTGTGTGTGTGTTGGCTAGATAGACAGATAGACATATATTATAGCTTGATACAATGATAGACAGATGGATAGATAGATTTATAGGTAGGTAGACAGACAGACAGACAGATAAATAGACAGACAGACATATAGGTTGATAGCTAGCTAGAAAGACAGACAGACAGACAGATGGATAGACAGATAGATAGAGAGAGAGAGAGAGAGATGGATGGATGGATGGATAGATTTGTAGGTAGGTAGACAGACAGGTGTGTGTGTGTGTATGTATGTGTGTGTGTGTGTGTATAGATCCGTGTAGTGTACGGTAGTGTTATAGGGAGACAATCATGTGTGGTAATGGTTTACTTTTAGCCGAATGTGTGTGTGTTGTTGCTGAGACAGAGGCCATGTTTCAGCCAACATCATCTCAGCCAGACTTCTGGCACTTTACCACCTCCAACTTTCCCCATGGGGATGCCGGGGCCTCTTTCAGTGTAAATAGTATCTCCACCTTCTGGAAATTCTGTGCTAGAAATTTCCTCTTTTCTGTCACTCTCTTTGTTTCTTTCTTCTTCCTTTGTTTTCTGTCATTTCTCCCCATCATTTTCTGCCTTGCTGGTCCATTCACCTGTATGTGTTCAATAACGTCTTAGCTACTTTTTCTTAGGATTGATAATTGGATACATGTGTGGCTCTAGGGAGGTGAGATATGCAGAAGCAATTTTAGGTAACTTGGGCCCATTTTTATATAAATATATATGTTTTGGTGTCCATAGGTATGCTTAGATTTGTATTCAGGTGTGTTTTTTTAAATCCCCTGTGCGATAAATTAGATGGAGTGGTCAATGCCAGAAGCATCTCCTCAGATCATGTGCGTAAATACATTGATACGTGTGCTTAATTTTCTTTTTTTTTTTTTTTCCTGTGGAAGTTTTGTATTTTGAAACAGTTGTAGCCCTGATATGGCTTTATAGCCCTGATATGGCTCTACGCGGTCGGCTGGGCTTTAAACAACAATAGCGAAAACAAACAAAAAACTCCAACTGTGATCAGGAAATCAAGACTTTAGGCAAATTCTGCTATTTTGGGCAGTTCAGTGAACAGCAACGGATCTCTTGGTGTTGAAATGGCCCAGCGCATGTTTATGGCTGCCCCTGCCTTAGGACGGTTGACCAGTAGGTTGTGGCAAGACTGGGCACAAGCCCATGGGTTTATGTGTAGGTTTAAGGCTTGTGCTGTGATCACCATACACATGGCACCCGTGACATTAGTGCATATGGAATTCGTTCCCAGCGCAGAGGCGTCGTCTTGATAGACTGAAACTGAAACTGAGAACTCGGCACAAAGATTGTGGTGTACAGAGCAGTAGTCTTGAGTGGCCTGCTGTACTGCTCATCAGATCTGAACATCTTGTATCAACAGCATATTCAACACCTTATGCAGATGATACTTCGGACACAACAAATATATTACTATATTATGAAACTCAGGTTTCATGAAAAGAGGACCCTTGTATAGCTTAACTATCTGAAATTCAAAACAGTTTAATCAGGCAGAAATTAAAACAAAGCACGTGAGAATGAAGCATCCAAATCATGAAAATCACTTGACCTACTTAAATTATCTCTTGTATCATGCTGTCTATTAAAAATAAATGTGAACAGTCTTCTATGATAAAAAAAAATGTATGTATATAAACCAAAGAAACAAGACAACAAACTAGAGTGTTGAGCCCAGTACTTCGGCCAGTGGCCTTCCTCAGGGGACTGTTTATTCAGGAATGAACACACACATTAAACATTTTTGAATGAAAACGTTCACAGAGTAATCCAATCTTTTTTCTTTTCAACAACACGAGACGCCTGCCCATTTCTCCCTCCCCCACCCCAATCCCAACGCCGAACACCAAATCTCCATCCCTCCACCCCAGCGTGCCCCACCCACATGAACACAACCGCACGCACGTGCACGCACAAATATACAACATTAAACAAACACAAACACTCATTTATATGCACACACGCACGCACGTACAAAAATGATACACGCACACATATGTACACACACACACGCACACACACCCAACGTGTATACTTTAAATTCGAACAGCTACGAAGTAAACAAACTTACACATTATTATTCTAAGTGGTAACATAGATGTGCCTTTATAAATGACACTAATAATTGTAGCAAAGAGAACAACAATAATGTTAATCACCTTCATCATCACCATATTGACAACAACGACAAATAAAGCACTGACTACGATGAAGACGACGACGACGACAACAGCTACAACCACAACAACAGTAAAAACAACAATAATAGTAACAACGACAGCAAGCATCATCACCATCATCCTCACCATCACCGCTGCCATCACCACCACCAACATCTCCATCACTATCATCGTAATCGTCACCATCATCGCCGCCATCCTCATCATCGCCATTATGTGTCTCACCACATGGCCCTGGAGACCAGATCCTACGCGAATCCATCCCCTGTCCCCCGTCACCACAAGCACATCGCCCACCCCCTATATCCCCAGTCACCCACAAGCCCGTCCAATAACAATGATGGTAATACAAAGAATAATACTATTAATAATATGAATGATGATAACATCAACACCACACAACCACCACCAACAATAATGATAACAATGATAATAATAATAATACCTAGTAAATAATAAATGATAATACAAACAACAACGGTAAATATTCATATAAAACAAAAATGTTATTATCTTACACAATATGGTTGGATCTCAGTTACATGTTACCACCAAGAGCAATTCAATGCAATTAATCTTGAACTTTACTTGACCTCATTTTTGATTGGCCTAATTATTGATTAATGCCCCCCAAAAGGGCTTACACACGAAATGTATGCCTGTTTGCAGCATGTAGCTTGTCAAATATCTGAAACATTTTAGTCCTGTGTGGGGTTCGGATGCCACAGTTCGTCCTTTTTGTACAGAAGCATGAACAGAAGAAGATGACACACTGACCTAATTAAATGTGTGACCACGCCCATCACAGGTCACACCCAATGTGTTTCTCTAAAATCATTCAGAAAGGGTTCAGGTGCCTTCATACCAAATGTCTCTGTATGTCTGACCTGACATGAATGAAAACAAAAAGTCATACGCGCGCGCGCATACACACACATACAGACATGGGCGTGCTCACACACACGCGCGCGCGCATGCGCACTCACACACAAACACATACACACACGCCACACCACACCGCGCCACACACACACTACACATACACATAGCCACACATACACATAAATTACATACACAGTGACACAAACACAAACACACACACACGTACACACACACACTTACGTACACTGGCCAAATGTACACACTCACACACACACACACACACACACACACACACACACACACACACACACACACACACACACGCACACACACGACGTACAGTACACACACACACATACACACGCACGCACACACGCACACAAGACACACACACGCGAGTGCACACACACACACTGACTCACAGACACACACAGCCATAAACACACACACACACACACACACACACACACACACACACACACACACACACACACACACACACACACACACACACACACACTCACACACTCACAGATGACTGTGTAGACTTTCTTTTAAAAAGAGTTCTGTCTTTATTTATTCGTTTCTCATGATGAAATGTACACATGTACAAACAAGGGCAAGTCTTGCACGATGAGTAATATCTTTTACTTTAATCAACATGGACATTATTTACATCAGGCAATCACAGACACTGCTTGTAACAAAATGATGATAATATACAAAGCTTTCAAAAGTTACTAGTTCAAATCATACGAGGGATATGCTCTAAAAGCTGACCCATACTCTTGAGGCCGCGTGGGGCGTGAGGTGGTAGAGACCTCAAACTTCTCTCAAGAGTCAGCACTATCAGGGCGCAGCCCATCTCCTCGCCCCACTGCTTTTTCCTTTCCCCAATTTTAAGTAGGAGCAGGTATCTATTGATAGCTGGGTGGACGGAAGGCCACACACACAAAGATATTCTCGCATCAGATTCGAACTGGCGCAATCAGGTTGGAAGGTAGAGCTCCCCCACCGCACCAGCCAGATGTACAACTGGGCCTACCGCATGCAGAAACGGAGGCCAGTTAACTAGCCTATATGAGGAGTCGCATCGTTCATTATTGTGCGGCAGTACAATTATCATTGTTGTTATTTTGGATGAACTATGTTTGTATTGCATTCATGTACTGCTGATATGACAACCCCAACCCACCTCCAGTGGGTTTTGTTTTGTTTTGTTGTTGTTTGTTTGTTTTTTTGTAGCTACAGTAAAGTGCAACGAGCATTCTCTGGCATGGACTGTTTGCGTTATTGAACTACTTCTTCTGCAAACCGTATACGACTCTATGACATACACATGGTCGAGTGGTTAGTAGTCTTTCTTTCGGAAGGTTTAGGTTCAAACCTGCTAGTGTACTGCTTGGTGGGGAAAGGGTGGAGATTTTTTTCTGGTATTCTAGTTCCACACATGTGCCAAACCCTTCTTCGTGTGACTAACGCAAGCAGAACATCAGATACGCACGTTAAAGATTCTGTTAGCCATATCCGTGTTCGGTGGCGTATGGAAACACAAAACCATCCCAGGATGCACATCCCGAAAGTGGAATAGAACTGCCTTTGTGTTGGAGTAAAAACAAACAAACAAACAAAACAAAAACCACCATACACATAAAAACCTTTCGTATTTTTAAGTTTCAAGTACACGTGTGAGTTGCAGTCCACGGGAAAAAAAATGCCTCGCCAAAAACAAGAACAAGAAGAAACAGTTTATGTGTTTTAAAAACTGGCCTGTTTACCGCCCATGTTAACGTTTCTCTCATTCTGATGGTGTCAGCATAGTGTTTTAAAAGTTTCGGCCTTCTCTCCCTGAAACTGAAAACTGGGCACAAAGATTGCGGTGTACAGAGCAATAGTCTTGAGCGCCCTACTGCTTTCCATACCTGAACAACTTGTATCAACAGCACATTCAACACCTTATACATATGATACTTCGGACATAACAAATATATTGCTATATTATGAAGCATTCTTACCAACAAATGCCTATCAATTAATATCAGGAAGAGAGTTCTTGAATGTTATATAGAACCAATACTGTTATACGGTTGTGAGGCTTGGACAGTCAACAAGCAAAGCCAGAGCAAGATTGAGGCAGCGGAGATGTGGTTTCTAAGAAGAATGTTAAGAGTTCAATGGACAGCAAAGAAAACAAAGAAACAGTCTTGATGGAGGCAGACACAAGAAGATCATTCATAAGGAAAATTAGGAAAAGACAGGCAACATTTATAGGCCATTTTACGAGGAAAGGGGAATTAGAGCACCTGGCACAACGGGAAAGCTGGAGGGAAAGAGAGCACCAGGTAGACCCAAGGAGAAGATACTTGACGGAAATGCAGAGTGGCTGGGGACAAAGAGGGTGGAAGAGATGCTTGAGGCAACAAGAGATAGAGACAGATGGAAGTCCATGATCGCCAACGCCATGCGGCAAGGCACCTTGATGATGATGATGATGACGCTCAGGTTTCATGAAAAGAGGGCCCTTGTATGGCTTAACTATCTGAAATTCATCCCCAGTTTAAGACCTTGCCAGCTCAAACTAGACTTTTGTGTGAAGTCAGGGAACCTGCCAGGTAATTGCTGGCAGATTTAAGCGGAGCACATATGGGCTTGTCCGAATTCGATGAACAAACTCCAAACACCAAACTGTAAATGATGAGAATGATCATGACAAAGACAAGCTGAGCATTTTTAGCGTGTGTTCGTATCAATATCAGCGACGATCAGTGTAAGGCAGCGTTAGATATGTACATAGTGAAAATACAAACACTCCAGACGATCATAATCATTAGAACTGCAGATTTTGTTCCCCCATTAATTCTGACCTGTAGACTCTTTTTCCATTCAACTCTTTTATCTGAAAAGATTTTCCCTTTGTATTTCTTTGTACATGTCATGCTTTTTCTTTTTCCTCTCTCTCTCTCTCTCTGTCTCTCCTCTCCCTCTCCCTCTTTCTCTCTGTCTTTTGCTCTGCATAGTTTGAAATGAAGAGAATGGTTTCATTTCAGTGCTAAAACCAATGTTGTTTTCAGGAGTTGATTTTTCTTTGATTGCTAATGTTATTTTGTTCCATTGGTTGAGAGCCACATATTTATTTATCTTGGCATTTATTCATTTATTACTTATTATTTCATTTATTTGTTTATTAATTCATTAGATAATTAATTAATTGATTCGTTCATTCATTCATTCATTCATTCATTCATTATTTTGTCTATGTATATGTATGTAATAAAATACATATATTGCATACTGATCTGTGGTTTACATCAAAATCTGAGTTTCTACTTTCTTTTTCTCTGTCTGCCTCTTTCTGTATACATACATACTACGTACGTACGTACGTACGTACGTACGTACATACATACATACATCTCTAATATATATGTATATATATATATGTGTGTGTGTGTGTGTAAATATGTATATCATCATGTGTCCTCCCGGTGTATGTATGTATGTAGTATGTGTATATGTATCTATACATATATATGTATATATATATACATATATATAATATGTACATATATATGTATATATATGATACATAATATATATATATATATATATATAATATATATATATATATATATATATAATATTATATATATATATATATATATATATATATATATATATATATATATATATATATATATATATATATATATATACAGAGAGACAGACAGATAGATACATTTTTTTTTCACACACAAATATATGTATCAGTTTAGCATTACTTTGCAGTTTTAATGTTGTAACACATTGGGTTTGGCATTTCAAGTTCATTTTAGACATGTAATACAAATGCAAAAGAAAATAGCAAAACGCACTGATATTCACATCGTAATGAAATATAGGGCCTACAGACCATCTTTGCCCTCCTAAGCCAACGCCGACTACGCTGGCTTGGCCATGTGCGTCGAATGGAGGATGGACGCATACCTAAAGACGTTCTCTACGGCGAACTGGCAAATCGGAAGCGAACTCCAGGACGCCCACAGCTACGCTTTGTAGACGCATGCAAAAGGACCTTAGAAGCTCAGGGATTGACCCAGGCTCTTGGGAGACTCTGGCGGAAGACAGGGCAGCGTGGCGGACAGCCGTTCAGCAAGGCGTTGTGAATGCGGAGAGGAGGAGAACGCAAAGCGCAGATGAGAAAAGGGCTCTTCGCAAGCAACGTTCCAGAAACCAGACAATAGCGACTCAATTTGTATGTGGCAGATGTGACAGAGATTGCCACTCAAGAATCGGCCTGCACAGCCACAGCAGAAAGTGCACGTCATGACCACAACGCCTCCTGATGCAGACTATCATCTCCTGAGATGTAAAGAGGCCGACGACGAATGAAATATATCCAATTCATGCA